>VZRM01007014.1:205354-294235 GCA_013397955.1 Grantiella picta
GGAGGAAAAGGGAAAAAAAAGAGCAAAACCCCTGGGTTGAGATAAGAACAATTTAAATAAAGTATAAGTAAATTTTATAAGTAAACTTAAAGTTTATAAGCAAAATATAATAGTACTAATAATGCTTAAAATTATTTTAATAATATTAATAGTAGTAATAATAATAATGAAAAGGAGAGACAGATATAAATAAAACCCAAGAAAGACTAGTGAAAGGCACAATGCAACTGCTCAAAACGTGCTGACCGAAGCCATCAGCCCTTCCCAGACAACTTTCCCCCAATTTGTATACTTGGCAAGACATTATATGGCATAGAATATTCCTTTGGCCTGCTTCGGTAAACTGTCCTGGCCCTGCTTCCTCCTGGCTTCTTGCGTACCTCCTCGCTGGCAGAGCACAGGAAACTGGAAAGTCCTTGACTTAGAGTAAGCACTGCTCAGCAACAACTAAAACTTCAGTGTGTTATCAACATTGTTCTCATACTAAAACCAGAATGCAGCACTGTGCCAGCTAGGAAAAAGCTAACTCCACCTCAGATGAAAGCAGAACAAAATGCACTAAGCATTACCTCTGCTCTGAGTTATTTTTAAACTAGAGCAAGGTGAAGGCAGTAGTGCATGAAAAAGACAAGTAGAAGAGCTGAGGAGAGTGTGAACATGCAAGTGCAATCTGCAGGAATATGCTCTGTATTCTGAAATGAGACTGGCATGGCCTGGAGGTACTTTAAGAACATGTCATGTTACAGTAAAAAAAGCATTGCAGTGTGGTACATTTGCACTGGTGACTTTTGTTTCTCACTGTTTTGGTCCTCATGTTCTATTTATTCATTTTATCCTGAAGTCAATAACTTATTTTCAAAAGTCAGAAATTAAAAGACAAACATCAAGATATGCATGGGAATTAATACAGACAAAGAGAGTTAATTGATAAAATCATTGTATGACACTCAAAGATGAAGAAGAGAATGATCCGTTTTTCCTTTTCCCCTTCCCATATAAGGCATTTAAGGGGATTATGGGGGTTGTCAGGCTCTAGTCATATAGTTTCTATATTGTTTGCTGATACAGAATCACAGATTGTGCAGAGCTGGAAGGGACTGACAAGGACCACTGGGTCCAACACCTGGTCCTGCACAGGACCATCCCCAAGAGTCACAGCATGTGCCCCAGAGTATTGTCCAAACCCTTCTTGAGCTCTGTCAGGCTTGGTGCTGTGACCAACTCTCTAGGGGGCCTGTTGCAGTGCCCAACCACCCTCTGGGTGAAAAACCTTTTTCTAATATCCAACCTAAACATCCCCTGATACAAGTTAAGCCCATTCCCTTAGATCCTGTCACTGGTCACAGATATATCAGTGTCTGCCCCCTCCTCTTCCCCTCACGAGGAAGCTGTAACTGCAATGAGGTCCCCACAGTCTCCTCCAGGCTGAACAGACCAAGTGACCTCAGCTGCTCCTCATATGGCTTCCCCTCAAGGCCCTTCACTGCCTTCCTTTGGCTCCCTCTAATAGTTTAGTATCTTTCTTATATTGCAGTGACCAAAACTACTCAGGGCTCTTATATTTGTGTGATCTGGCCGCTTTGTCTGCAGTGGGCAAAAGGTACATATTGTAAAGATCAAGCCTAACTAGTCCTAAATCTGATTAACTAAATATTGCTGAAATGGAGATGAACAGAGGTGAACAAGCTATTAAGGTTTTACCACTTACATCCCAGAAGGAAAAATAATCTTTCTTAACCAAACAGATAATCAGTCTCACCTCCAGTATCTTCAGGTCATCACCCCATAACATGATGGGGGATCATAGTGTAGGAATAAGCTGTACACTTCCTGTCAACCTCCAGCCACAGAAAAGCAATAAACTGAAATGTAAGGCAAAACTGCACAACTACCACACTGCTTTGTCTAATCAGTGTGAATCAGACATCTTGAGGAGGAACTGTTTTGAGATGTGTCCCTTTTCTACTAACTTGTTCCTAATTCATTCTTTGTAATCCACACCACTGGTCAAAGTGTTTTTTCTTGTAAACAAGGACTACTTCACAGAAAGAAACCAGGTTTAGAAATCATTTGTCTTGACACCATATATTTCCACTTTAGTCAGAAGTAGAAATTTGGGTTAATAATACCATTCATACCTGCAGATTTAGACCTTTAACATATCTGTAACTGGTGAATGGAAAGCTGTAAAATTGTCTGGTGGCATGAGTAGTCAGACTTGTAATGGAAGAATTGTTTTAGCCCATGTCTGCACTACTGTAGCTGTGCTGATGTCAGTAGAATTTTTTACCTGCACAGAAAGAATAATGCAGTTATGAAACAAGCTAATACATTTATTCAGGATATTCACACCTCTTTCATAGCTGTCAGACTTTTATCGCTGAGTTAAGCCAAAATACTAGTAACAGCCAAATACATTTTAGAGCTATTTTTGTCTTTTTGTCTCATGTAAGTAAAATGGGTAATAAGGATGAAGCTGAACTTGTAAAAGTTCCCATTTAACTGTAATTTTCCTCTTCATTAAAGTTCAATTTATTTCCAGATCTTGAGGGAAAAATATCTTTTTTGCATATTTTGTCTGAACAGGAATCTGTGCAGGACTGAGACAAATAAGTCAAGGGAGTTTACCATTAACTTTATCTTTCCTTTATTTTTCCTGAATCAGAACTTACTTCAAAAACTTAACCAGATTTTTCTAACAGTGTGTATAGCTCCTATCTTTCACTATACAATTTAACTTCTGAGATTTTTCTAGTCACAGAATATTCAGGTACAAAAACATTTATAGTGGGTTACTTTCAAGGTAAATCCTGAATAGCTGGGGAATTGATTTCTCTGTTAGGGTGTCTTGTCTTGCCATAAGCAACTCCAAAGACAGTGATTTCAAAGCCTTTCTATTTCTTGTCATGTTCTTGAAGTACCTTATATTTATAATTTTTTTCTTTGACATACTGAGAAACAAGTTATCTTCACTCCTGACTCATCCTTGCTGATTGTCTTATTCTGATAAAAACAGTTAAAACAAAGATTTGTGTATTTAATTCTCAACTACACTATTTATGTTCATATTCTGTGCTTATTTTCTGCAGCATTTTATTTTTCTGTCCTTTAGATTACCACGTGGTAAGCAACGAAAACCTCTGACAATTTTGTGACTTTTCTAAAAAGTAACGAATGTAATACAGCAGCTACTAAAAATTACAGACAAATGAAAATACTGGTTTTGAGAAAGTCAGTTTGCTCTTTTATAGTAGCGCCACTTTAGTGAAAAAGTCTGTAAGAAAACTACTGAGCTCTGAATTTTCTCCTTATTGTTCTGACTTGATTTCTTTTCGAAGCCATAACTTGATCCATGGGAAGTTCCTCTCTGTGAGTAAACCTTACATTTCATATGCTAAGATATTTTCAGCTCTTCAGTGCATTTCATTCGAATAAACTTGAATTGAGTATTCTATTAATTACAGAAGGTGGCTTATTTCTAAATATAGACACATTTGTATTCACTGTGGTTAGCCATGAAAATTGCACAGTGTACCATTGGTGCTGTGCACCTGTTGGCCAATGTTTAATAACTAACATATCTGTTAAATAGTAATTTCTTTTGGAAGCCAAATAAATTTAGTCCCCTTGCACAAAGTACATTTTACTAGCAAACAGAGGCAGCAAAATGGTAAAAAGTGACCCAGGTGTCATTCCTCATTAGTGATTAGTCATTATTATTATTATTATTATTATTATTATTATATGAAAGACATGAGTTTTAAGGCCCTAGTGATTTGGAAACATAATGCAATAAATGAGGTAATAAAAAATGCATTATTGTTTTATATTTATCTAAAGAAAATGGAACCCTAGTTTCAGTTCTGAAGACTGTAGATAATTTCTTTAAGACAGTTGATATTTGGTTTATGACCAATTGCAATTCCTGTAGAGCTGTCTTTCACCTGAACCCTGGTCAATAATGTATTTGCATTATAGCACTAACATGATGCATTTTTTTCAATAATATTTTCCTTTTTCCTTTTATTTTTCCTTTTCAACACCTAATATTCTTCCCAGACCAAATGCTTCTTCTCACATATATCACAACTCTGAATTACTGGATTCGGAATATTTTAATCTGTCGAGCTAATGAAGGATTGCTAAGCATCTATTGGGAAACAGGCACTTTGCAATCGCATTAAGGATCTGAGAATCCTTCCTATCACCTCATCAACTTGGGAAATTTATTTCTATTCTTGTGACAATGTGAGTCTTCTGGTAGTGGGAAGGCTGCAGAAGCACCTTGTGTGAGAGAAGACTTGGAGCTGCCCCCATGTCAAAGCCAGTTTCAGCGAGCTACAAAACAGACATGCTGCTGCCCAAAGTTGAATTTATCAGCAACTCTGGTGGTGTCTCTGTGACAACTTATTTGAGAAAAGGTTAAAAATGTTGTGAAGCAGCTGGGAAGAGTAAGAATATGTGAGAGAAATGGCCCTGCAGACACACAGATCAGCGAAGGAGTGAAGGGGGTGCTCCAGATGCTGGAGCAGAGAGTCCCCTGAAGCCCATGGGGAAAACCACAGTGGAGCAGGTAGCCACACTGTGGGACTGGGGAGGACACCAGAATAGGTAGATGTGCTCTGCAGCCCATGAGGGGCCCATGACAGAGCAGAATTCTGACAGGAACCATGGACCATGCAGAGGAGTCCACGCTGGAGAAGACTTTCTGGCTGGACCTGTAATCCTGTGGGGAACCCATGCAGGAGCAGCCTAGACCTGAAGGAGTGTACCAAGAGGAAAGAATCCACACTGGAGCAGTGCTTGAACAACTGCAGCCTGTGAGAAGGACTCATACTGGAGCAGTTCATGAAGGACAGTGTTCTGTGGGAGGAGAACTGCAGGAACAAGCATTGGAGCCAAAATGTGACCACAACCTTCATTCCCCATCCTCCTGTGCCACCTGGGGGGAGGAGGTGCAAGTGTCAGGAATGAAGCTAAACCTGAAAGAAGGAAGTGGGTTGGGAGAGGTATTTTTTATTTGTTTTTGTTTCTCCCTATACAACTCTATTTTTAATTGCCAAAAAAAAAAAAAAGTAAATCAATTTCCCTAATGATGAGTGAACTTTTCTTGAGACAGTAACTCGTGAGTGATCTCCATGCCCTTATCTTGAGCTATGAGCTTTTAATCTTATTTCATCCCCTGTCCTGCTGATGAGGGGGAGAAAGAGAAAATGGCTTGGTGAGCACCTGGTGGTCAGCCAAGGTCAGCCCACCACATCACAGCATATCTGCTAGAGTATATATGGTACAGTATTATGGAAAACATACTTTGGCATTTTAGATATGGCTGGAGTGGAGAGGTTCAGATTGCTTTTTATTTTGACTCTCTTTTTTCTTAGTAAGAGGGACATCAGAGAGATTCAAATTTGTCTTATAGATTAATACAGATTTGTCTCTTCTTTTATTAGCTTTTCCAGTTGCATTTACAGAGCTGCAATTCAGTATCTTTCCTAGTCTTTCTGCAAGTAGTGTGTTCATTTTTGTGCTAACTTGGAAAAGGTGACAGCTGAATGAAAAGTTTTCTGTATCCTGTCTCTCCTTCTATTCTGTCTTCCATCTTTGATCCTCCCTCAGGTTCTTGAGTGACAAGTCGTTTCCCTTCATCCCATTGAAATAGGGTCATTTTGCAGAACAAGGGTGGCTGTTCAAGGGCTCTTCACCTGGAACATCCTATGGTTTTTATGCGACATGGGCAAATGATCTGGGAATAGATGGGTGGCAGGGATTTTCTTAGAAGTTTCAGAGACTTTGGGTAGCTGGTGGGACCAAACACACATTGTTATGTGCAGCAAGAAACCCCTGGGGGTCTCTAGAGCTTACAGAGGGGCCTGCAGTGTTAAGGAAATCCAGCCTTGGGTTCTTCAAGTGGGAAGCTTTCAGGAGCAGCTCCACAGCAGTGAAGTTGTCTATGAATAAATCCAATACATCTCACTGATTTCTAAGTGCCAAAGAGGGGGAGGTTTTGCCATGAATATCATAACTTGTTATAGCTTTCTAATGATTAAAAATGGAAATTTTTGCAATTTAATGGTGTTTTGCAATATGCAGGTTGCAATGCAATGCAATGCAGATTTCAGGAAAATCCTTAAACCTAACTTAAAAGAAGGCCCAGATTACAAAGCTCATGAATCAGTGCCTATTTTTGCAGTGGGCAGCATGGCAAAAGCTTAGAATCCTGAAAACAACTCCATACTCCTAAGTGCATTCAGAGCTGTTAAATGTTTTAAACAGCAAGTGGCTAAATAAAATGAGAATAGAAATGTGAAATCATCCAGATAAAACTTACAGAGTGAAGACACAAGAATTAAGTGTTGGGGAGGATAGACTCTAAATTCAGTGAAGTTAATACAATTCTATTTCGTGTATAAAGAGTAAAATACTCAAAGCGAATGCTACTTGCACTCTCTGGGGTATAGTGTTACCATTCCTCTTTGAGGGATTAGAGTCTTGAAAGCCTACTCTGAATTTTACAGCTCACATCCATTTTCAAATTAGAAGCATATAAGTGCAGTCTCTTTTGAGTCAGGGAAAACATGATACTCAGTGTGTTAATGCATTAAGACAACACTCAGTGCCAGTAGGACTTCAGAAATACAAAATAATATTGTGCAGAACTCCATATGCTGAGGCAATCCAGGCACCTTTAAAAATGCACAAAACACCCCTTAGGAATGTAGCACAGAAAATACATGTGGACTAGAGTAAGTGTCAAGATGTGCACTGTTTTTCCCAGGTCAGCCAGCAAACAGTGCACATAGTCTTGAAAATTAAATGTGTTTTTAAAAAAAATCTAGTTGTCAGAAACACCACTGGAATAATTTAACTTGAATATGCAAATTTTAAATGGAAACTTGGGTCTTCAAGACATGGGGGAAGGGCCAATATATTTGGAAAAAAAATCTCAAAAAATTGCTATTATTTTTAATCTGAAGAAGCATTCTATATATAACATACTTTCAACTAATGGAAAATCTTGAGCTCCACAGAATTTGTGGGTTGCTATTCCCTGTGACAGGTACACTTCTGATGTTCCATAGGATTTCTCATTCTGTCAGAGAGCTTGGCCTCCTTCCATGGTAGAGGTGAGGACTAGCATTCCTCCTTAAGGCTAGAAAGTATAAAATAAAAACTGACTGAAGCTGATGTGATTACTAATTCAGTCTTCAAATGTGAGCTTTTATGAAGACACGACTTCTTGCAGAACAAATAAAATCTCTTCAGTGAAGGGTGGTGATTATTTCTCTTTCACTTCAGACAAAGACTTTAGTAGCTCAAAAGCTCAAAAAAAGCAATAATAATCACCCTTCATAGATGAGATATCCTGTAGGTATAAAATGCACAGTTGTCACCTCTCTGAGTCTTCAGTTCTGGAGTTGACAAACAAAGAGGAAGTCTAAGATTTCCCTTCCATTTAAATGCATCCTAATTCCTTTAAATCTTTTTTTTTTCCCCTTTTGTCTCTTGTAGCCTTTAAAGTGCAGAATAGCAGGGGAAGATACCTCTCTTTTAGGAAAAGTTTGAGATTATCTGCAGGGAACGTCATGTTGACCAACAGAACTTCTAAAAAGGTCTACTGAAGGTCCTTTTTCACTGTACAAAGTCTGCTTTGTCTCCCTTTAGTTTCTGTGACAAGCAAACCTGTCATGTGGGTGGAACAGTATCTCAGTGTTCAGGACATGTCTCATCAGGATGGAACAATTTCTCTAACAAAAGAGCAGCCTAACATCAAGAATCAAATTCTTTTGATAGCAAATATAGGCAGTGGGTATAGATAACCAAGGAAATTCCAGTATCAACACAGGCTGGGGGAGGAACAGAATGAGAGCAACTCTGGCAAGAAGGATTTGAGGATGCTGGCCAAAGAGAGGCTGACATGACCTGGAAGTGTGCACTCACAGCCCAGAAAACAACTTGTACCCTGGGCTGCAGCCAAACCAGCAGGGCCAGAAGGGCAAGGGAGGGGATTCTGCCCCTCTGCTCTGCTCTGGTGACAGTCCACCCACAGTGCTGCATCATCTCTGGGGTCCTCAGCACAGGAAGGACATGAACCTGTTAGAGAAAATCCAAGGGAGGACCACCAAGGTGATTAGACGGATGGTGCACCTCTCCTGGTAGGAAAGGGCAATTGGAGGCTTACACTTCCTGAATACTAGTAAGAAAAGTTCTTATAAATTTATCATATGGGAGTTTTCATACTTTATAATTGTAAGTTTCTATGATGGTACAATTTATCAACAACATAATTAGTTTTCTCTTTTTCTGTTGAATAAAAGCTACTTTTGACCCTGAATTTAGATAAAACATGGGATGTAGATGAAAACCTATGAATCTTTAATTTCCAAATTCTTTGGCTGTTTTGCTTTAACCTTGAGTCAAGTCATTTAACGTTGGGGAATATTTTTAAAACTTTTTTATTAACATATAAACATTCATCTTTCCTTTAAAAATGGTCTTCTGATGATTAGTCTATATTTGTAGGGCACTTTGGAGATTTTCAGCACCAAGTGCTAATTAAACCCTATTATTTCTATGCCTACTCGTATTTGAGTTTTCCCCATTTTCTAAGCCCTTGAGGGAAGTAAATAAAATCAAAGGCTTTTTTAAGGAATGTCTTGAGGAAAGACCTTAAGCAAGTTGCGAAGACTGCATGCTTTTAGCAAGTAGATAACTGATCCCTTAAATTCTCTCTATTCATGGCTACTGCTATCCCACTCCTTTCTCCATTATGGTGAGACTGATGTAACTAAGGTGGAAGAAATGAGTAGTTCTGCATGTTCTTTGAAATGCTTCACTCTTTAACAGTTTTTGTGGGTTGTTGATGCTCTTCTTGATTCAACTTGGAGATTTAAACTCAAAGCTGGTCAAATCTCAGAATTCTGTGAGAAGAATGCAGCAGTTTTCATTTTTAAAAAAATATTTCCTTTAAGAAATTTGTTACTATAAGAAATATCTTTTGAAAATTTTTAAATTTAATAGCAATTAGGCTTATTTTAAGTTGCATAACTGATTATATTTTCACTAGTTTCTTAACTAGACTGTGACAGCATTACATAAGACATAAAATTGTAAATGACTAGTAATATGCCACAGTTTGTTTAATAATTTAAACTGCCTTTTATATAAACAGAAAAGAAATAAACATACCTGCTACTTACTTTGAAATAAATGATCTCATTTTCTCCATTAAATTAATGTCTGTTTGTATTGAAAAATTTGGACAGAAATTAAAAGAAAACAACAGGGAAGTAAACGTAGCTGTCATAGTCTATTTTATTTGATCTTCCAATCATTTTTCTATGTCAATGAAAATAGCCTAAATGAATTTCCTCCCTTCCACACCAAAGCCAAGGCTATGAGTAGCTCTGGTGAATTTGTTCCTGCCAGTAATATTCTACTCTGGGGAAGGAAGAAGCCTCTGGTTATATTATTGCAAAGTTAAATAAGCTGCCATCTATGGAAGATATAAAGTTTTCATGAGTATAGCTCCATCTTTTACAATATGTATAAAATGAGACCTGAGGAGGTTTTTGTAAAGCAAGAAGAAAACCAGTGGCTCTTGAGGAAAGATGGTTTCCAGAGCAACTATAAAACATTGCTTTACACTCTCAAGTAAGCATATAACTTGTGCTGCTGCTGCTAATTGTTTTTACTTATAACCCAGAGCTTATTTATGTGGAAATCTTGTAACATGTTCTGGCATCTTGAAAAATATGTAACTTCACAACAGCTACCAACAGCCAAGGAAGGGAATGTGATTCTGAATGATTCAGTGTGATTTCTTAACTAAGAAATCTTGTCCTAGGGAGAATTTGGGATTTTAGATCTTTTAAGCCATGAAAGATCAGTAAATGGAGGGAGAGAGCATACACCTCTGTGAAATAAAAATAATATGCCTTTATTAGTTTGGTGGTTAGGTTCCTCAATGCTTGTAAGATATTTGAACAGACTGGATCTTCATGTTTTATAGTGCTTTCTCATTCTCAACTCATTTACAGTCTTAGAAAGTACCTCAAGTGTTCACATCTTGTTTGACTTCTGCACAAAGAGCTGACCAGACCTAAAGCAATGAGGGTCGTACTAAGAACACCTCTGTGTGGGCCTTACTCACTGAAACAGAAATGCTAACTGATTTAGGTAATAATCAGATCAAATTGTAGTATGTTGTCATGTTTCTTATGGTTTCATTACGACACAAACCAGTACAGTTCAAGATCTCTAACAGCCCAAGGTTATGGTCATGTTTATTCTAACTTCCCTAGCCGCCAGCCAGCTGGTGAAGGAAAATATTAACGAAATCTTGATATCCAGTAAGCTATAATTTAGGCAAGCGCAGTTAATACAATAGTCAGGCAGAACAGGAGGTAGAAACTGTCACTTCTGAGAGCGCTGCTATAATGTGTCCCATTGTTATATCATACAAATTGTTCTAGTTTTCTCATGTCTGACCTGTGTGTTTTCCGTTTGGAAAGGACTCTTCTTCTGCTTGTCCTGCATCTGCTTGTGTATTCAGTGTGGCCAGTTCCTCCCTTTGTTTTGCTAGTTGTTTTTGGCCTCAGCCAGAGACAGCTTCTAAGTTAAATGGCCATCTGGCAACTTTACTCCTCTTCAGACTTATCTGAAAGGAAACTCATTTAGCAGGTGCACACAAAGCCATTGACAAGTTATTGACCAATGAAAAAAAAAGAGGTCAGCCTAGACTGACATGAGCACCCTTCTGAGCAAGAGCATTACATGCCTTATAAAACAGAAAATTGACAATCAGAGAACACAGTGTCTGAAGCCAGACACATATTTCTAGATGTACTATTTCATTTTTTTTAAACTGCAGAGATTAGTATGTCAGAAATAGAAACCAAAGACAAAGATGTACGAGTACTGAGTTTCCCATTTATACTTCTGTACTCTGCTACAAAATGCATTGGTTTAAAACAAAAACAAAAAAAGAAAGAAAAATGCAGTAATCTAAATAAGGCATCTTCATTTACACTTTGTAAATTTCAGGTATGCAATCTGCCTATCAGGCAGAATGTGTCCAGTTATTTACGAAAAATGAGCAGGTATAGGACACCTGAGTTTGCTAAACAAAACTGTTTCAGTATTGTTAAAATAGGGAGAAGACAAAATTTAGATTAACAGTGGGTTTTTACATGACAGGTAGTATTAGAAAGAATATCTTTAAGTATGCAGGTAGCAGATTCTGATCATAGAAAATATGGTTTTAGGTGAAGACATTATTTCATGATGCACACTGTTTTTGCTGAGTGAGTCAAAATTTAATAATAATAATGCATCAATAATTTTTGGAGCGTATTATATCAGATCCTGTTGACTGTTTTTAAATTCTAAGACATTCAGACTGTGATTCATACACTCAGCTCTTTTATTCATCTAATGAAGAAAATCAGTTCTTGTAATAGGCATGCGTGGACACAGAGGAAATAACGTAATCATTGTAATGCTCTTCTAGGATGATGCAGAGACATCTACTATCAAAATCCTGCCTAATATTGCTCTCAACTCTGTGTCTAGAACAAATATTTTGAAAATTCTGAGTTGATGAGAACATTTGGAGCTATGATTCATTCATAAACACCAAGTGTTTAGAATTTTACTCAAATGTCTCCAGATGAGCCAAAGAGAGCAGAATGTTACATAAAACTTCATTAAGAGTATAAATGTATGACCTGCCATAGGAATATGTGTGTCTTGTGACTGAATGATCAAAGCATATCATAGAATCTTAGATTGTTAGGGGTTGGAATGGACCTTAAAAGTCATCTAGTGTGTCTGTTTAGGGATGAACGTCATAGGCCTAGGAATAATTTCTCCTAGATGTAAGAAAACACAAATTTTAATAGGAAAATGATGGTGTCAATAAGAAGACATTTATTCCTTTCAGTTATTAGCTCAAAATGAGACTACAAGGAGCAAAGTAGTAGTAGGCAAAGGTGGTAAGAGAGCCCCTGTGGATGTTGCTTCACAGACAAGGACTGAATGGCATTCTCTGAAGTCAGTGCACAATCTAAATTAGTCAGGACTTGTTCTAAATTAAAGTAGTCCCAAGGTAAATATGTTGTATTTCTGTATCTACACACAAATGTCTCTATTACTACAATTGACACCTCCTCTACTAAATCCAAAGGAGAAAGGGAGCATACAAGTTTAATAGCCCATAAATGCACCAGGCATTCATGAGACAACCTGGGATCAAATGCTATTCATGTGGCTCTCACTGGGCTGCACCAGAGGGTGTTATTCCTAAGCAGAGTGAACATGAGCTCCTCTCTTCCTTTCTTGGACCTGGAAGACCAAGCATCATCTTCTGGAACCTACACATTTGGCAGTGAAGTAGTCTGGTACAATTGTTGTATGCAGACTCAGAAACCAATTAAAGGGTAAATGAAATATCTTTAGGAATGAAACCTGATATTTTTTTTTTAGAACATTTTGAAGTGGGGCTTTGTGAAAGAAAGAGCTGGAAAGCTTTAGAAATTCAATAACTAAAGTTAATTTAAATAGACACATAGCGTCCAGACATACAAATATGAGCTAACCAGCCTGAACTTCTTTTAAAGACAATAGAGAAAGAAATGGACACTTGTGGATAATGTATTATAGTTTGTTCTAATATCTCTTTAAAATTAAAGAGATCACATCACACTTTAGAAGTGTTTTATTCTCTTCATTGACTGTAACTCAGAAGTCTATTATATACATCCAGATAGTGAAAACCCAGAAAGTGTGAATAGCCCCATAGAATAAACATGGAGATGAATTCTCCTCTCAGGCAATAACCAATTAGACCATTTTTCTAGATTACTGCTGAACTGTGATCCTGAAAAGCAATCTTCTCCTGGAGTTCCTAACGAGTCATGGCATAGTGGAGTGTCTGATGATGAACTTATTACCTGTACCACCTTGTACTTGCTGTAATTTGCACAAATTCAATTGCCTATTCATTTTGTCACTACAGCAGACAGAAAAATTTGGAAAATTTGTCTTCTGAAACATAGCTGAATCTTTTTGGGATGAATTTTTTGGGGAATCTACACCTGAAAATTCCTCAGAAATTTTCTGAAGTATGCATAACTGAAACTAAAATCTGAAAAGTTCAGAATGACTGTAAGTCACTGAAGATGACCCTAATTTCTATCTGTGCTGTTATTTTAAAGGTATCTAGAACAATTATATGGACAAAACATAGTTGTGGAGTTCTTGGGACTAAATTACCATGTTACCACTTTGCTTTTTTCAGTGCCTTAGAGTCTCTTCTCAGCTGTGCTTGTGTCTAGATCTTTTCACACATCAAGACAATTGATTCAGTGGCTCTGCCAGGATCTTATATCAGTATCTTCACACTTCTAATATTTTTCAAGTAGCTACTAGTTCTTTATTCATTTCTATACTCCTTTATTTGACATATAATTTTTTTTTTCAAATAAAACATTTGGGTTGCATTGCCAGTTGTTCATAGTGAAGTAACTCTATTTATTTCTACTTAATATTTTTCATACCATAAACAATTCTTTAATTCTGAACTGTTAAGGACTTAGGCAGCTTCAAGGAGTTGAGTGTAGTGCTTGCCACATTTTAAATTCTCTCATTTTGTCTGTTTGTAACTGGCTGATTTTTATTTATTTTTGTTGATTTATATATGTTAATCCCCGATGCAAATAATAATCAATATAATTATGGGATGCATGACATCATTTGAAATATTGTTCAGTCAGAAATACATCTACACAGGGAAAGAATGGTTTAATGGAAAAAACTAGTTAATGAGTCTTAATGCAGTTTCTGGAAAGGAGTATTTCTGATGGACCTTCTGCATTTCCATAAGGCTCCAATTATATCTACAGTGAGAAAGCTGCCTTCATTGTATTGTAGACAGAGAATCTGGCAATCAGTCTTTTGCCTTGGTAGCAGTACAGTTGCATTCTTCACAGCTTACAGGGCTTCAAAATCCATTGAGAAGAACTCTAAATTATCTCAAGTATCAACCTTGATACTGCTATTGCTTTAGCAAAGTCATAGGAAATAGACATTGTTTGTACACTCCTTAGAAGGTCATACAGAAAAATAAAACATGTAAAGTATTATGTGCTAGATTACACAGAACTTAATTTAGTGAAAAATTGTTAGTAGACCTATGATGTTAATATGTTCGTGTTATAGGGTAAGATTGGCCATCTAAATTCTGTATATGAATTATTATCATATTAATCTGATCAGGTAGAAAAATGGTATATGAAAACAGAGCAACCAAAGGCTGGTAAAGTTTCAATTAAATATTATTTGTTATTAGCTTTCCATGCTTTTTTATTTCCAGTCTCCTAACCAATATTTTAATTTATTCTTCGTTTCTGAGGAATCTTCTTAGTTTCACAGTAAGCTGCCTCTGTTGAGAGGGACAGGTTGAGACAAGGTGAGAATGTCAAGCCCATGTTGTGTTACCTGCATGGAATTAGAAAATCCAAGCAAAGTAATGTGTGATGGTATCCTGTATTGACTTGCACATGTGTCTGCTGAATTAAAGGAGCTGAAAAATATTTCCTGTTAAGCTGCAAAGAAGCAACTTGGGAGCTTAAGTTGCCCCTAATGTGCTGGTTTCTCTGAAGGCATATCCTGTGGTAGATGGAAACTATTCCTTGTTTCTCTCCAAGGAGCAGGTGGCTGAGAGACAATTGTGGATCTGAATGTACTTCTGATGATTAGCTCAATTCTTTTTACTTGTCTTGTTCTCTTCACTTCTATTTCAGTTTTATTCTAACTGCTGAATTAATCTTACCTGTTTCTTCACTCACTGAAAGATTATGTTTGCTAGAGGGAATTTTCATATTATTGGGGTTGAAAAATGTATGATTTACTTGGCACATATAATGGAAAAGCACTTTCATGAAGCCTAGTGAGAGAAGCCAGTTTTTGCATCCAATACCCTGTTGTATTAAGAGAAGGGATGAAGAGAGGTAATTTTAAGGCATTTGGCACATCAGCACATGGCAGGGCAAAATAAAAAAATTCTGTAGTCTCCAGTTCTTTACATATACTTCTATATGCCTTCCTGATTTGACACTCTGCCAAAACACAGTCCTCCAGAAAATGAAATGTTAGGACTTTCACTGGTTCTTTACTGGGGAAGTTGTAATTTGTTTGTCAGATTACACACATGGTAATCAGTGGGACAGTGTGACCTGTTATTTATGAGACTTTATAAAGTGATTCATAGCTAAAAATCTGAGTGTATAGAAGTGGTATCTACAGGGAATTGTTCCAAGAAATTCTTCCAAGATATTGTACATATTTTTATATACCACTATATCATATTATTTCTCCATAGCAACTCCATTTACACCTCATTAAAATTCTACTTCAATGGCATGTTTTTATACTACTTGGCTTTTTTAAAACACCAGGTTAACTTGCATGTTTTCTATCAAGGCATACCTGAGGCAGTTATGAACCATTCCCTCAATCTGCATTTAACATTAATAAAATTAATCAATAATTACCTCAAAGATGCATATTTATGAACACAAAAGGATGTCAGACACACAAATAAGCATCAAGTATATACAATGAGCTTAAATGTCTATCTATGGTTCAATTTTTATTGGCAATTAATATAGCTGTTAAGATTATGTTGTAAATTTTTGGTATGCTGGTAATGGTGTCTTTATTTTCAAAAAATTGTATTTTGTTCTAAGTGTATTCACAGTAAGATCAATAGAACATAAAAAAAAAATTGTTTATATAGGACCAGAAACCAAAGTTCTATCGTTTATATTTACCAATTCATTGATATTGTTAAAAAAATTTTGTAGTTAATTTTTTGCAGTTCCTCTTTTACGAGGTTGCTTTTTGGATTTTTTTTTAATTAAGCGAGGACACAGAAATGTGAAAATCATTTAGTGGGGAAATCTAACCAAGTTCTCTGTACGACACACTACACATTTCACTAGTTAAATTATTTCTCCCCATATTTTTGTCCATGCTGTTCTGAGAATATCCATACAGCAAGAGAAAATGTTAAACCAAAAAAATTCATAAGAAATCACTTGGGAAATTATAGAAAAGAAAATATTTTGATATAACTGTAGTTGCATGTTTTTTCTCATATACCCATTGTATGGGTAATTATACACGTGGGAGGCTGCATGAATTTGGTACACAAATGTTTAGGTAAGAACAAACGAAGTGGAAAAATTGTTGTTCATGATGTTAAAATAATAATGTTGAAATGGAAGTATTGTGTGGGACAGTCAAAATATCAGTCTCATTTCATATTGATTACTGTGAAAATCAGTTTGCTTAAAAATGGTTTGAGTGATGTGAAAAAGGTTAATATAGAAGTTTTTGTGTCCAGAAATGAGAACTATGGTTGTTTCAATCCAAACCAAACCTGAATAATAAAATATCTTCATGACAAAGTATTGTGGGAATTATCATGATGAAAATTGTGAAACAAAAGTAAAATAGCTCTATTTTGGCCATGTTAAGTGAATTCCTAAATGCAGAGCTAGAATGAGGTATTTAAAGGGAATTCAGTAGAAACTGAAGGAGGTAAAGCTGTGATGATGAGGAAAATCTGCAAGTTCCCAAACCAAACCCTGAATCTGTAAACATGCCTTCTGTCAGGGAGAAATCCCGACAAGAAAATGCAAGAATATCCTGCAGTCTCCCATACAAGGAGCACAAGATTGACAAAATACATGCAAGCAGAGGAATATGAGTAAAGAATCAGGCACAAAAGCCTTAGATAACCAAATCAACTCTGGCTTTTAAATGATGATAAAAGATAGAAATATTTTCTATTTCAGCATTTCTGTGCTACAGTTGAATAAGCAGTTTGAGAAACTCAAGAGCCAGGAGAAGAAAACAAAATGTTCTTCCAACTTTACAGTTTTATGAAATCCGGTACTGAAAGCCACTTTGTACAGAAATTAAAGAAATACATATGTAAATAGATTCACTTTCTCAGAGGAATGCTATGAACACATTACGTGCTCATGGAGATCAGAGCATACTGCATTCTGCCATTTCTGTATCCTACAAATATCATGATCACATGGAGTTGTGCCTGCAGCAACCCCATATGTAAAATATCACTTGCTAAGCTGAAATAGGTTATGAGTGAATTTTACTTTATTCAAGAACTAAAGGAAGCAAACTGTATCTGAAATTCTACCATATTCAGATTGCATTTTATGAACTGCATTAATGGTATCTTGCCATTAAGTGTTCAATATGAGGCTGATCTCCCAAGGTGAAATTGCAGATGTATTTCATAGAATCAGAGAAAAGTTTGGGTTGGAAGGTGCCTTAAAGACCACCTAGTTCCAGCATCCTTGCCATGGACAGGGACACCTCCCACTAGACCAGATAGCTCAGAGCCCCATCTGACCTGGCCTTGATCACTCCCAGGGATGGGGCACCCACAACTTCTCAGAGTAACGTGTTCAAGTGCCTCACCACCCTCACAGGAAAGAACTTACTAATGTGAAATCTAAACCTGTCCTCTTTCAGTTTAAAGACATTTTATCCCCTTGTCCTATCACTACATGCCCTTCTAATAAGAGCCCTTTCCTCTCCAACCTTGTTGTACATTTAGGTACTGGAAAGCTGCTGTATTTCTACACATTTACTCTTTTGATGCTCCAGCACTGTAAAATTTAGCACTGTGTGCTTACTGTCATAGTCTTTCATTCTGATAGCAAGAATGAAGTTTTATGAAGTCTCATGGTAGAGTCACATAATGCAATCCTTAAAAGGGAAAATTTATAAACATTAATGAGTCTTTATGCAATATTCTAAATTTTAAAATTACTTTGACACTTTTCTTGAAGTGTTCCCTAGTATCAAAATGACTATGAATGAACTAAAGGAGAAGCAAAGAGTACTGGAAGACAAGCCTACTTAAAGATTTGAGTAAAATTATTTTTTGATGCAAAGTCTATTTCAGTCCAAAGATTTTGTAATGGGTCTTCTGACACTGGAATGCC
Source organism: Grantiella picta (assembly GCA_013397955.1). Classification (NCBI taxonomy): domain Eukaryota; kingdom Metazoa; phylum Chordata; class Aves; order Passeriformes; family Meliphagidae; genus Grantiella; species Grantiella picta. The sequence continues at coordinate 223,396 of VZRM01007014.1, forward strand.
AGGGATAATATATATTTTTTAACCTGATGTTATTTATACATTTCATTTTAAAGGAATTATTTCAATTATTAAAATAAATAATATTTCAAACTAAAATCAATTCAACAGTAAATCCAGCCTTCATAAGACCTTGGGCTACCTTTGTCTATACACACATAGGTTAGAAATTTTGAATATTCTCTTTCTTGAGCCCAATGCTTTTCTTTTTCTTTTCTGTGCATAGCCCAACTCACCCACTTAGGGGTTGTGTGTGAGCAAAGTCTCTGAAGTCCTTCAACAATTTATGTAAATCTAGCCATGTGGTCAAAAAGTTATGCAGTTCACCATGAAGCAGACAGTGAAGGGCAGATTGGTTGCATTCCTCTTTAACCAGTTTTTCTGAGCAGAGCTGTGATAGAGAACAGCAAGGAGGGGTTTAAAAAATGTCATGGTATTTAGTTAAATTAGTTTCTAGTCAGAAATTGATTGCTCCTTGACTGGGAAATCTGCTTTAGATTGTTTGCCCCTTAAATACAGCAAGAAAACCATTGTAGATTCTGTAAATTTGCACAATTCTTTCATGCCTATTTGTAGTATGTCCCTCTTTTGGACTGTACAGCAGAGCTGGAGTTTTCAGATATTTCTCTGAAGAGAAAGTTAAAATGCTGCAAGTCACTTGACTCAGCAAATGCCCCAAGTTTCTGTCTTTGGAGAGTTTATAATTGTTGTCAAAGAAATTGCTGAGGATCTAAAAATGCTTTTGGCCTAAATAGATGTTTTCTTTCTAATATACAGAAAGGTGTTACTGGTCATATTTTTTAAGCCCTGAATGGCCATTTTGTTCTTCTCATGATTGCTACAGAAATCTTTGTTATCCACATAGCCTATTGTTTAATTTACTTGGTCTTTTTATAGTCTAGTGTAACAGTCAGAACATGCGTGGAGAATGTGGGAGATCAAAGGTTTTGTTCTGCCTGAGAAAATTCAAATTCCTCCTATTTCCTGGTGGATCAGCTGGTCAGTAAGGTACAGATTTTTTGCAATTTTCGATATTAGAAATAGTCAATATTGCTCCAGGTGAATCTTTACAGAGAAGACCTCCAGAATAATTCAGAGATAGGAGACACAAGGATAAAAAGTATTTTATTGACTGAGCTACTAAGTATTCACATTAAAAGGGGAATAAAGCCTCACTTGCCGATCCTAGGATTGTTCACATGTTTAGTTTGTGCAAATTACCAGAGCAGGGACAAACACCCAAAATGAATCTGTAAGTAATAGGTGACTATATATGCTTCTATTTGCCTAATGTTTTGTTCCTCTGTTGATCCAGACATGTAACAGATTTTTAGAGAAGAAGCACTTCACATTTTGGGATATTCGAGAAATATTTTGGTTTTTTGGTTTTTTCCCCTTGACTAGTATTAAAATGTTTAGGCTAGACTGAATTTAAGACAGATTTTTTCTTGTTCTAAGCACCCAGAAGTCTTTAAAGAAAAAGATATCATGAAACAATTACTATTAGTTGTTTTTAGTACTAATGATTTTAATGTCACCTTCTGATAATGAGAGGATAAATGTGAGCCCACCATACCTACATAGCCAGAACTAATCAAGCAGGAAACACAGTGTGTCGTGGTGATTCTGTGGCTTTATTTCAGCGTGATGGGTTGGATTTATTGCAGTAATCAGCACAATATTTTTTTGTTAAATTACTTAAGACTCTCCTTTTATGTTACAAAAGAATTGTTCAATGAAAAAACAGTTCTTGTCTTAGGCAACACTGTGCTTTTAGTTTGTTCTAATCAGTTTGGGAATTGATATCATAATTTGCTTATTTACACAAGTCAGAATGTTGATAAGGACTTTCAGAATAGGACAGAGCCTGTTGGCCCTGGCAAGTCTCTGCTTCTCAGTACTTATTTCTTTCAGAAATACCCTAGAAAATAGAATGGGTCAAGAAAACAAAACAAACAACTAAACAAAAATGCCATCACATTTTTGGTGCAAAATCTAGTCTTAGCAAAACAAAACAAAACATTAATTTTGAGAAATTCTACTAAAAGTAAAGACTGATTTTGAACAGAGCCTGGGGTAGGGTAGTTGGCAGGTTGCTCTTGGGCAGTGGGGTTGATGAAGTCTCTGCTGTGTGAGGGATAGAGGCTTCAGTACCATTGAGCATCTGGGTTCTCCCAGGTATGACACTGCTCAAAGTGTTTCTGTCAAACCTGTCTTTGTGACAATTAATTGTCTCAGCTCTTCAGTGAGTCTCCTAGTTAATGAAAACATGTAGAGTTTGAATTTTTTTTTTTTTTGAGAGATTCAATATCTTTTATAAAGACTTTCTTTACACTTGAAATCAAAATTTTAATTTGCTTGGTGGTTTGTTTTTTTTTAGGTTTCCATTTCCGTTGAAACAAGACATGAAAGCTTTTAAAAATGTTAGAAATTTCCACACATAGAATTTTTGAGCACTTCTCTGGCCAATGACAGCATAATCTTTACAAATTGAATTGGCAGAGATACCAAAACAGTGATTCAAGTAAAATCACAGAAGAAAAGACGGCGCTTATCCATTTGCAGAGAATGAAAAATGATAAAGAGATCTGAAATGCATCATTTAAACACTTTTGTGCATTTAAATACATATTGTGATCAGAAAAATTTTAATTAGAAACAAAACCAGCAGACAAACATGTAATATTTGCGTAGAAGAGAAAAAATTAAAGCAGAAAGAACAAATAATAAGGTAAAATTCTCATGGCAGTAGGGGAAATAGTTAATAGACATACATTGGTAACTTTATGTTTACCTTATAGACGCGATAGAAAAAGATAAAATTAAATTTCAGATAAAAAATACAGAGTAGATAGAAAATGCAGGAAAAAAAATTTAAAAATTTTTATCTTATTGGTTGCTGACTCTGCTTTAAGCAGCAGCATATGGAAACACAATACTAAAATAAGCAAAGTAATAGTACTTTACAAAAGATACTACAAAATGAAATGGATGTATTGTTACACTCTTGCAAATTAGTTACATTAAGTGTCCCTTAACATCTGCTTGCCTTTGTTATTACTTCATCCTTTTAGCTCTACTATTAGAAAATTATGGCAACTGAGATCGATTAAGACCACAGCTGTTACAAATAAAGGCCATTTAACTAACCAAAACAGTATCATCTTCTTGTGTTTTCAAAGGGTTCTCTTAAATATTCTCTATTTTTCAATGTTAATTGCTTATTTTTCTTCCTGGTTAATCAATATATAAAGGACACAATCTTCCTATTTTCTGACTCCTGTGAATGTAACAATTGTGCATTTATTAATCTCATTTTTGCTTCTGGACTCCCTTCTGCAAGGATTTCCTCTCAGGTTTTCTTACATTTTCTCAACTTTCCTAGTTCTTTTGTTTGGTTGGTTGTATTTGTTGTTTTGTTTTTTCTGAAATTCAAAGTGAAGATTTTCAATTATCCTGTAATCCTGTGTCTTTCTAAATGTTCTAGACTCTATATTTCTAGCAGGCATTGGAAGCTGTTGCATTACTCTCAGATATAATTTCTCAGTCACACTTTACATTTCAGGTTTACAGTTCTGGAAAATACAGCACAGATGGGTTTTGCCATCTTAGTTCTTTGTGCCTCTTGTATTCTCTAAGCTTATTTTCAACAGTTTTGTTCATGCCTAAGTACAAATATGATTATAACTTTTCACTGTTGTATTTTATTCTAAATTTTTTACTAATTTTTGATTACACTTCAGCATCTGTGTATTCCTTCATGAAAATTTCTATGAAGAATCATTGATTATACAGTTAAAACAGATTGGAAATATTTCATTGGACACTTTTAGCAGAAAGAGTGAACTTATATTAAAAAAAAAATCACCTTGAGAGAAAGACCTCATTTAAGTGAATGTCCTATAAATAGAAAAAGATTCCAAAATATTCTATTCTAACTCCTAAAAGTCAAAGTTTCATTCATCAATTTTTAAAGTGAATGTTGTTATTTTAAGAAAAGGTAAACAAAAAATATTTCAACCTTGAAATTTTTCATACACCTTGATTACCTTTTCTTGTTAGCAGTGTGTTTATGAAAATTTAAGAGATTGATTTTGTGTATCATTTCAGGATGAAAAACCCCCCCATAATCTAAAAAAATTTCATGTACCAGGAAATCCTTTTCTGACAGATATGGCCAAAAGTGAAATATCACAGAGGAATGCAGTGCACAAGTTTAGCACCTCAGAGTACAGTGAGAGCCCAGCTGGGTTTCCAAGAAAAGCTAAAGGGTCAGATTTCTAATGGGAACTGCTCCTGAGCTGGAAGTATTCTGTGGTAGACATAAGGAGCCCAAAAGTCCAGTGTAGTCTATGGTAAAGGAGGAAAGTCCTGGAGACTGGAAGGAGACCTTGAGCAGGGGAGGAAAGGGCAGTGGTGTGGGAACTAGAAGTGTCCAGCTTGCCAAAATATTCTGCTGATAACAGACAGGATAGTACAACTATTATCTGTTTCCAGATTAATGGAAAAAAAATCAAAATTCCATCTATGTACATATATATAAAGGGCTTTATACATTGGCCATCAAAATTAGAAGGCGATTTCTTGCCACTTTTAAGACATTTTTAATTATATCTATTATATATATACACCATATTTTTTCAATATTAGTATTGAAATATTGCGTAGTATAAAAACATTAAGTACTATAAAAATTTATAAGATGATTTTCAAATGTACTTTTAGTCAACATTCTAATAGCATAGAATTAAGATTCAGAATTGCATGTACTTTTTTACTAGAGAGGTGTTAACACAGCCTCTTCATTTTTTATGGCACCTTTACAAATACAAATCTTTGCATATGATCCAATGTTGTCCCATAAAGTCTAAGGCAAAATAAAAAGAGGAACAAAAGAATAAAACTGCAGACATAGAACTGTCTCAAGAGAATTATCAGGCTATGAGAGAAAGGCATAAACTTATAGATAGTGTAGAGCTAAATCAGGTTTTTTAGAGTCCTTCAGACAATTGACCAGGGCTCAAGCACCACAGGGAAGTTAACTTTTGCCTCTGGAAACTGTGATGCATAATGCACACTCTGCTCAAAAGGCTGAAACTAGCAGAAAACACCATAAATACAACTTACTACTTTAACACAGCCAGCTGACTTTAGTACCTTAAGCAGACAGAAGACTGAGGGGGAAGGGAAAGGGGAGATTGTGCATTCTACAACAGTGCTGGGATGTTACTGTTACAAAATGAGCAAAGGGGAGTTGTGAGTATGGAAGTTTTTTCACCATCACTAGCAAGGGATTACATCCTGGGAGAGGGGAGACTGAAGACATTGTGAACTTCACATGACCAGCACACAAACATCAATGAAAGCAGAGTTCATTTTTTATGGCCCTACAGATCATATCTCTACAAAAGATGGGGGAGAAAAGAACTTGTACTACATCCTTGTTACTTTTTGTAACAAGGATGAAGAAATTTTTTAATCTACCATTACCTTGGTGGTACTCATTAAAGACCAAGAGCTAATTATTAGATGAACCTGTGAATGCAAATTTATGCCACCTGTTATGCCTATTTTCCAAGGCAACTGTTCCAGCAAATGCTGCATATTCATTTATCCACCTTTTCAGACTGTATTGGGTGTTATAATCTGTGTATGCAGAATACTAGCCTTTATGATAGGATTAAAAGTGAGAAGGAAAGATACTCAGCACTACAGAAGTTTAGACATGGTAAATTCTTGCATGGAGCTGCTTTGAAAGATAAGAATTTATATCATGTTTGAATTCTATAATCTAACAGTGAAAAGGCTAAAGGCTTTGTTTAAACAATTTTAAGGATAACCTCTGATTAATTGAAAAGATTTGTGATCATGCAGGATTATATGCCAGAAGGCAGGAAAAAATATTGTGGAAGAAAAGGTAGATGTTCCATACCAACAATCATAGAAAGAAATACAGTACTACAGTCTATCAAATCAATCAGTGGAACACAAGTTTAGGTCGTTTGGCCCTGTGGATATAACTGTGTCAACAGTGATCTACCACCTTAGAAAAAAATATCAGGGTTGTCAGACCCCTTGAAAGCACTGGAAACTGCTGAGAAGACTGCAGAAAATAGATTTTTCCACTTGTCTAAGAATAGGTAAATCACAGAGAAGAATATGTAGTAATTAAATGTGTTTTATTTAATGAGATAAACTGTGTTACTTTCAAGGGTGTTTCTATGTCTCCTCCAACTTGTTCTAAAAAAAACTAAGAGTATAAAAATCTGACCTAAGGTCAAATTTTGTTGGTCTGTATCTTTGACTTGGAAGTCCCCAGCTGGGTTTCCAGGTGCCAGGCATTATGGACCCCATGATGGAAGTGGTTCTTTGAACTGGAAAAGTTTTCAATTCCCCAACATAATCACTGTCTTGAACGAAACCTTCAAGTGATGACTGCAGATGCACAACCATGTGCTGATGACAAATGAAGCTGCAATCTCTCATCTATGCAGACATTTTGTGTTAGCTCCAATTTTGTTGTAAGCTCTTAAATTTAACTTAGTGAGAAGGAAACACTCTGTTCCAAATTTGTTAGTCAAGATAGGGTCAAAAAAAAATTCCTGCTAAAGAGGTACTGTGTAATCAACTGATCTTACCCAGAAATTATATTTAGATAGATTATTTATAATTGGAGGTAAAGCCATCAGTATTACTGCTAAACAATATTCTCTTTATTGGCAGTTGTTTCTTGAGGTGCTATAAAGTGAAGCATAAATATTAGGAAAAATGCAACTTTGTAGTGGTGTTTAAAATACATCCTTCCTTCTCTTCCTATAGATATTTCACTGGCTAAAGTTTTATACCAAGGATCAAAATTATAAGGTACATTCAATATACAATGTGACAGATGCTAAGATGAAGTAATTTACTTTTCAGCTTATCAGACTACTTTTCATTCTTCCACCACTCTAATTTACATTTTCCATTCAGATTTCTTGGTACTTTCCTATTTAGTGTAATGGATATTATAAAAGAGTTACAATACAGAATGTTTTGTCTTATAAGTGAACTCCCAGTTCATATGAAAAAAAGATGTGAAACAAATGCAATATTTATTTCCAGATTTAAGATGAAGAACTAGAAGAATAAAATGAGCAAACCCACAGTTCCACTTTGGGTTTGGAAGGGATGGGGTGGGGTGTCCCCTCAATACTGGGAAAAGATTGGGAATAAAAACTGAGAAAATGAAAAAAAAAAAAAAGCTAAAGGCTTGAGAATTATGATCAGCCAACCATTTGCACAACATATGCTTTGCCAGAATCTGATTAGAGTTACAGAAGAACTAGCATCAGTATTATCCCTGGAAACTCGTGGAAATCTCTAACAATCATTTTGCAGTAGAATTACCAGAAGAAATTTTGACAAGACAATTAATGGAAGACAGATGTCTGTTCAAAACTTTATAGCTTTTATTCACGCTGAAAATGAACACTGAGAAAGAGATGGAAAAGTCATTTACATCAGAGTATAAAACCAGGTGAGAAAACCAAACAATTTTGGCCTTGAGAGAAAATGTTACAAAGGAATAAAAAAAGAACCCTAGAAAAATCATTCATGGGAAAATTCATTAACTTTTTTTCTCTAGTGAGGATGTTACATTCTGTGTTGTTTTAATGAACAGGTTGCCAAAGAATACTTGATGATGAGGAAGTGGAAAGAAAAATCATAGAAACAGAAAAATATAGCTAGTTTGAGGTATCGAAATTGCTAGTCTTTGAGGGAATATAATTAAAAAATAAGAAACTGTCATTGTGACCAGGCACGCAGAGATGGAAAATTATATTAATTCAGTTCATTAAGTTTTGTTTCCAAAATGATGAAATTGGCAAGAATGCTGCAAAAGACAATATTCTCAGATAAGAAATATAAGATAAATATATGCCAAAGCAGCTGGCCCATGCTTCAGAGCTGAACATACTGTATTAAATGTAATTTTTGTGGAAATCCTGATTAATTATCTCTGAAAGGATGATTTTTATTCCAATGAATTTCTGAAATAGTCTTTTCCGCATCTCGGATAATACTAGTGTCTTGTGTATGTATCTAATTGTGTAGCTACACTGCAATTCGACTTCTGTAGGACAGAAAGTTGAGAACCTCAGCATAAAACAAACAAACAAAAAAAAACCCAAAAAAAAAAGAAAAAAACCCCAAACCCAACAACAACAACAACAAAAAAAAAGCCAAACCAAAACAAAACCGCACAAAGCCACACCCAATCCTTAACTGCATTCTTCTAGTTGCAAAGATTAGGTGGGGAGACATTTTTCGGTACTCTTCACTCTTTTGTGAAGACTCTTGTGAACTAGACATTGTAATCTCTCATGCCTCTCTGTGAGTTGGAATACTCTGACTAATGCTTTCACCCAGACTTTTCCTCACGTTTGCTTTACTAATATCCTAAAAGTGCTGTGCAGGTTAGTGTGGAAGAATTGTGTTCCCTCTTTGGCACCTTGTTCTGGAGTGGTAGTCATTGTGATAGCCAGTAAAATATGGTAAAAGATGGCAAAAGAGACATATTTCCAATCATGTCCCAGAAACAGAATGTCTGTAAATCTACTAGTCACTGCAAATTGGAAACACCAATACCTGACAGAGCCATGCAAAGCCATGTCTCACAGGTGACAAAAGAAATTGTCACTAGTTGGATTTTAGCTTGGCTACAGAGAATAGAGCATACATTTCAGCTGGAATATCTTCTGATGATTGAGGAGAAAATTCAAGATCACTGTTTACATCTATAGTGAAAATATGTTTGCTCAAGATAAAAGTTCTAGGCTGCACTTCATGCACATCTATAAAGGGAGTAAAAAAAAATTTCTTGCTGTTGTTTTCCAAAAAACATGGTAACACTGAGTGTGAGATGAATGATGTAGCTTTTTAGGACTGAGGAATTCAGCTATGAATATTCCAAATATACTTTTAGAAAATTTCTACTTGTTCTAATAACACAATATATGCACTATCATCAAGAGCAAACCAGCAAACTGGTGAGCTCTAAGGGTAATCTTAATTTCTACTTCTTGGGTTGAAGCTAACCTCTTATGAACACATCGTCGGTCAACCAAATATTTAATAATTATCCAATATTGTAGAAATAGCTAAAACTTTTCAAAATACAGTATATAAAATATGTATCTCTTTGTTTTATTGGGCCTTATTAGAAATCTTATTAATTATATAAATAAATGAAAAGTTAACATTCTTTAGCAATATCTGACCAGAACAATGCTTACTGTATGTTAATTTTATCTATTATACCTCTGCTTCTGATACGTTACCTAGGAAAAATAGATACATGTATATATTATATATGTATATATGCATATATGTATTTATTTATATATGTATATAGGTAACACTTGATCTAACGCCAAAGAAAACCGTGCTTAATATTTTGAACTGTAAATGTCTTCCCATTTGTCTCATGTTTTCATTCAGAAAAATTAATCAATGATGGATTGAATACGCTTTTTAAAAAGATTTGTTTTATTTTTTCAGTGCTATTATAAAAGATGCTTTTTAACTCTTTCTATAAGAGAGGCAAGGGAAAAAAACAAGAATGATCTACGATTTGCTAAGAATGAATGCCTCAGATGTAAAGGACTAAGGAGCCTCTTAAGGATTTGTAAATCAATTCTGATATGAAGATTTTATTTTCTAATGCCAAAAATACACTGAAAAGACCAAAACATTATTAGAATATTGTAAAAATAAAAACATCTACATAATACTACATGATTTTAATTTTCATGTACTGGAGTCAAATTTTTGAGTTTTAGATACAAAGGACTATTCATTTAAAAATAGTCTGCATGAAGAAGTCTACAAGAAGTAAAAAACTGTATGAATTATAGAGCTGCTAACAAGAAAGATGCAGAAAGATGCTAACGTGACTGTGGAATTGGATGTGGGAACAGACCCTTGTCTTCTTTTGACTTCTATTTATTTATGGTAAAGCAATATAAGTCTAAACTCCATTATTTTCCTTGTGTAGGGACAACCTAAAACTATGTCCTCCTTTTAGGAAACAGCTGCAGGATTTTTCGCAAACCCCTGAATCTAAAGAATGAAATTTACAGCTGTGCTGTCTTTTTATTTACCTTTTTTGCTCCTTTAATTACAGGCAGTACTTATTTAAAGTGAAGATATAACCTGAAGTACAATATAATTTGATTAATTTCAGGTGTATTTTACATATTGCTTCATGGTAAAAAGCACTTCAATGTATGGTAATGAATTTTATTTAGGAGCACATTCAACATTTGACAGAAATTACTTTAACCAATTAATTAAATATGAATAGAAGGAAAAGAGGGAGCTAGAAAAAAAAAAGAAAAAGTTTCTGGAAAAATACATCAAAAAGTCTATGCCGTTGGTATGGGAAATTTTAACTTTTAACTTTCAGATTAAGCATGCCTAAATTTCAATAACCTCCTCCCGCAATGATAATTTTTTATGGTGTTAAGTGGAGATAGCTACCTTTTTTAGAGATTTACTGAAATGGCATCATACAGTGATATACATTTTTGTTATCCTTTATCCCCTTTTTGGCTGCTTTGAAGCTGAACAGTCACAACAAACTAAATTTTTCCCAGTTGCTTTATTTGGTGACAATTAAAATCAAGTGGTTTGGACATTATACTTCCTCCTTTATGATCAGCCATTTTGCTGTAAAACAAAGCAGATGAATGAGGATATTACAGAAGAAGTTTATGTATAGTTAAAATTTTTAGTATCATTAAGAAGAAAAATGTTGACAAGCATGTTAACTTGAAGGAAAGATGTCAACTTCTTCACCTAGGCTGTTGAATTTAGTCTGTAATAGGAAAAATAAATATTTCCAGAAGGTTTCCTGTTCTCTAGCATTTAGATCCATTGGCATGCACTCGCCTGTGTCTGCATGATTGAATTGCTTTAATTCCCCCAAAAATGGCACTTTTATGCTGACTGCATATTGAGGATTATTCCTTGCCTTTGCTAACTCCTGGAATGAGTCCAAAACATGATTTTTTGTCCATTGCAAGAATCATGCCGGGGACCATTCTAACAATATAAGGGCATGGATGGTTGAGTTTCAGCGTCCAGGAACATTACTCAATTTACCAGTTTAGAGTAGCCAATAAGTGTAACTAAAGGACAAGTTCTGCTCTCTTATGTGCTGCTGTGGGAAACTTGACTTTAAAAGACATATAATGGTTTTCTTTGTGGAAATATCAATGGTTTGTATGTTCCTCAAACAACATCATGTCAACACAGGAGGAGAGGCCAGAGCCTTGTCCCATCCTGTTTAGAGCAATGTAATGAATCTCTCGGGGCAAGCTATGGAGAAATATTTTCGCTTTAGAAAAAGGCAAAATAAATCAGTAGGACTGTTTACATGTTCTGTCAAAGTTAATAGAAGAAGAAACTAAGGTTTTGGGTATAGCTCATCTGGTTAAACAAAGGCATCTGCTTCTGAATAGTTATGTTATTTTCCTGTTTTAGCTAGCAGAAAAAGTTTTTATAGACTGGGCTTTGTATCATCCTCAAAAAAGCATTTAAAATAGGTTGTATGAGTCATATTCTAAAATTGTCAACATATCCCCCATTGACTATAAAAGTAGCTGAAGTTTCTGGTTCAATAGACACATTTTAGGTAACCTGAATTCCCACCTTTCCTCCATGCCAGTGCCTTGCCTGAGCTTTCATGCAAAAACAGCCTACATTTCATCTCTGCATGCTTTTTTAAACTGTCAGAGTAGGACAGTGATACTGTTGGGGCTTTCTGCAGTTTGTTTTTCAACCTTGCTGTATTAATGTAAAGAGCATCTGAATTCAGGACTGCAATAGGAAACTATGTAAATGGGACTTATCACAGTCTGCTTAATTAAAAGCTATCCAATAAATTTTATTAAAATTTGAAGTGACAACTTAAATTTTGCTTTATTGTAATATTTATTCTCAAACGTTTTAGTCAGGAATATTATCTTATTTTCCTGTCAAATGACTCGTAGTATCATTCACAAGTATTGCCACACACAGAGGAAATATAACTATTAAAATGCAGCAATTAATACCCAAAAACATAAGAGAATTATAATCTAAAAAACAGAAGAAAATAAAACAAGAATTGAAACCTTATCCAGCTTATTCAATCATACATTATATAAGTATTAAATAAGAGAATATACCAATAAGCTGTCACTGGCATTATTGGTTTGTTCAGTTTCTCTGTACTACCTTTTAGTCTTACAACAGATAGTTTGAGTTGTTCAAATTTTAGAAAGTGGGGAAAAAATTAGATTTAGACCCCATATAGTTTTTAAATCTGATGTTTTTTCTGCCTTTTTTTCTGTTGGTGAGGGTTTTTTCATTGGTTTTTTTTTTGTTGTTGTTGTTTGATTCGGTTTTGCTTGTTGGTGGTGGATTTTTGGGGATTTTTTGTGTGTCTTTTGATTTTTATTTTTTCTGGTTTTTTATCGGATGGTTTTGCTGTTTTATCTGACAGTTTAAGCTAGAAACTCTGAAAGAACATAATTTAGGGCTGCCAAGGTTCATGCAGATTATAGAATTTACTTGATCCAGAACTAGAAAATTATCTTTGATACTAAGAATCATCTGTTTTCTGTAGTTTTGCTGTTTGCCTCTTATCATTCATTTGTACATGCATTTTTGAGTATTTCTGGTTAGCTCTTTTCAGCTTTAACTTCAATACCAAACGTTAGGACTTACCTTGGAGAATACAATGTTAAAAAACCCCAATTGCAAGAACTCAGTCCAGTGTAGAGGATATGGGAAGCAATCAACTGCCAGAGGTTTCAGATAAACATCAGAAAAATAACCATGTCACTGTGAAAGCACTTGACTCAGACTGAGGCAGCCTGAACAACACTAAATTCCCCAGTAGTGTCCTGAGTGGTCTTGGGAGAGCTTTTAACATTGCTAACTATGTCTAAGCTTCCCATTTTCAACAGTTTTAGATATGTTCCCAAGGAAAGGTTTCCTGGCTTTCCATGATATTTGGAAACAGACACGAGCACCGAGGAAGAACCTGTTTGAGTGGGTGTTCCAGAGATCATGCAGCAGCCATGAATGGCCTTTTCATAACTTGCCTTAGACCCTTAATAGTATGCCCAGATGGGGTTTTTACCATGTTGTTGCATTGACAAGGCAGAAGACTAAACTCTGTTTCATTTACAGAGCATGTGTCTATGATTTCTGTTCCTCCAGACTGTGAAGGAATCCTGTTCCATGTAATCAAAAAAAAAAAACAACCAAACTGTGAGTATAATGACTAATGGAACTGGTGTTTTCCCTGTGCATAGAGACTAATAAAAAGAGAACTGCTCACCTGCCTCAGCAACATCCCTTTTTCCCTGATGTGGTGGCTCTGAGAGATAGGATACCCCACTGTCTCCGCAAACCATATTCCATTGACAGTATTGTGTTGAGACCTGGGCCACCCAGTGTTCCATATTTTCCTAGCCAGGAATAATGCCAGAATATCACAATCACATCACATTTTATAGGGTAGTATAGTGCAAAACTTGTATGTATTTCTGAAATCCTTGGTATCTACTCTTTCAGCGTTTTTCTGTTAGCCAGTGTGCAGTACAGACACAAACTGGAGAAAAGTCTAACCATCTTTAGCTAGATATGGATTTTCCCTCCTCTCCACACCATATGACTCCACTGCCTTCTCACACAATTGCCCCATGTTTCCTATCCCCTGCATGCCCTGTCCACAAACTGAAATGGTAAGGAAAGCCTGATAATCACGTGCAATTATTTTCTATAGGAAACCTTGAACTTTCTGCTGACACAAAAAATTCTGGAGTGTGAAAGGTACAATTGTTAAATGTTTGTGCTGAAAAGGAGAAAATTGGAAAGTGTGTTGGAGGATCTGCTATGCACACACCAAAAAAGGAAACCTGATCAGCTGATAACAGCTTTGACTGAAGTGACTGTGAAATGGCAAAATTTAAGTTTGAGGAACTGGAGTAAGACCAGCTGGAGACTGGACATCCCAGATTTCAGAGGAGCAGATTTTGGCTTGTTTGAGTGGAAGTCCTGTCCTCCCATTTTTGGGAGCAGCTAGAGCAGGGCTGTAGCCTGGAAGCAGGAGCCCTGGAAGCAGAAGGCCAAGCAAAATCTACGCACTGAATCACCAGTACATCTTGCAGAGAAGAAGGCTAATTGAATATTGGACTGCATTATAGAATTACAGCCAGCAGGTTGGAGGAAATTATTTTTCTTTCTTACCCAGTTTGAGTCTTCATCTTAAATATTGTGCCATTTATGGGCTCTCTGAGGCACAACAGATATTGATAAGCTGGTGAAGTTAGCCTTGAGGAAAAAAAATGCTAAAGGGGGATCTAATTGCTTTTTTCCAGTATCTAATGGGTGATTATAGAGAAAGCAGTGCTCCACTATTCAGGTAGAAATTAAAAAGGCAATTGGAGCAACAAGTTGCAAAACCAGAAATTCTGACTGGAGAAAAAGTGGCAGTGAGTGACAACATCAAAAAACTTGTTGAACGCTGCAGCAGATTGTCCCAGACGGTTGTAGAATCTGTCCTCAGAGATATTTAAATCTTGACTGATTATGGCCCCAAGCAACCTGATTTAACTTTGAATTTAACCGTGCCTTGACTAACTGACTTCCAGAGGTCACTTCTAAGCTAAACAATTGCATGATCTTGGGGCAAGGCAAATAGCTAAGAAGAGATTGATGAAACCCACATAGAACTGTCTCATATCCAAGCCAAGTTTTAGTTAATTTATGAGTATACATAAGAAAGCTAATCCAGATATGTCATGCACATGCTGTGGGTAACTCACAACACTTGTAGGTCAATACACTTATTCCTAGCCAGAGTCTGCCATGTGCCAACTCAGTTCTCCCACCTCTGTCACAGTCCTTCCCAGCAACACGCAGCCTGGCTTACATGCAATATCCCCCATCCAGGAAGATGAAAAATATTGCTATCATCCTCTCTATGGTTCCTGGGATGCATCCATTTTCAGGGAGGCAGCCAAACCAGAAGCAGATTTGGCACTGTCTGCATGCTAAGAGTATCTCTTTTGCCACTGTGCAATCATTACTGGAAGTCAGATGCTGGGCCAGCTAGAAGATTTTGCTGGCTGCCTCAGGGAAGTTCTGGCAGAATAATGCTATTAAGACAGGTGTCCACTGCCTGCTTCGTCTTCTCTTGATCTATATAGAAGATACCTGCAAAATGATAAAATAACTGTCTTGCTAGATTCGCCTGGAAATTCTGAGACTGCAAGGCTTTGCTGACATTTCTAAAGATGAATTAACAGAAAATATACCCCCAAAGACAGTTTGTCCTGTAGTTAGCTTAGTTTAGGTATATCTGCACACCAAAGCAACTCTTTATGTACCATGGTCATGTCTGAAAAAATGAAGCTTATCAGTTTTTCGTAAGCCTTCTGAAACACCTGCTCAAAAAAAGACCCTGAGAAATCAGAAGCTCAAGTACTAAAAATACCTTCTGAACCTGCTTGGAGTCTAGCTACAGTTTGTGAGTAAAGATTTTGCAGTACTAACTTTTGGGGCCAGAGGGAGGCAGAACGGAACTTCTTCTTGTAAGCATATTGTCTTGTGCAGCCACAGAGATGGTATTTACCCTCCCTACCATTTTATTCCTGCTGCCTTTTCCTATATGGAGATATTTAGAAATCTTCCAGAGGAATCCATCCTTAAGATAAATTTTGTTAAGGCTTCTGTCTTGAAGAGATAGCATTATGTCCCAGAGGTTCCTGAGATATGTCTGCTGCCTACTTTAAAAGATGTGTAGAGGAAAACCCACTCACTCTAATGGGAAAAATCTCTGAAGATAAGTTATGGGAGTTTGATTGGGAAAAAATGTATTCAGCTGGGAGAAGTGCTGGAGTTGGAAAGAATGTAAGTGGGCATGAAAAAATCCGTATTCAGTGAAAACAGAATTGGAGGGTTCACTCTAAATCCAGCAGCAATGGCATGGCCCCATGTGGTCATCTATGCCTTCAGGTATGCCTAATTTTCGTTGTTTTGAGCAAAAAACACCTTGAACTCCTTCTTTTCCTCTCCATCGTATTTATTCCTTTAATGAGCTTTTTGTTTGTTTGTTTTACCACAGAAAATATATAGGAGTTTGAAATTAAATTATCCCACAATGCAACTCTGAACTGCACTGGAAGAAATTCCTTCTGACTCCACTGCAGTGAGCAACTTGTGCCAGAGGCATGCTATCTAATTGCCATACACTTTCTTGACTAGTATTGTGGGGAGGGAAAAGGTAGTGTGCGATCAGCTGAAATATGAAACAATAAAACGAATTAAACTGCATGAAGTAAGAGGAGGAAAAATGAGATGGGAGTTGTTTTTGTTAAATGTTTACTGTTCATACACTGCCTGAGGCTTAAATTCTTGACTGTTAGAGGATTTTACAGTTTTATGGATACTATCATAAGATTTTAAAGTATTGTGATTTGTGTTGCAATTCTTGTTGAAAGTGCACATTCCCTGCTTCTCAAATACTATATCTGGTTTGTTGGTTTATTATGTGTTTCTTGAAAATCGTCCTTCAGCCTTTCTTAGCTCTAAGCTCAACCATAACTACACTGATTCATGCAAAAAAAAAAAATGCTACCAGAAACTCTTTGTATTCCTTCTCAGTTTTAAAGACCTCACTCTTTATTCTCCATAATTCACTTAGCAAAATGCTTTGCAAAGCCTCTGGCTTCCAATAAAGGAATAATTGTAGTTGAAGACTGGGAAAAATTCTCCTTCTAGTCATGTTTTTGTAATTATTTCCTCAAGCTCTATCTTCTATTAGTTATGAATTTATTTAGAAAACAGCCTGCTCATCAATAGTTTAATAGCAAAGTAAAAGAAAGAATCTTTATATAGAGAAGAACATGCAGCAAAATTCCATTTAAAAAAATCATTTTTTCTGTAGTACAGATATTATTAGTCTTTGTGTCCCTTTGGAAAGATAATGCAAAGAAAAGTCATTAGCAGAAGGCTAAAAGTTTTCTTCCCTTCCCCTGCTTTGTATCACCAGGTACATGTCAACTAAAAGATTGCCACATATTACCTGATATACATTTTATACATGCAAGCAAACATAACTAAACAGACATAAAGTATTTTGCAGCTTGCACAGAAATAGGAAATTGCTTGCACAGTCTAATATACATTTAATATTCTTTGATGGGTCAGATACCTCATTTTTTATGTGCAATAATGGGAATGGTCTGCAGTCCATTTCTGCAATAGTCAGTATTTAACTTTGTTACTAATACAAGAAATTTGCATGAGAATGCCTGTGCAGTCTTTCTACCTAGCTGCTTAAAATTCCTGAAAGATTTTAAATTTGGACTAAACTGAAGACACTGTTTATTTTTGTGCAGGTAATTTTCTAAGCTTTCTCAAGATACTAGCCAGGAGTAGGAATTTCAAGCATATTACTTCACCCATACAGCAGTGATGAGAGCAGGCTTAAACTCAGTTCCAAATTGTCTGGACTAGACAACTTTTAGCCGAAAATGCGTTTTTGGTTTGTTTTTTTTTTTTTTTGACAAACTCAGAAAGACCTTTAGAATTTCATTTTAATGGCAGAGGAACAATATGTAATTAATTACCATTTGTAGGACAAAGTGATCCTTTCCACTGTGAGTTGCTTATTATAAAGACATATTAGAAAGAGAAGGATGTGAACAGGAAAATGTAAGCTCCCATTTTTACATAAAGTACTAATCATAAGTGTTGCAGAGTATGATGGGTTTTTTTCTGAGGGATTCCCCTGGGGCTTAGTCGATGTAATTCCAAACCACCACTGCAATTTCATTTGAAAAGCTGAAACTGTTGAAGTAAATCTATGCCTGCTAAGAAATCAAAAGAAAAATCACAGGGTCATGATCAGAAGTAGAATAAACAGATTAACCATATCTGTCCCTCTATATCTTGCAATTAATCTGGTTAACACTGCATAAGTTATGGGTAGGAAGGTTGGGACATTTTATGGCCTAGGCACAGCATCAGGTTGGAAAATCTGTCAGCCCAAGAGATGTCAGCCTCCCTAGGCAGTAGTATAAGGGAGAGATTTTTACTTCTTGGTCTGAAATCTTCTTTCCCAACAATGAGGATGTAACTGGTCTGTATAAATATTGTCCTCTGGATTAAAGTTTCTTTCAGAGGATGAAGCAAACCCATTCTGTACAGGTGAGGTAGGGCTGAATGATGACATGATGGGGTGTGGCAACATATTCTCCGTAGGCTGATAGCAACAACAAATCAAAGTTTCACTAATCCTCTCAATTTCATTCCCTCTTTCCAGCAGAGGTGCTTTTAGTTCATTTATAAGAGCAGATGTATATTCTTTATTTGAGATGCAACAGTCCTGCTTTTCCAGGACCGTTCAGACTCCTGTAGAGCACTGCTAGTGGGAATTAACTTTAGGAAGGATAATCACTTTTAGGAAGGAAAGAGGTCTCGAAGTTATAGTGAGTGCTTCTTGGGGATAATTACTTGCATGGCTTGCCCCACCCTACCAAACTTCCTTGACATTTTAGAATTTTCTGAATCATTCCTTTTTGTATGAAGGGTTTTTATGTATGGTAATGTATGGTTATGTATGTTTGGTATTTATCTCAAAGCAAAATACTAACTCTTTTTTCCTGTCTAACTTTCTGAAAATGAACTTAAAGTGTTAATATACTCATTGACTACTGTATTATAATCACTTCCTAATCATTATACAGTTTTTTGAACAAAGCCATCTAGAAAATTTAGACTGTTTCCCACCTATATTGATAAATATCTATCAACATAATTTAAATACTATATTCCTCTTAATTTTAAGATACAAAAAAGTGTTTTCTGAAGCTTTTAGATGACATGTAGCTGGCACAAAGTATATAACTGCAGAGAATAAAATGAAATGGTTTGTAAAATAATGCCACAGCAATATTGCCACTCAAAATCTTTAAAAAAAGTTTGTATTGTTTGCTTGAAACAAAATTTTAAGTCTGCTATGGAAAGCCAGGAGTGTTATTTTTGAATTTAATAATTAAATGTTTCAATTTTATTTCATAGCAAGATAATTCTGGTAGTAGGATAAGGCTAGAAAATTTTGTGTGTTCCCAAATACACTGCTTATTTTAATGTTAATTTTCAAAATGTTTTGGAATACCTGTACACAATAGACATTCTTTTAATAAGACCTCTCATATCAGTAAACAAACTAGGATCCAGCAGGGATTTGTTTTCCTTTTATTTTCATAATTAGCAGCACTACGAATTTGGCATATAAAGTCAGCTGGAAAAGCAGAATACTTATGTATGCATACCTTCTTCTTAATGAAGCCACAAGATAGTAGTAAATTAGCTATGGAATCTGGTACCTTTTATTGTTGTAGTTGATAGTCTGACACTCTCTGTTCTAAGCTAGAGTAAGTAAATAAATTACTGTTTTCCTTTTGACCACATTTCAATGCTCCACAAATGTGTGATGAAAGATTAAACTTACATAAATTATTTTAGATAGCAAAAAGTTTTTCATGTGGAATTCCATAATACTAATTCCAGTCTTTGAAAAAATTTCATATAAAATTGTAATTTATATTAATGAGAGAGCAGAAAAGGAACAAAAATATCTTCCCTACTTCAATAATAAAGGGATGTAGTAAAACATCTTCTTTTATGTAGAATTCCTATTGATTTCAATATGGACCTCTACCTAATGACTGACTGATAGTAAGAAATGTGGATGTCATTATCTCTACATTAATTTCTACAAAAGTAAGCAACATGCTTCTATGTTTCACATCCATAAGTTGAGGAAAAGAACAGCAATTTATTATATAAATAATAAATAAAACAAAAGCTCCTACTTGTTAACAAGCTATAGTACAAACAAAAATTATATGCAGTTCTTCAGAAGAACTGAAGAAATCAGAGATTTCATCTGTCTAAAATGGGAATAAGTGGGGAAAGGTAATTTATGAAGCTCTTAAAAATAATGTAGCTAAGGTCACAGCCATATACCCACTTCTTAAACTCTACTTAGACCAGAGTGGATGGAAAGAAGAGGACAGAAGAGGGGAATGAGAAGACAAGCTGTAGTCTTTCACATCTGACAAGGAGTCAATGAGCAGGACTCGCCCCAGTAACAATCTACCACTCTGCTTGTCTCCATGTATTGCCAACAGTTTCTAACCTGAAATCTTAGGATTGTTTGTAAGTCTTCTTTAGAATATGAGTTCTTAGATTTCCCATGACATCAATTAGCCAGTGCTGGTTGCTCCACCTCCCAAATGACAGAATTGACAGAAAAAGATGAAAATGCACAACGAAAGGGATAGAGCAGGACGATTGTCTCAAAATATTACAATATGATTAAGCTTAACTCCACACTTCCTGTTAACAGGTTTATGCAGGAGAAAGGCTGCAATGTGATTGGTGATGTTGAGCTCTTTCTTAAGTGCCAGCAACAGTTCCATTTGGTCAGACAGCAGTTCAATGAACTTGAGTATTGTGAGCTTTTGGTTCAAGCCAGATGTTATTGAAAATGAAAGGCACTAACTATTCCATTTGCCAGTCTTATCTATCTTTCTATCTCTCACAGAACATGTCCAGATTGCCTCTGTAATCTTGCCAAGAAAGTAATGTGTCCCTGCAAGTCTCCCTCAGACTTAACAGTCCAGCAGGATTTCCTGTCCTATCTGAGATTTGGATCATAAGTCTATGTCTTGGAATAGCCAGAAGCATCTTCCAAGCTAAGAAGTTAGGTCATCAGTGGGAAATGTTTCCAAGCTACTGCAGCTTGCTGCCCTTCTCTTGGCACACAGAATTCACCTTCCTCTAAAAATCATGTTAAATTCTTCAGAGGTACTCTAAGGTTGTCCCATATGTCTGGATGCAACGTAACTGATTTTCAAGATGACAAGGACCTGTTCTCTAATGGGTCAGATCCACTGGTATATGCCTGTGAATGAGTCAGAGCATGACTGAGTTTGGAAAGAAAGGATGTGGTCTTTTGTGGAAAGAAGAGAACAAGAAGGTGATGAAAAGGAGGGTTTGGGTAAGAGTGTCTCATGCCTATAAGCTACATAGATCAAGCTATATATGCCATGAATTATAATGCATGTATCATGTGTAGAGGTGCATCATGTTTACTGACACTCAGGAGCATACTGTGTATGGATCTCAACACCCAAATGTCGAGACATTCTTCCTGAGAAGCCAAGAGCCTCAGGGTTTGATAAGGTCCAGTTAGGACTGTGCAGACAGTGCTCACTGGTGAACCTCAGGAACTTGATCCTAATGTCTACATCATTAAATACCCACCTTCCTCTCATCTAATGGAGTTTTGCTAAACCTAGAGACTAACCAAATGTATTTAGCAGTGCTATTTTCATATTTTTATTGGAAACTCAATGTTTTCTTGTAGACCCCGCTCCAGAAATGCTTGAGGAAGGGGGTGTTTGCTGATTCACAAGAGTTTTAGGAAATAACAGCTTCATATATAGTAAAAGTACATTGTAGATATGACAGAATGGTAAGCGAATTAGTCTGAGAGACTTGGACTGTCCTTGCTCATCATGTGGGGCAAGTATGGCAATACTGACATATATCACTACCTGCTAACTGAGTTGAACTGCCTTGTGAATGCTGATGCTACACATAGTCCCAGAGAGCTGTCAAGACTGATTTCTGCCATGCACTAGGATGTCTGAAACATCATAGTAGGTGGGAATTATGTGCTGCTACATGAAGATCAGTGAATCATAAGATACAGCCAAAAGCAATACCTTCAGTACACAATTAATAAGCAACCCGTGGACTGAAATATTGTTACTTAAAACATGTCATTAAAAATATTAAAATCTCAGATAGTTTGTATAAACTGAAAACTTTGTGTTTGCAATAGGAGAGAGGTTAAGGCTGCTGTGGAAATGGCCTACAGCAAATTACCCAGTTTGTGTAGTATATACTGTAAAAGATAGTTTGTCTGTAGATGTTGAGAGCTGAATCTGCAGATTAAGGCTTTAATAAAGTGACTTTTGTCTGAGTGTAGGGTACAGGAAAAAGTTTGATATGCTGCTGGAAGTTACCTCGTAATGTTAAGAGATCACTACAAAAATACTGGAGTTAAGGAAGCCAAGGCTCATGTATAGTTAAAAGCAGTAGGAGATATGAAGGGCAAAAAGGAAGGATTCTTTTCAAAAAATGGACAGCCAAGAAAAGGTTTAAAACACTGTGAGACAGAAATTCTCACTGCCTGCTTGCCTTAGTTTTCAGTGGTAAGGTGAAAGCTTGTGCACAGGTCTAGAGGCAGTGTGTTAGGAGCAAGAATTACCCAGAGCAATGTAAAATGGAGTGAAGGAATGCTTCAGACTTTTGGGCATGCTCAAATCTGTGGGATCAAATGGATGCATCCAAGGGTACTGAGGGATGTGGCCAATGTCGCTGTGAAGCCACCATCTATGATCTGAAGAATCAGGCTGACTGGGGGAGATTGCTGAAAATCAGAGAAAGGAAAAGCTCCCACTCATCTTCAAAGAAGGGCAGAAGGTGGCATCTAGGGAGACAGACTGCTCAGCCTCACCTAAATTCATGAGAAGATGGTGGAGCAACTAATGCTGGAAGTGTTTGCCAGCCTTAGGAAAGGCAGAGAAGTGACTGGGGTCAGCCAACATGGTTTTATGTAGAGGAACTAGTGCCTGACAAAGCTTATTACCTTTTGCTGTTAGACGATGCACTAAGGCCAAAGGAGAGCTGTGTGTATTGTTTACCTGGAGTTTAGTAAAGCCTTCTATATGGTCTCCCATAATATTCTAACAGACAAAGTGTTGACATATGACCCGGATAACTTAGCTAAAAGGTGAACTGAAAGCCAGGTGGATCATCAGGGGCAAAAGGTTGTGATGAGCAGAGCAAAGTCCCAGTGGTTGATGGTTAGCAGTGAAGTCCCTCAGGGAGGAATACTCCTGTGAGTAGTTTTTGATCTATTTATTGATGACCTGAGTGATGGGGAGAGTGAAATTCTGAGCAGAACTGGGGGAGAGAAGAGCTGCTATGTGTCTGTGATTTGGAAACAAGAAAGGAAAATCAAGGAGCAGCAGGAGTCTAATGGCTGAATGAGGAATCAGATGCTGAGATGAGCATCTGGGGAGAAATTTGAACTGCACAAAGACACTAGATTCAAGAACTGTGAAAACCAGAAAAAGAGCAATGAAATAGGTAATAGTTTAGTTTACCGTAATTCTAAATGAATTGTTCATTCCACCTTTACTTTTGCACTTCCTATCTTTTCAATGTTTGATTCAGTAACCTTAAAAAATACTTTCTTGTTCTTGTACAATCTGATAGAAACAGGTTGTCTTTCTTTACATGTAATAGAAAATATTTATGTTTTAGCATGAGATGAAAGCCAAGGATAGTTATGTTATTGATATGTTTATTTCCTACATGAACCCAACCCCACTCCCCACAGCTGTAATTTGGAGGCTTTCATCTTTTATTTTTTCACCCAAATCTGTCCTAAAAATAAAAAAAAATAAAAATCAAAGATAAGCTGTACAAAATGCTTATAAAAGACAATAAAATCAATTTAGTAGGCAGGAAAAAAAGAGCCCTTGTTCACTCATATAAATTAAGTCAGTATGTCTTGAAGTGGTCTGTGAATATCATTGTTTTATAAATGCATTTATTGGCAGGTGTTTTCCCATTAGTTTGTTGCAATCCACCAGATTTTCCTGACAATAATCCATTCTTTGGAGGATTCAGCTTTAATACAACATATAAGATCAGAAAAGGTTTTCCAAAAATGACTTGAATCAAAAACAAAGAAGACAGCTGGTGGATAAACAGGTCAATTTTTCTCATTAAGGTACAGAAAAATCAGCCTGCTGCATACAGCTTGCCCTTCTCACCTACTGCAGTGAAGGCAGAAGAGTCTTATCAGGTAAGGTCATTCTGCATGGCAGCTCTGCAATTTCTGTCTCACCCTTCATTAATCCAGGGGGGTAACCAGAAGGAATCCAACAGCTCTTCATCACTTCAGTATCAAGAGACATCAAAACAGGTTGTCAGGAGCCTCATTTCCCACCACCCTATGGGAGTAAGTAGGAATAGTAAGAATCAAACAAAGTAAACAAAACAACAAAACAAAACCAAACAAAAAAAACCCCACAAACAAATAACAAAAAAAACAAAAAAAAAAACCTCAAAAAACCCACAACCAGTGGAGGTTTTACTGGGTAGAAGGAAGTGTTATAATTTTTTTTCATTCTTTCTTATTTTGATCATTGGTAGTATGATCCACATGTGTATTTTATCCAGGAGGAAATTGAAAAAAACACAATAATTTCAGCACCTTTTTGCTGCTCAAACCCCTTTTTTATGGACTTATTGTAAAGAGTTTTCTGCTAAAAATAAAAAAAAAGTCTTTGTTTACTGGAGTAAATTAATATCTCTCTTTATAAGAAGAATATGGTAAAATATGGTCATTTAAAACACAATCATCATCATACATTTTTACAAAAGAGTTTCTGCCTCCTAACTATTCCATGAACAAATAGTTAAATTAAACTTTTGGCACAAGTTTTTCCATATCAATGGATATCCCTGTGTGATGCATCATGTCATATGACAACTATTCTTAATACTAAAATTTCATACTAGTAAAGACATAGTATTGTTCTGGATTTCCCTATTTTTAGCAAAGCAATTCAGAAGAAATATAAGCAAGATAATAATAACCTGCAACTTTATTTAGGCAGAAATTGTTGCCTGGCACCAGAGAAGGAAAATAACTAAGGGCATACTGATAAATTCCCAAATCATCCCCTGCTTGTAGCAGAGCAATGTGCTCTGTGTGTTTCTTCCATGCATGATGTTTACTTCAGCAGCCTGATGTTCCCCAGTGATAGCACATGAATAAAAGACCAAGCAGTAAACTGTCAATTTATCACAACTCTACTAATGCAACCTTCATGTGGTGTTGTAGTGCTCTTTTCTTCCTTGATGCTTCTTATCTATGTTTCAGAGTGTTTTCCAAAAGCTGTTCAAAACTCTGCTACTCCCAAATATTATGTAGCTTACTGCAGAAATCGGGTAGAGATTTTATAAACAGAGCACAATTTGGAATCCAGTCAACATAAATTTTAATGGGACACAATGCAATTTTACAGCATACAATATGAGTTTTAACTTTAAAATTTTTTCTATTGATAAATAATGCAAAATGTAGCTTAGCTGACAATGAAGGGGAAAAGAGAAGCTACGTAACATGGGGGTTTTAATCAAAATTGGGAAAAACCAAGTCAGTGATGTAGATATAGGAGACTTGTTGAAAAGGTAGAACCTGGATGAGAAAGATGTTTGCGTCAAACAGTATAAGTGGCTTGAGAGAGTATACTAATAGCACCAGCACAAGGCAAAAACTATTAAACCTGTTTGATGTTTTCGCTTTGCACTGAGTCCTCTGTGAGCAAGTGAGAAAGAGGAGAAAATGAGAAAAGAAAGAACGATATAAATGAAGCAAATTAGATAAGAAAAAAGACCAAGGTCTAGAAGTAAAATTTCTTATGGTTAAAAGTCAGCCCCAGTACACAGATGTTTTTCCTGCTTGAGTAGCCACAAAGCACGTGTCAATAATAGCTTTGATGACTTAACATCACTCCAATGAAAAGTCAGAGCAGAGAAAAGAAGATTCATAATGGATACTTAGAAGTTTTCTTTAATGATCTTACGATAAATAACACTGCAGGAGACCTTGTAAGAATGCACATGGTGCAGATGTATACTGCTTGCAAAGTTTCCTTAGGATGAAAGCTATCATATGCTATTGATTTTCTGATCATATACTAACTGCCCAAATAGTTTAGGCAAAGGATAAGGATTTCCTTATTAATGTAAAATTTAACTAGACTCTGTAAAATAATTGAGATTCTTTTTTTTCTGTATGGCTTCGCCCATGGTGTTCAAAAACTATGCCTTGATTTCATCAGAATTTCCATATCTATGGCAATAAACCCCTGCAGAAACAGTGACTGTTGGCCCCACGGCAGTTTATTACTAGTTAGAAAACTTTCTCTGAAAACTGATGCTGACTTGATACCTTCATCTTACCGTCAGTGTATGGCAATCAGAACTTCTTTCATATTCTTAAATTGTTGATTAATTCAATAATTCAGTCTGTAAGGGAGTCAGTTATTTTGTTTAATTTATAAATGATTTTAAATTGGTTTTAGTGATGAGAGTTGTGAGTTTGAGCCTGTGGATATTTTTTGCTTTCATGATATGGTGCTATTTTTCATTATTTCCACAAAAAGCTATATTTTTCAATAATTACATAATTTTCATTAATGCTTGTCTTTTAAAGCTTGGCATATAACCCCAAGTTTAAGAAAATCAAGAGGAAAAAAATCTTAGCTAAATGACCCTAATATGAATCTGATTTTACCAACTAAAACTTCAGCAATCATAATTTTAAAAGAGAAATCGCAAACATTAGCAGGGCCTGTGGTCCAGATGCCTGTGTGTGCTCAGACTTCCTGAACCTAGCTTTGCTATGTGGGAGATTCTATTGTCCCACAACACCAGCTTTAGTGTGTGAGGCAGAAAAAAGCAGGGAGTAAAGTAGCAGGGAGTAAGTGCTTATGCCAGTTCATTGCACACCTAACACACTGCAAAAAAAGGAGATTGAAGACCTTACTTCTTTTTGTGATTACCTAAATGCCAGTGGGTCTTTTGGTTGTAAGTATTCCAGATCTTCCTCTTTTAAGCACAGCAGGCACACCTCATCCTTACCTTATCTGGATGCTATTTTCAAACCATCCTAGCTTACCAAAATGGAAGATGAGAGCTGTAATTATGGGAATCTTTATCCTTCTCTCTGAACCAGCACTTCTCTGTGATCTCATCCTATTCAGATGTGATTACATTTGAGTCTCTGATTGTTAAAGAAATATTTCAGGAAATTTGTTTTGCCTGTTTATCAGCCACTTCCCTACTCCAGTGCTTGCAGGCTTTGGTAGGTTATTTTATGGTCACAAGTCTGTATGCATCCTGCTCCAAGCAAATCTTTCCCAAATCTTTCTTCCTTTTTAATAACACATGCGCACTTTGTACTGTTAGGAATAGTGGGCATTTTTTTTCCCTTTTATTTAAGGCTCCCATGAACCTGACTTGTGCTTAATGAGTGAAAAAAGAACTGTCTTCAAATTTTTAAGCAGAACCTGAAGACACTTCTTTGTTTCCCCCCTGCCCTCTAAATTTTACTCAATACTTCCCATGAGTGGATCAGTTTGTCTTTAAAAAGCCCCAGCACAGTGTAAATACCTTTTGAGATTTCCCTGAGGAAAGCAAAATTTTCTCTTCTGATTTTCTTATTGTATTACTCTTGAATATGTATCACATTGCTGTGATGCTGTTTGTTTTCCACAGAGATGCAGAATGCAACCCTTCAATTTCGATAAACTGATAGCAAAAGTTACATACGTAAATGTAAACAAGAAAGATTTCTAGTCCTTATAGCTATGCCTTAGCAGAACAAAAAAATAAAAGGAATGCTTGAGGTCTCTTATACAACATCTAATAAAACTCTGTCTCTAAAAGACTGTTGTGAAATAGAAAGCCTACGCTACTGGCACATTATCATGAGATAAAGTGAGATGACAGCAGGAATGTGAACAGCATGGCTTTAGAGAATTGTCTGGATGACAAGAGAACCATTTTAAAGTGTTTCATGGAGGGTGCTATGCTTTTCTGTTTTCGCTGTAACATTTCAGGTAGGGGCTCCCCCAACAGGGATTGAGTGGCAACAAGGATAAAGGACATTGTCAAATCAACTGTCTCCGTCTCTGTCTCCATCTCTCTCTCTGTCTGTCTCTGTTTCTGTTTTACCTCTTCTAAGAATAGAATAATCCCATCTTTTCATAATACAGTGACATTGCTCAGATCTTTCATTATGCCTGGATTAAGAATAAAAACCGGGGGTGGAGCTGTGAGGGGAGAGCAACTTCAGTTTGACTCATCTTGTTCCACCACCTTCTCTCTTTGTACTTTCCTGTCTGACTTGGGATGCAAACCAACTTCACCTTGTGTTCTTTTAGATTTAAAGGTTATTAACAACTGCAACATTAACCTGCTCAGACCTTATTTTCATTATCTTTGATAGGATGGCAGGATTAAGCTAGCTGGAAGGAGCATGATGTGATTTAGTTCTATTTGATGCTTCTGCCTTAGTAAATGTCAGAAGCAGGGAACAGAGTATTAATAATCATTTGCATCCAGTATGCTAACAGCAGCTCTCCAAGAGAATGCATTCTGTAAAATAAAGCTCCAAGGTAGTAATTGCCCCTCCTCCAAAAAAATAAATTAAAACAAGCCCATTCAAGACATATCTGACAAATGCAGGGTTAAATAAAAACACTAGTATCTATTTAAAAGCAGAGAAGCATTTTGCTGGAGCATTTGTTTCATGTTAATCACTTAGTATTTACTGCAGCTTGAGAAAGACACATTTGTTATGCAGACAGTGTTCATTGTCGTAGCTTGATCATTAATGCACTGCTGCCAGCAACAAAATGAATTAGCTCTCTGAATACTAAACTGGGAAACCAACGTTGAACCAGAGAGTGGCACAATGACACTTAGAGGATTAAAATATACTACCCAGCTATGAGAGGGTGCATTTGAGGCCTTTCTTAATGACCAACTATTTTTAAGATTAGTATTAGTAGGAAACCTCTCTGGAATGATTGAAAATTGTAGGACAAACAATAGTGATCATTTATGTTCCCCATGGGAGCTTATACTCTTTCTGGGATACATATTTTCTCATGGATTGTTTCCCATGCTTGACCACAGAAATTTTTTCCCCATCAACAATTTATCATTTATCCCTTTACATGCATGCTTTGAATTTCTGCAATTCCTAGCATACTGTAGATCCATAGCAGCACTGTGGAAAGTGCATGAATACAAAACACCAAGGAATCAAAGCCCCACTGTGTCTATGAAGAGATGTCACAGACATGTGCAAAAGCACAGTAACAAAGCAAATGCCACCTGTCACTCTGAATGTTTTTATACAGCTTTTGATGTCCCTATGTCACAAGAATAACATTAATCTCAAAATGGTACATTGTTACTGTTAGCTATAACCTGCTCTGCGCAGGTCAGTAAACTAGGAAGGGCTGATTGTTTATTTAAAAGAAAAATGGGGAAGGGGCCAAGGAAGAAGTAAAAGGAAGAAAAACAGGAGGAAAAAATATTTCAATTAGCAAAATATATCTATTTTAATGGGAGCTTGGGGCTTGCCCTGTAATAAAATGTATTGAAGTCAGAGCAGAAGGCAGCAGCCTCTTTTTTATCCCCTAAAAACTCTGGGCTTGATTCCCTGAGATGTTGGAAGCACAACAATCCCAGACATTCAAAAGCAAGGAACGGCACTAGGAAGCTGTAAAACACTTGTTTTACTCTTTAGGGAAAGTATCATGTGCATAAATGGGTAATACATTTAAGCCTAAGGACCAAAACTCCTGAACTAAGTTCCATAGAAGAAAAACATATTCTTGAATCTTGAAGTACTCATATTCTCCTAGAAAGGAAAACAAATAAGCAGCACAATAATCCCAAATCCTTTGGGAGTTCTTTTCCTTCCAATTGAAAATAAAAGCTGTTTTAACATTTATATGCAAGACAAAATGTACCAGACAACACGACATAGCCCAGTCACCTGATGCAGAGAAATGGTTACATAGAGGTATTTTATGGTTGATGCTGATGGTTGATTGTTTTTGTGCATTAGTATATTTTAAAGCTAATATTTTATCATTTCAATTATAGTGGACACTCTTGTTGTATTTGCATATTTTCTTTTTGAGAAATGTCCACTTTCAGGTTTAGAAAGTAATTATTCAAGATTAATCTTAAAGAATGAAAACAAGCTTTGGAAGTCGGAAACTGTCATCACCATTATGCAGCTTTCTGACCTCAATGACTATTATCTAGAATAACAACAGTATTCATTTACTAGTGAAGCAACGCTCTGAAGTTAATTAAATGTTTGTACAATAATATGAAATTATTAAATAAGTATATTCCATAAATACGATTTTTTCATGGAAAAGCAACATCAAGCCCCACAGAAATTTCTCTATGTGGTTTTTCACAGTGTTGTAGTCAGTTTTCTAGCGGAACATATCAGCTGATTAGCAATAGAACGCATCACATGAAGTAACAGAGGATAATAGAAAAATGATACTTTGGCTAAATTAAACCTGCTGGTAATATCTGTAAAGAGAATGTAGCTATCAAAAGTTAAATTTGACACAGTTATAGTGGCAAACTGTTAAAGAGAGACATTTCATAACCAATAAACTGGGGTGAAAAATACGTGCTGAAAAAATCTCAAAGGTGAACCTTGTGGTTTAATGCCAGCTGGCTAATGAGCCCCACACAACTGCCCACCTGCTCACCCCTGGTGGTGTGAGGAAGAGAATCAGAAGATTAAAAGTGAGAAAAGTTGTGGGTTGACATAAATTTAGTTTAATAGGTAAAGCAAAAGCTGTTCATGCCAGCAAAACAAAACAAGGCATTCTTTCACTGCTTCCCATGGGCAGGTAGATTCTCAGCCAGGCTCCACCACAAGTAGCAGCATCTCGGGAAGAAAAACACCACCACTCTTAACATTCCCCCCTTTCTCTTTCTTCTCCCAGGCTTATATGCTGAGCATGATGCCATATAGTGCAGGATATCCCTCTGGTCATTTGGAGCCAGCTGTCCTGGCTGTGTCCTCTTCCAAATCCCTGTGAACCCCCGGCCTGTTCTCACCTGGTGGGGTGAGAAGTCCTTCTCTGAGGAGACGGACTTGTAGGTGTCACTTGACAAGAAGCTCCACACAATCCATCAGTGTCTGTTTACAGCCCAGAAAACAAGCCATGTCCTGGGCTGCATCCAAAACACTGTGGCCATCAAATTGAGGGAGGTAATTCTGCCCCTTTTCTCTGGTGAAACCTCACCTGGAGTGCTGCATCCAAATCTGGAGCTCCCAACATTAGAAGGACATGGACATACTAGAGTGAGTCCAGAGCAGGCCACAAAGATGGTCAGAGTGCTGAAGCACCACTCCTATGAAGACAGACAGAGACAGTTGGGGCTGTTTTCAACTATATATTAAAACATTTGTTTTCATTTGTTTCCATTGTTCCTCATCCTGTCACTGGGAACCAAGGAAAAGAGTCTGGCGCCATCCTTTTGGCACCCACCTTTGAGATATTTGTATGTATTGATGACATGCCCTCTTGGTCTTCTCTAGATTAAACAGGCCCAGATACCTCAGCCTTTCCTCATAGGAGAGGAACCTCCAAACCTGGATTAGGAACTCCAAACCCCTAAAGTCTTTCTGGCCTCTGCTGGACCCTCTCCAGTAACTCCATCTCCCCTGTCCTGAGGAGCCCAGAACTGGACACAGCATTCCCGATGTGCCTCACCATGGCTGAGCAGAGGGACAGGATCACCTCCCTTGACCTGCTGGCAATGCTCTTCCTAATGCCCTTAAGATAACTCTGGCTCTCCTGGTCACATGGGCACACTCCTGGCTTGTGATCAACTCGTCATCCACCAAGACTCCCAGGTCCTTCTCAGCAGAGTTGAGAATCAGTCTACACAGGAGCCTTCCCTGCCTGAACCACTGTCCAGCAGTGCTTCTCAGTGTCCCTGGCCATGCAGGGAGCCTAAACTGCTAAATGAAATTTATGGCTTAACTTGCCATACGAATACAGGTGTATGACATGAATACCATTATCCTTTTCCTTTCCTGGTGTTTCTGTTGACTCTTACCTCACAGAATGACATGAGAAGAGACTTCCTAAAAATCCTAGAGCTGTGTAGTTATGAATAGAGAATAAATACTTGTGTGAAGCTGTGCTCCTAAGTGAGAATGGGTGACAGATGCCAAATTAAAATGTCTTTCCAAAAAAAAAGAGGAATACTCAGATATATGGATTTATGAGGTTTAGTGCTGAAGATGACTGTCAAAGGTAACAATAAAAAAAAAGGAAGCTTTTTGTTCTGTTACCATTTGTCACTTTTAGATTTTCACTTGGTACCTGGCTCAGAGGATNTAGAACGCATCACATGAAGTAACAGAGGATAATAGAAAAATGATACTTTGGCTAAATTAAACCTGCTGGTAATATCTGTAAAGAGAATGTAGCTATCAAAAGTTAAATTTGACACAGTTATAGTGACAAACTGTTAAAGAGAGACATTTCATAACCAATAAACTGGGGTGAAAAATACGTGCTGAAAAAATCTCAAAGGTGAACCTTGTGGTTTAATGCCAGCTGGCTAATGAGCCCCACACAACTGCCCACCTGCTCACCCCTGGTGGTGTGAGGAAGAGAATCAGAAGACTAAAAGTGAGAAAAGTTGTGGGTTGACATAAATTTAGTTTAATAGGTAAAGCAAAAGCTGTTCATGCCAGCAAAACAAAACAAGGCATTCTTTCACTGCTTCCCATGGGCAGGTAGATTCTCAGCCAGGCTCCACCACAAGTAGCAGCATCTCGGGAAGAAAAACACCACCACTCTTAACATTCCCCCCTTTCTCTTTCTTCTCCCAGGCTTATATGCTGAGCATGATGCCATATAGTGCAGGATATCCCTCTGGTCATTTGGAGCCAGCTGTCCTGGCTGTGTCCTCTTCCAAATCCCTGTGAACCCCCGGCCTGTTCTCACCTGGTGGGGTGAGAAGTCCTTCTCTGAGGAGACGGACTTGTAGGTGTCACTTGACAAGAAGCTTTACACAATCCATCAGTGTCTGTTTACAGCCCAGAAAACAAGCCATGTCCTGGGCTGCATCCAAAACACTGTGGCCATCAAATTGAGGGAGGTAATTCTGCCCCTTTTCTCTGGTGAAACCTCACCTGGAGTGCTGAATCCAAATCTGGAGCTCCCAACATTAGAAGGACATGGACATACTAGAGTGAGTCCAGAGCAGGCCACAAAGATGGTCAGAGTGCTGAAGCACCACTCCTATGAAGACAGACAGAGACAGTTGGGGCTGTTTTCAACTATATATTAAAACATTTGTTTTCATTTGTTTCCATTGTTCCTCATCCTGTCACTGGGAACCAAGGAAAAGAGTCTGGCGCCATCCTTTTGGCACCCACCTTTGAGATATTTGTATGTATTGATGACATGCCCTCTTGGTCTTCTCTAGATTAAACAAGCCCAGATACCTCAGACTTTCCTCATAGGAGAGGAACCTCCAAACCTGGATTAGGAACTCCAAACCCCTAAAGTCTTTCTGGCCTCTGCTGGACCCTCTCCAGTAACTCCATCTCCCCTGTCCTGAGGAGCCCAGAACTGGACACAGCATTCCAGATGTGCCTCACCATGGCTGAGCAGAGGGACAGGATCACCTCCCTTGACCTGCTGGCAATGCTCTTCCTAATGCCCTTAAGATAACTCTGGCTCTCCTGGTCACATGGGCACACTCCTGGCTTGTGATCAACTCGTCATCCACCAAGACTCCCAGGTCCTTCTCAGCAGAGTTGAGAATCAGTCTACACAGGAGCCTTCCCTGCCTGAACCACTGTCCAGCAGTGCTTCTCAGTGTCCCTGGCCATGCAGGGAGCCTAAACTGCTAAATGAAATTTATGGCTTAACTTGCCATACGAATACAGGTGTATGACATGAATACCATTATCCTTTTCCTTTCCTGGTGTTTCTGTTGACTCTTACCTCACAGAATGACATGAGAAGAGACTTCCTAAAAATCCTAGAGCTGTGTAGTTATGAATAGAGAATAAATACTTGTGTGAAGCTGTGCTCCTAAGTGAGAATGGGTGACAGATGCCAAATTAAAATGTCTTTCCAAAAAAAAAAGAGGAATACTCAGATATATGGATTTATGAGGTTTAGTGCTGAAGATGACTGTCAAAGGTAACAATAAAAAAAAAGGAAGCTTTTTGTTCTGTTACCATTTGTCACTTTTAGATTTTCACTTGGTACCTGGCTCAGAGGATCACTTAAATAATATAAATACATGAAACTATTCACATTGCTCAAAGAAACTGGGGTACTTTGATGAGAAATTGATAATTGACTGCAACACTAGGTTATGTAAATAAAGGTATGGTCGTATTTGCAGTGCAAATATGTATTCTCTCTCTCTCTTTTTAAGTGAACCCCAAAGATTAACAGACAATAGCACATACTTTTGTTTGAAATCATGATCTTCCTTCTCCCAAAGTTTTATGTGTAAAAAGAAGAAAAACAGTCTAGATTTCAATTAACATAGCTTATTTATATTTTATAACAGTGATGGTGGCAGAAATGATAAATACTGCTAATACTGAAGCAATAAATAAGTCAAAAGTGTGAACTAAGTTACAGATATCAAGGGAAAACAGACAGGAAGAATAAAACACCTGTACAGTTGTTAAGGACTTCTACATCTGACAACTTTATTAGCTGGTGAAGATGACACCTCTGTGATGTTCAGTAGCAGAAGACTGCTAGACACGAACAGTGCAAACTGAACTCAGTATACTGTAACAATAAAAGTTCCTAGTGAAAGCACAGCACATGCCTAGAATGAAATGCAGACTTGGTTATCTGTCTAGAAACTTTGGTCCACTTTACAAATGAGGATGCGATGATTAGATTTTCATTAACATTAGGTGGGTTTCATCCCCTGTAATATTGAATATTTACAGTGCATGTAGCTACATCTGAACATGTGATCAATTGTTTTATTAGCAGTCCCAGAGACTACTGGGCCATTCTAAAGGGTCAATGCATACAGTGTGCAGGCCACGTGTTTGTTGTACAGATTTGCTGCCAATGTGATGCCCTAACTATTATATCATAAACACTACTCTTAGGATCTAGGTCATATTGTAATGAGTAAGACAGCTGGTGTACAGCGCTGCAAATCATGGAATTAATTTTACATTTGCAATATTCATTCAAGGAATTTTGGTTTTTCTTTCTTCAAATTTTCTTCTCATAATTTTTCTATTCTGCTTCTTTCTTGCAGAAAAAGGATCCCACACATAATCACATACACTTGTATTTGTGTATTTATTTGACTAATTCAAAGACAGATAATTTCTGTCTCTTAATGTGAAACAATATTTTGATTCTCTATTATAAAAATGTGCATTATTTAAAGAAATTCCTCTACAACTGAATGCTTGGAGCGTCACCAGGAATTACTCATCAACACATTGTCGCAGCTTGAAAAGGAAATGGGTGGTATGGTTAGTAGCAGACACATAATTTGTGATGAAAAATAATGGGAAAATAAAAATAATCCTTAAGTGTTTCAATAGGTGCTGTTTCTCAATGTTTCCATGAATTTTAATATCTCTTTCTACTTTCTTCTTCAATCTCTCTTCTCAGACAAGTGGAAATGGATAAACACTGAAATACAACAGAGAAGGTGAATAATGGCTTACCAGCATGCCAGTACCCTTAGCATTTAAGCATCAGCTGCCTCGGACAGACTTTTTAAAATGGGATGTTGAAGACAGGTATTTGCTGAGGTGCAGATATTTTCAGAACCTGCACATAAAATAAAAAGGTTGTCATACCTTGTAATTGCTCTACATGTAAGACTGAGTAATCATTGTGAAGTAACCACTTAGAGAAATATTCTTCCTCTGATATTTCTAGGACAGCTGGAATTTACATAATATCCCAAATTTAAATCTTTTTAGTTGTTTGGGAGATAGCTTTGGTTCAAATTTTTGCCTCCCGTTAGGGAGTTAACTTCTTTCATGCAACCATACAAGTGAGTTAGATTTCATGAGCAGAAATTTTGCAAAAATTAAGGGCAAAATTAACGGGGCAGTGAGAGGAACTAAGAAAATTTATGATACTAAAGACATACTGAAAGATCTTCCTAGGAGTACCTAATGAAGGAAAGACAGGACAATCTACAAATCCCCTAAACAAAATGCTGTAATAGAAAAGAAAATAGAAGTTCTACTAAACAAGTAACTGTTAACAAGGAAGACGGACAGAAGGCAGCTGGTAGAAATTCATGTGTGGATGGGAAGTCTAAAGGAAATATTTTTACCTTTGATTTATGTAAAAAAAAAAGTATCAGGATTTTTATGATGTCAGTACAAAAAAAGAAAAAGGATAACAAATATTAAACTCTTTGAAAAAGTCAATGCAGTGTAATTATGTTTTAGAATACTTAAAGACAAAGATCAAAGTCCTATATAGATTAAAACTTTTGTTTCATAAAGAAGAGCTTTACACTGAGGGTGGTAGAGCACTGGAACAGGCTGCTCAGGGAGCTCATGGAGAATCCATCTCAGGAGACTCTCAAAACCCATCTGGACTCATTCCCATGTAACCTGCTCTAGGTGGCCCTGCCTTGGCAGGGAGCTGGACTGGACCTATATCTCCAGAGGTCTCTTCTAATCCTAATGATTCTGTGATTCCATGTTCCTCATTGAAGACACAATATCTTCCAGTCATCTGAGTATTGACTTTGGATGCAGCAGGATCACAAGGCATCTCTGCTGGCACTGAGTAATGATGTGTGAGAAAGTGAAGCAAACTCTAGATTACTAGCTCGAAGTACATATTTAATCTTTAAGTATGAGGAGTTCTACTATTGTTTTGAATAATTTCTCCAGCCTTAAGACGCCCCTCTCTGTCCTGTCGTGTCTTTCAGACCTCTGGCAATGTTTCAGAGACCTCTGGAAATATCACAAATAGCAGAAGACGCCTATGTTTGTTCTACTGAGTGGTTCCCGATAATTAAGTGCGGCAATTAGTGAATTTTCTGAAATAAGAAAAAAGTCTAGATAGGATGGGGAAATTGAAATCTTAGCCTAGTATCTTATCATTGAACTGTATTTCTATACACGATGCTTATTTATAATATCCAAAATTCCTATATTATTCTACCTAGGAGTAAACTGGTCATTTAATCTCTCAGGAAGCTTTGATTTCTTGAATCAGCTCGTACAACAGAATAATTTCTAACGTCTTGCCATTTTGTTCTCTGTATTTTCAGTCTGTGCTGTAACAGCTATATCTAGAGAAAATAAAGAACAAATGAGATTGATCTGTGCTGTACACATTCCTTTTTCAGTCCCTTTACCTGACCTGAAGACTCAGGTTTTTTCAGTCTTGCATTTAAATGCAACTAGATTAAATTAATTCTATAACTTAAAAGATAATAGTTCTGAAATAAGTGCACTAATATGAAAATTGCATTACAGTGAATTTGAAAAGAGCCAGGTTTTGTCCATTTTCCCTTTGACCTTTTTTTCACAATAAAATCACTAATCCCTTGGAGAAGATCAAAGCTCATATTTGTAATTATTATTTCATCTAATAGTTATAGAAATAAAATATGTACTTAGGATGGTACCAAAGAAAATTTAAAGGCACATTTCTTGACTGTGGATGATAGGATAATCATAGATGCAGTAGAAGAAACAGAATGGAAATTGGAGCAAAGATGTATTAGGGCTGTTGCAATACAATTCTGTGGTGATTTATTTTACAGTCAGAAATAAACAGGCCAGAAGCACAAAGAGTGATTGATAAAATCCCTGGATGGGAGATGGTGAGTGGATTCCCACAGATAATAAATGAAAAAGGTATTCATGCCTTTTTAAATCATTCGTAGCTCAAATCATGAGGGTTTCTTTTTTTTTTAACACTATTGATAATAGTAATAGCCTAGACAAAAACAAAATCTTAACACAAGTAAATTACTTCAGTCCTTTGGTCCATATGTAACTACTTATATGATTTAACACTGTCTTATCAGTTACTGAAAAAAATTCTCCATATGCTATTCAACTGAATAAGTAAAATTTACACAATACATTCTGGTCTTTCTGTTCCTCAGATGTAAATAATTTAATTTCATTTACTTCACAGCATGTTTTTTATACTCATCCATAAGTTAGAAGCAAATTTTCATTAGAAAGATGCACATTGAAATTTGAGTTTCTATTTTAAATTTTAATTATCAAACAAGTTGTGGAAGAAAAAAAATAAACCAAAATTAAAATATTGATACAAGTAAAAGAAACTAGAGTGTTTTTCATCAGAATGAAATAATGTTCTGAGGAATAAAAATTATTTTCCAGAAGTGTCTTCTAATAGGTTTTTGAAATTTTTTTTGGAGCCTAAACATATGAAAATACATTTATAGCAATATGATAGGACTGCTTTATTTTGAAAATATTTACTCTAGTTCAGTACTACATAGTGCAATGAGAAATGGGGGAAAAAAAAGAAAACTTGTCTCAGACATCCTTGTAACAATCATTAGTTCCACTTTCACGACTATTTCACAGGAACCAGTCTGGTCTAGTTAGAAGCTGTCTGAAAAAAAGAACATTTACCCAGATTAATAAAATATTTCCTTATGTGGAAATACTTGATGAATACATGGTAAAACTTCTATTATCTTGGTGACAGGAGCTAAGTCCATTAACTCTGTGTAGTAAATTTCTGGCCACAATCATGCAGTATAACAAGAGAAATTCAACATTTTGTGGTGTTACCTAAAGTGTTCAAATTTATCATAAAATATAGTAAATATTAACATTCCAGTAGTAAAGCACAGAACAAATAGACAGTCAGATAGTTTCTGACTGTCCTTCTCATACACCTGAAAAGGTTGGATGATGTAGAATTTCTTTTTCAGCACCACACTTTGTAAGATAATCAGGCAAAATATTTAGGTCTAGTATTTATGGAGCTGAATCCTGTGGGTTTCTACACGTTCCTAGGAACAGCTGGCAGACAACTGGGTGCCTACACATTCTTTCATTATTTTAAACACACTTAAAAGCTAGAAAGGTATAGAATGCACCAAAACTAATTTTGCAGTGTATATCCTTCATTTACTTTGTTGATATTCTTCCATGTGACTGCTGTGAGTTACTCAACAACATGGCTACAGCATGATTTGGGAAGATGCCTTTGCTAGAAGTTTTCCATATAGGTGGTAAAGAGGTTCTGTCCTCAGTAGTAGTTCGTAGACAATAAATTAAGGTACAAACCCCAAATAATTTTTTTTAGGCAGATAGACTGATCGTAGCTCCAATGATGATAGCAATTTTTATGCGATGGTATAAATACATTAATTTATTTGCATTTGTTCTTCTGCTTTTTCTTCTTTCTCCATGTGATGTGTTCCTCTGAGGAAATATGCTGTCAAGCTTGCCAATGTTACCAGGCACCAAAGTGAAATTTCTTATGGGTAGCTTGGTAGTAGTGGTAAATGCTTTTTGAAAACTGTTAGAACATAATAAATACCAGTTTCTTATTGGCCCATCAAGGCTAAAAGGTTTCACCAAGCAAGACATGAAGAAAGCAAAATATATACTGTTCATGTAGGTGTGGTGAAATTATAATCTTCCATTAGAAGGGAGTGGAAGAAATTCAGATGTGATTGTTTTCTGTTTCATAAAAACCTTTACAATTTTGTGTTAGTATCCAATCCTATATCATGGATGGTTTTACAATGCTGGACTGCAAAGAGGAGATGAGTGAAGTCTTGAGTGTGTGAAGCGTCAGCACAAGCTAAGTAAAGACAGTGTGTGAACTGAGATTCCTGTGAGGTAAAATGTAGTGCCCAGAATGTATGAATAAATACCTAAAAAGTTTGAAAGACTATATAATAATTTCATTCTGTTAAGAAATAATTATTTCATTTTTGCATAGCCAGCTGTCATAACACTTGATTGGTAAACTATTTTTAGAATACATTTCCTCAAAAAAAATTTTATTGCAACATTTTAGGAAATCTAAGGAATCATACAATCATAGAATCAGTTACATTGGAAAAGACCTTTAAGCTCGTTGAGTCCAACCATTAACCCAAGACTGCCAAGGAGACCACCAAATCATGCCCCTAAGTGCCACATACACAGGTCTTCTAGATGCCTCAAGGGATAGTGACTCCACCACTTCTCGCCTGTTCCAGGGCTCCCTTTTAAAGAAGCAATTTTTCCTAATATCTAATCTATTACAGCAAGAGCCAGATTAAGTTCTCGTTGGGCTTTGGCACTTCTAAGTTTCATCTTCCATAAACTCATGATAACCTTGAAGTCCTCCTGAGTTGCCTGCCCTTTCATACAAAGGTAATAACTCCCTTGGTTTTTTCCTGAGTTTGATCCAAAGTCCTCTGTTCAGTCAGGCCATTCTTCTGTGATGCCTAGTCTTTTGAGCACATAGGGATGCTCCTGTACCTTGAAGATGTCTTGTTGAAGAATGTCCAGCCATAAGATTTCCTTTGCCATTCCCGACTTCTTTGGAAGGGATTCTATAAAACAGCCTCCTACACATGTGAAAAGTCTGCACTCTGGAAGTCCAAAGTAACAGCTCTGCAGAGACCCTGCTTTGTACTTCTCGAAGAATTGAAAATTATCTTTCTCTGATTGCTATGTCCAAGATGCCCTCCAACCATCATGCCACCCACCAATCCTTCTCTGTTCACAAACAGCAGGTCCAGTGGGATACCTCCCAAAGCTAGCTTCCTCACCAACAGAGCTGGGAAGTTTGACAGAAGTTAAATGATGTCATTATTAAAAGAGTTCTGCAAAACTATGGCACAAAATTAACAATAACATATAGCAGCAAATATCACCAACAACAAATACCTTGGGACTGTTCTTAAGACATTGCCATGCATGAAAATTACTACCATAGTAACACACTTTCATTGCTTGTGGACTGGCTCTTAAAACCTTACTCAAAATCCAATAGAAACCAAGTAATGACATGTGAACTTTGTAATTTTGAAGCATTCATAGTCTCAAACATGCTGTCATTAACAGTATGTGTGAAGTACATATATGCTGGGTTTTTTGAAACCAAAAAAAAGATAATTCCCTACCTTATCTGGCCTGCAAGAACACATTGCCTCCTCATGTCCAAACTCTCATGCACCAGCACTCCCAGTGACATGGAATATCTGTGCATTCAATTCAAATAATTCCTTTTATAAGTTTGTATCAAGTGGATAGAAAAAAAAAAACCCTTTTCAATGAAAAGACAAGAATTAGAAGAAAAACACCCATTATCATTTTAGATGCAGCATTGAAGTCAGCTGCTGTGAACTGAGAATGGGTACAGGTTTGTTAATAAAAAGAGGTGAACGGATGGAGCTTAGATATGGTATAAATGAAGCATCAGTTATGCTCTGTCACATTTTCCCATTACTTAACTCATGCTTGCCATAGAACTGATTTCTTTGCTGATTTTTTCAATATCTCTGGTTTAACCATACAAATTAAAAAATATAATGCCAAGTAACAAGTTTGCTTTCTATGCATCTCTGACTTGACTCACTAATTGTTTACTAAATGATGCTTAAAGGATAAAAATGGCATTTTCATGGCAACGGTTCTAGTTTAAGCTCTCCAGATTCAATTCTTATTGTCACTGAACATACTGTAAAAATATTTAAAATACTTTTGATAGTCTATTGTACTCACGGAATTGAAAAGTGTTAAATCCATTAAGCAATTGGAAATTGGTCTGTGCCAGCCATAACTACTTGTCATCTTCATATATAATCTTCTCAGGAAATCAATACAATACAAGCAGATTTCTAGCTATTGATCTAAACCACTTTACATATAACAAAACCTGATTCTGATAAATGATAGTATAAAAAGAAGAGGATGTGTAATTTGTTGTTATTTGACAGCTAGCATCTATATCATTCCTCTACTTACAAAACAAGGCAGATAATTTTTCAAAGTGTTTAAAAGACTACCTGGTGTTTGAATGCCTATGGATATTAAGCAAACTGGTGTGCATTGCTGTACATAACCTTATAGCTTATGTCACTGAACCTATGAGCATCAGATATCTACTGGCATGGTTCTTGTGCTGGAGTTGATGGGCAACAAAGCTTGTCCTTTTGTCAGTACTGAGGTCTCTCTCTCAAAAAGTTATGGAAATGCTGAAGTAACTGAAACTCTTAGCTCTGTATTTTCCAATAACCTGTCACAAAGGCAGATACTTTCCATCAAATTAAGCTTTGAGGATTTTACTTTTGAATGCACAATGATGACAGACAGAAAAAAAAAAATATATTGATGGTGGCTAATTATGACAGACTTCAATTTCCAAATTACATTATTTTCAATTTATTGTATCCTGAAGATGATGAGACTTTGATTTCTTCCTCTTTCAAAAGTTTCTCACTGATAGTAAGTAATTACTGTAAACTGACAGAGGAATTATAATTTAAGACATTTCAGATTTCATTAACTGTCACCAAATCAAGGAAGGGAGAAGGAGAGTCTAGTTTATAGCTGGTAGTCTTTGGGTCTACCTAGTGTATGCTTCAAAAAGGCTGACTTCTGAAAGCATGGTCTTCTGGGGCATTCTGCCAAATAGTCTTCCTTGGAGTACAATAAAAACTGCAGCTGCTGGATATCAAAGTCTCTTCCAAAGCCAGAGAACTCCTGCAGAAACACTTCCTCCATTCTTAGCTTACAGGTCTCTTTATTTCAGTCTTGAGCATTTAAACTAGTCTAAATGTTGCCTCTATAAATGATCTTATTGAATTTCCATATAAATATAAGTGTATACTTCCCTTCCTCTTACATATATGCATCTGTGTATTTTTTCCTGACAGCAGGATAATTCACTGGGATTCAGGGACTCACAGGGATTCAAATGACTTTGAACAGACATTTCCAGAGCTATGCTCTACCTCTAAAGACTCTCATCATCCAAAAGAAAAGAGACCTAGCAATCTCAGGAGTCCAGGTGTTGTAGCCTGATGAAAATCAAATCAATTTAGGTGAAAGAGGTTAACAAATCTCTTTAAAGTATCATAAATTAAATGATGTTACGACTTTAATAAGAAGTCATCATAAAGGCACTGTATATCTATTTGTATTCTTTAACTGTTGTAATGCTACATCAATTTCCAGGAAACTGTGTAAATGGCAAATGTGAAATCAGGGAATTCAGGAGAATACATATTTGGCCAAAT
Organism: Grantiella picta; assembly: GCA_013397955.1. Taxonomy (NCBI): domain Eukaryota; kingdom Metazoa; phylum Chordata; class Aves; order Passeriformes; family Meliphagidae; genus Grantiella; species Grantiella picta. Next base: position 266,449 of record VZRM01007014.1, read on the forward strand.
ATACACTGAAGCTATATTAAACCACTTTTGAAAAAGCATGTGGAAGAGCCCATGTTTTAAAAGAATGTAAATGTGCATTTCAGAAAAAAAAAAGAACACAACCTTAACTTCACAGATGAAAAGGTTATCTGAGAAAATAAACAGTCCATGTATAAAGAGGCTATACAGAAACAGGTAGGATCCAGAATAAGCAGATTATCTAAAACATAAACCACTGAATAGTCCATATTAAAGATAATTAACTAGCTTAAACTGAGTATACAAGTGTCACAGACCCTGCTTAATTTTGCATATACCTCTTCCCTTCTGCACTGTCATTTATAGATCTAGTACTAGTGGTGACATATGCATCTCTTAAATACCTTGTTGAAAATTTTGTTGGTTGTGATGAGCTGGTCTGTTTAGGCTCCTCTGAGAGCTGATTTACAAATCTGGCTGTAACACAGGACCTTTACACCTGGTTAGATAATATGGGGACTAAGGCTGCAGAGCTCACAGCCCATACTGGTCCTGCAAATTAAATACAGACTTAATCCTGGTTCTGCTGTGAATTTAGGAGTCTGACAATAAAAGCACCAATGTTAGTGGCTTCAGGGAAATCTTTGTCTCTTATTTATACTCTGTTTCTTGACCACCCAGAAAGATGATATCCAGAGACACACTATGTGGTACAGTATAGCCAATAAATTGTTTCATTTTTAAAAGCTCTAATTTCTCAATCTCGGCTTCTTCTTTAATTCAGGGATTCCCAGGAAAATTCTATAAATTTTTAGTAAAATAGCATGAACACTATTAAAAGTATAACAAGAGAAAAAGAGGCACTTTTTAAGAGAGTGTCTTTGTGCTTCTCATTGTCCTTGCAAAACTGTTGTCTTAATCCACTTTTCCAGTCACAATTGTTTTAGCCCTTAACAGGACTTCCCTCGTTTCTTCCACTTAAACTTGATTTTCTCTTAATAGTTGAAGGACGCTTAGACAGCATCACATTAATTTCAGTGGACATTGAGTTTTATCTAATTCAGCAAGCCAGCCTTTGTTAATTAGGCCTCACAGGGCGAGTGATTGTAAAGAACATCTCTAACTGTCACTGATCAATACCCACAGCAGAAGCAGTTCTAGCAGTCAATTACTTGTGTTTCTGAGAAGGAAGAAGAGTCCTATTCTTGTTAACTCCCTGCACTTTTTTGAAATCACAAGGCCCCTCAGCCTACCTTCCTATCAGGCTCAACCAGATGCATACAAATTTTATTTCCTCCTCCTAGCTCTGCAGCAGGTTCATTGGCAGTAAAGTCCTCTGCAGCCCATCAGAGCTCCTCAGAAACATCTTGTTCTTCTAAAACCATGAGCTTCACGGATGGGAAAGTCAACGTCCCCACAATGCCAGCAGAGATTCACTGTTTAGGCCTAGAGACATGGGCTCTGTTTGATTAGGTCCCAGATAAATAAGTATATGAAAAGCAATTTAAAATAATGCTGCACTGCAATCCTTCAAAGATAATGAGAGTGTAGGGAGAAAAACAGATCACAGCTATTAGCATTTCCTGGTCATTTATTTCAGTGAGGATATATAAAAATATATGCATTTGTATACAAATTAGAACTTCAGGCATTTCCAATGAAAATCTTCCTTTCCACTCTCTAGAACCTGTTTTTTAATAAGCTCCTGTTCTGCTCTGGGGAGATTATTAAGTTGTCATTCTTGTCATTGAGGACTTATGGTTAAAAACACCCAACTTGCTAAAATCATCACTGAGTTTTTTTAATGATAAACATGATAAACAGCTAATCACTTGAAAAGAAATGGGTGGTAAAATATTTTCTCTGTTCTTAAGAGGGTCCTGAGAATTTAGAAATTTTCTCATTGCTTATCATGTATTTTCAAAACCAATTGGTGACATCTGAAAGTGAGCTGTAAAAAGACTGGCTTTTCAGTTATACACTGTAGCGTATCAAAGTGAATTTAACAGTGGAATTATATTTTCATTTTTCTCTATGAGTTTCCTTTGTTGCCTCCTCTAAACAGCTGTTACTAAGAGCATACAGAAAAACATAGCCTGTTAAGTGGTAGGTGAGAGATTTTATGTTCTGTTGCAACACTGAGTGGAGTTACTGGCAGAAAAGCTAAATTTTCAGAGGAAGATAAACACACTTAAGTTTGGATGTTTACATGTGAGTGTGTCCAAGTGCCTTGCAAAGTCAGAGGATAGCTAACCAATACACTTATTGACTTTAGAGCACAATCCAGCCATGAGACAATTCACTTGCCTGTTGTCTGTTGCTCATCTCTCACTCATGTCTCTTCAGCCTTTTTTCTCAGTCTGATGTCACTCTTCCCTGCCACTGGAGTGATCACCTATCTCTGATATGTCCCTCAAGTTCATTTTCCCTGAGAATACTCTCAGCCACTTTCTCCTTTATAATTTCTCGTTTATAATTTCTCCTTGTAGATGCTCTTTATTATGCCTTTCAGAGAATAACCTATGTATGTCATGGAAGAGCTTGTGACTGTATTATGTTTTAGATGTAAAAAAAAAAGAAAACTGGAGACTGTTATTTATCAGTAATTCTAGTAGTTTTAAGCAAAGCATTTGTTTAAAGAAAAAAAAAAAGCTGTTCAGCATATGTATACTTGTGAGACCAATTGAAAAATATTTTTTTGCAAATGAAATTATACATTCCTGTTTTATCTTTGTGTACCTTGAGAAAAGGGTTGGTTTTTTCTTTATCTCTATGGTTGAATATTGTAAACACTTATGGTGCTGCTAACAAATGCTTTCCTAATTTTACATGTGCCAAAAAGATCATTTAGTCCTGGAAGTTAACATAACCCAGCCCTTCAAAAACTTAAAACAAAATGACAGTTCTCAGCAATTAAACACTATATTGAAAAGTACCTGAAAAGAACACTAAGCAAACAACTTATTTTTATACTGTGCGTGAAATGTTTCAAATGCAAGTTGACCTTAAATTGCAATGTTGTATTACAATTGCAAACAGAGCTATTGAACTATTTGCAATACTTACTGAGACAGAATACACAATCTTGAGAGCCTGAGAGATTTTAAAATTTCTTTGCCAAGTCACTGCTGGCATAAAAAGTTATCCTAAAAAAAGAACTAGAAAAAGACTGTTATTCATGATGATAATGAGCAGAGGTTTTGACAATAGTGTCAAATCTTTCACGTCTGAAATAAAATAAAAGTTTCAGCAATTCCCCTTTAAAAAAAATCTATTTGTACAGTACTGTTGTTATGCAAATTAGCTCTATTAAAAGTACTGTTTGCAACTCCAATACAAAATCTTAATATATTAAAGAAGTGAGAAAAAAATATTGTATTATGTTCCATTTTACTTAGAAGCCTACTGTGTGGTAAAAGCAAAAAGAAGATATTAAAAGACATTATAATTTGAAACAATATATCCTTTCTACAGTTCCAAGAGCATTATGATCAGGAAATGAAGATAATAAATAGAAAAACACAAATAATTTATAGTGTTTGTGCAAAATTGATTCCTTGGCATTCAGTTTTGTGTATGAGATAATATACACATTATGACTGGAAAAGCATCCCAGTATAACTACAAAGTACCAAGATCTTAAGAACATTGTTTTCATCTAGTCACAGATAATGCAAGCTTAATTGCAAGATATCTGCTTCAAATTGAAAGGCAAAGTTCTTAAAAATATTTTTTCTATAAATAAATATGCAATAAATAAATAAATATATGAATTCAAAACGATAAAGGAATTTTCATGCTGTTTGAAAATTAAATTTTGGCAGTATAAATATGGTAGAGTAGCCATTATTTTAATCAGGTCTCATAAATGATCGGAGCATCGTGACATGAGCCAGAACATCATAGCATTTAAAATATTGAAGTAAAATATGTCATGTAGAAACTACACATCCCAACATCCTGGTACACTATCCAAGAATTTTTCGTAAAGTGATTCTGACTCTTTAAATGCATATAGAGTACAGAAAACGTTCCAGCAGTATGGCCCAGAACCTGTTTAGTACTATTGTCTAAATTTAGTTACCCTGGGTTCCAAGAACTAATTCTGAAAATTTTTAAAAGGCAACAACTGCCTTTTACGGGTGACTAAATCAGAGCAAAGTAGATTATCACAATAAAAGGTTTATACAAAGTAAATCTAAAACCCATGAACATTGAAACAGGACATTAGGAAAAGAAAATTCAATGAACACAAAATTCTGCCACAATAGTCTTCTCGTCTTTGAAAGCAGAGTTTAAAGGTTAAAACAGCGAATCACCATTCAGCAGAAGGGTCTGTGTGGAAACTGCTTTGTATGACAAATCAGTGAGTAAGTAAGGGTGCTGGCAAGAGTGGAAACAGCACGGAGATTCAATCACAGCTCTGATCAAAATGGATCCTGTTTTGTAGGAAATGGGCCTTTTTTTCAGGGAAGGTGATCCCCTGCAGCTCATGGAGGGCCACAGGATAGCAGAGATCCACCTTCAGTCCATGGAGGAGACCCACGCTGGAGCAGGTGGGTGCCTGAAAGAAAGCTCTGACCCCGTGGGAAGCCTGGGCAGGAGCAGCCTCTTGAAGGACTACACCCTGTGGAAAGTAACCTATGCTGGTGAAGACCTGCAGCCCATGGGAAGGACTCATGTTGGAGAAGTTCGTGGAGAATTGTCTCCACAGGAGGAACCCCACGTTGGGGCAGGGGAAGGGTTCTTCTCCCTGAGCAGCAGCAGAAGCAACCTGTGATAAACTGACCATAACCTACATTCCCTGTATCCCAGCACCACTGACAGAAGGTAGAGCCTGAGAATGAAGAAGGGGTGGGCAGGATGGTGTTTTCATTATTTGTTTTACTTCTTATTATCCTGCTCTGATTTTGATTGGTAATTGGTTAATTGACATTTGAATTGACAATTCAATTAATGTTCCCATTATGAGTCTGTCTTGCCCTGACAGAATTTGGTGAGCGACCTCTCCCAGTCCTTATCATGACTCATAAGCCTTTTATTTCATTTTCTCTCTCCTGTCTAGCTGTTGAGTGGAGTGGTAGAGAAATTTTGGTAGGTATCTAGCATCCAGCCAGGGTCAAGCCAGACCTTTAGGCATTTTGATTAAAAAGAAAGCATTCATCACTATGTTTATCACTATGTATAATGCAGCTTCTTTACGGTATGATATTATCTTTCACGGAATCACACATAAAAGGATCCGAAAATTACCATCATAGGTCTGATGAATTGTGTTGAGATTCAACAAAAATATTTCTATAAATAAAATGTAGTCTTTTGTTTGAGAACTCAACTAGCAGCATTGGTCCTCTGATAAAAAGTGTAATCTACAGAGATATTACTAAAGAATCATATATAGTCTGTAACTATGAAGACATTGCTTGAAAAGCATCTTATTGCCATTGTTTCTTTATTGGATTACTTTCTTCTCTGAGGACATAGCAACTTATTTCTCCATCTGCTACTGTTTATACTGGATTCATATTTTTGAATGTCCAATTTTAAAACAAAAACATTGTAAATAGGTACTAATTTTATTAAAATAACTGATAATCTTTCCTTTTTTAAGATTGTGGAACAAGAACATATAAGAGAATATTTTCCATTAAAATAATATCCTCAAATAAGGTTTCTCTTTCAATATTATTTATGATTCTGTATGATCAAAAAAACTTCTCATAAATAAAGATTATTTTCTACTCCACATAGCTTTGATAAACTCAGCAGTTATGAGAAAAATAAGTGTGTATTTTTTATTCTCAGTGTTATTTTTCATACTCTTTGTTTTAAAACATTTTTGGAAGTTCCTAATATTCAGTGAAAAATCTGCCATGCAAATATACAGACCTTTGTCATTTTCTTCAATAATATTTAAGAAAAAGACAGTGCAGCAAACACTTAGTGTGGAGCAACAAGATTATTTTGAACAGTTTTTGAAACTCAGCACTTCCAAATGCACACATTGAGCAAATTCCAAATTAGGTTGACAGGGTGGAGAAAGGTCTGCAAAGATTATCAGTCTGATGACCTTGTTGACACTTTTCTTTCCTCCCAAAATATCTGTGATACATGGAGTTAGTAATACAATATAATATTTTGCCCTTACACAGCAGTTTTCATCTGAGGTGTCAAATAAGTTTACCAATATACAATTCATCTCTGTAACATTGCTTCAGTAAATCTTGTTCCACTCAATTACTTAAGGTGAACTGAGCCTCATAAGAATATCTACTTTGCAGACACAATGAATGGAAAAAAAAATGCATAAAGGAATTCTAGGATGCAGCCATGCCTCTAAATTCACTGTCAACTATACATACATATTCCCTAGAGTTATTTATCTATTCCATTTTATTATATATGTATATGTTTCCTGTAGAACACTTTACTACATCACTGGATAAGCTAATTTGCTGATTAACTAGTTTTGATTAGGAGGTTTCACTTAAATGTCAAAACTAAATACCTCTTGGAGTAGTTGATTTCAACAGCTACTTCTATCTACTTTGAACATGAAAAATAATTAATTCCTCTTATTTCAAGACCTCTTTCATTTATTTAAAACTGTTACACCTTTTTTTTGGTCTTTTGCTTCCTAAACTTCTGTTGATCTTTTTTTTTTATCCTGAGGGTTTCAAATTGCTGGCCTTCAACCTTCTTCAGGTATTCAGCCTAAACTTGGTATAGTATATATTTTTCAAAAATATTTGTATTTGTTTATGTATGTATCAGCTGATATTTTTTTTCTACACAACAGCATGACATTGGTAATGCTGCAAGTTAATATAACCACTAGATTGCTTTCTATAAGCAAGACCCCAGTAACACATCATGGTATCTACCCTGGCTAGATAACCAGTTTTATACCCTTTTAGAAGTTTAATTTAAAGTATGTTTCTGCAACTGATAAATGTAATTATTTTATGTAGTTCTCTTAGTACCCAAGGGTGAATTAGTAATATTGAGATGATTTGAGTCCTTTTAACTTACCAGAGCCCTTTCTTACCAATTTGCTTGGCATACGTGGCTCAGACCCATCAGCATCTTAGCTATCTGATTACAGGTGAAAATAGAAAAAGTTTAAACTCACTCAACCTTTTGGCCACTCAGCACAATCTTCAGCTGCTTTACATCTTAAGTGTAATGAGCTACCTCTTGCTTACTTTCTTCAAATACACTAAAAATGCCCTTTTGGTTCTCTTGGGATGTTCTTGGCTGGAGGTACCACATTTTGTGCCTCGGTCTTTCTGATTTTGCCAACATTTTGTTAGTGTTCAATTAGTAATTCTTATCTTTTCATTACTTCTATTTAGCAATTTTATTACTTTTGTAATTTAGCCTACAATCTAATTTTTGTAAACTATTTTTTTATAGTTGCAGGTCATGCAAGATCCTATAGTTAACTCCATTCAATCTTGTTATATGTCCTATCATTCTTCTTCACAACAATTTCTTGTCTTTCTGTTCCTAATTTTGCTTTTTAAGGAATCATCAGCTCTCTAAAACACCTTATTTCTTAGACTTTTTTCCTAGGGGATCTTGCATCCCAGAGTTTCTTTTACTTTGCAGAAATATATTGTCATTATTTTGATCTTGCTTTAATTCCTTTATAAGGATTGGGAATTTTAATTTAAAAATTGATCTCATTGAATTTACTCATACTTCCAAATTTCCAATAGTTAAGCCTATCAAATCAATATTTATAGCTTCTATTTCTCTCATTTCAGACTATAAAAGGAATATTCATGCATTTTGAACCCCAGGCTCAGGTTAAATCTATATAGACAGAAATACTCCCAGAAATGTGCAAGATGTCTTTGCTTAGCTGAGAAGATCTTCAGACTCCAGCCAGAATGACTCACTTGTGTAAATGGAAGAATTGATGCTTCTCTTTGAGACAACCTCCTGTAAGCTACCAGGTATTTAGTTACTGCCTTGCTATTTCTGCCATCTCTGGACGTGTTTTGGACAACCTTGGGTGCTACAAATGGCAAGAGGTACATATCTGAAAGGGACTGAGTGAATTTATCACTTCCTTAGTAGGTCTCCAATAACAATGGTAGGAATGCAGACACCCAGCTAATGTCATACTTAATCACATGCTGACAACTATGTTTAACTGTATGAGCCTCATCCATTGCCACCCATTGCACTATTTAGCTGCAGAAACATAGGTAATCAATCTAGTATTACTTCTGGTGCCCTTGCCTGCTGACCTTCAGCTGCTGCTTCAGAAGGGAGGGGTAGTTCCTGCGTTATGTTTCCCAGTCATATGCTGCTGCCTCATGCATAGCAGAGTGGCTTCAATGGCACTGGATACCGATATTTTTGGGAACTTTATTTACTATTTAGTATTAAGTGAGATAAATCTGTCCATTAGTCTTCATCACCAAGTAAATTCTAATATTGATTATATATTAGGGATTCTACTTCCTGCAACTCTTCCTCATCCATTTCTACTGGTAAATAAAGAGCTAGGTTTGGCAGAATATTTACTGATTAACCCTTCTCTTCCTCATCTGCAGAAGCAAAATGACTATGCTTCTTGACTTGTAGAACTTTTTCCGGAGTTCTGTGGGGTTAATTGCAGTATGTCCTTACCTGGTATAATTTTTATTATCTCTTTATTGGGTTCATATGTATTTCTGAGTGTTGCAGCACACAGAGGGAATGGCAAGTGTTAGGTGCTTGATGGTATTGGATCCATTTAGGTTCTAGCATCACATGTAATAACAGCATATTAACTAGCAGTGAAATCTACAACAGTTTCCAGGACTAGATAACATGTCACAAGTCTAAAGGGTGCAAACGGATGGTAGCACAGGTGGCTAATGCAAAACAGATTTCCGTGTAACCTCACAGGTCGTCTTGCCATTTCTGCCAGCATCAGATCATCTTTAGTTGCTGATATTGCTATAGACTTCTAAATTAGCTGTCTATGTAGTTCTCCAAAATTTCCTTTGTACTCATAAAGCACTTATATATCCCAATGCTTCTCAGACTGGCTTCTTGCTCTGGTTGTGCTCCTGCTCCTGGTTCAGAGAATCTATCACCAACAACTAGTTATGCCAGATTTTTAACCTGCTCTTCTGGGGACTTGATGGCATAAAAATTTAGGCTGAAGACCTTATAAATGCAGATAGAATCCAAGCTAAGACAGCAAGGCTTGGGTGTAATTGTCACATATATAGTTAGAAGACTTGATAGGCAACAAGGCCCTGATGTTGCTACACATATTTAAACCTCTTGCTATGGATGCTGTTTCTCTTCAGGTTTCTTTTGATTCATTTTCAGTTGATTCTGGGTCTTATTTAAAGGATCAGATATATTTTTTGTCAAGGATGACAATGGCTTCTTCAGAAACTGTTTCATTAAAATACAAGAAGGCTTGAGCTTGTTAGCGATTTGCCATCTTAGGTACTGGGACCTGTCTAGGTGTAGGAACAAAGAGCATCACAGATTATATCCTTCTCTGCTTGTCATAGTAGATTAAACATGCATTGGTGAACACATACCTGAAGATAAAATAAATGTCTTTTTGTATTTTGGTGACATATTCAAAACCAGAAATTCTCCTCCTTAGACATTAGCAATTAATTGAAACATAATGTTTTCTAGGCAGTGTTACACAAGCGATAAAATATTTTCTCCAAATTAATTTGATCAGTTTATCAAAAAGTTGAAGTTCTATTTTATGATAATACTTAGTGTTTTTTCCCTATTCAATAACTATTCTGTGTAGAAAATAGCTTATTGCTTCTGTTGGAAAAAATTCCATACTTGGGGGTTAATGTAATCTTCCCTAAATTCCTTCCCTTTGAAGTAATCAAGTGGATTTTGCTAGGTTTTCTCTTTTGCAGACTCAGACACTTGAATTTCAAGTCTCCTATCCTCTTTATAATTCAGGTTACTATATATCAATAAATGATATAATATGCAGGTTTATACTTCATATAACTTTATGCTAATAAAAGTATAAAAGGTGTGCAAATTTCCCTTATGTAACTGTGTTGAGAAATTTTAATCAGATTGAGGGGGAAAAAGAGACCTATAAAATTTGAAAGACTGAAGTAGTACTTCCTACATAACGTTAATATTAATAAGTGTAACAGGAATATAAGAAACCAGATTAGATTTTTTTTTGCCAGTAACTACTTCTGTCCTGACTTGAACATGAAAAATGCCTCAGAGAAAAAAGTGAAAATAGCATCTGTTTTTTCCTTAAACCATTCCACTGCAAATAACCCTAGTTCTTCTCTCATTTATATTTAGCCTGTATCCATGAATCTCAATGGTGTTAATCATGGATTTTTGGACACCAGGAGAAAATATGAAATGTGAGGGTGAAAAGACATTACAGCAAGAGATGTAGCATTTGTGAAGAGTTGAGGCCACACTTTTGAAAAAACCTGTTGTCTGTGGCCATTTCTCTATATGCAGCAAGCAACTGTGAGTCATACTTGGGCCACGAAAATGCTCTCCAAATCCGTTCATCTTCAGTTGACACTTCCCATCTGCCATGATAAGCGAAAGTGACAGCAGTTAGGATACTGGTTACATGCTTCCAAACTAAAGTTGTGTGGAGAAAGAAACAAACACAAGAAAAATGATAAAGTTTACTTTGCAACTAGTCCATACCTTTGACTTTCGGGACAATCGAAATACAGAGACTATGTCTAGTCTAACTCTATGTCTACCATCAAAGGAACATAGTGTTGCTGTAAAGAAGTCCATACTCCTTTCTTTTTTGTAAGACTCTTTTATGTATTGAAAGACAGCGTAAAAGTCTCCCTTAAGCCTCCACTTATCCCAGCTTTCCTGAACTATCCCAACTTTCTCAGCCTGTCTTTATCACCACTTCCCTCAGCCTCCTGGTCACACTGCTTTTGATGCAGCTCAAGGATATCACTGGTTTTCTGAGCTGCAAGTGCACATTGCTGGCTTGTGTCCACTGTACTAGAAGTAGTCAATACTGTCATTAACAAAAACTTTTAATTAAAGGTTTTCCAGATGGAGAAATTTTCTGCAAAGGTTTAATTCTAATGAACATTTTCTGAATGTATATAAAAATAAACATTACTTTTTACTGTACCAATTGTTATTTTGGTTGTGGGAAATAGAACGTAAAACTAATTATTTGATATAATAATATTCCATGCATTATCTTTTAGCTGAAGTGGTCACTATTGTCCCATATCACAGAAAATCGATAAAAGCTAAAAATTTTCTTTGCCTGAAACTGTTACATTGCCAGAGAATAATCTATGGTGAGAACACATTTCTTTGCCAAAGTACCAATTCTCCATGTTATTTTGAAGATATTAATACAAAAGGGTTCTTTTCTGTCTTTGCCCCACATTTCATTTGGCTTTTGTCTCATTTTTCTTTCTGGAACACATTGATAATGTGTTTCATTTCCAGCATGCCAGTAAGCAAGAATTTCGCATGCACACCCTATGACAGATGTCCTTAATGATAAATGAAGTTTCCAGACTCATTTCATTAAAATTTTAATAGGAGATCTTTGTAAACCTTACATTATCCTCATTTGACCATCACACATTTACACACCTACCAGAATGCATAGTCAAGCACTTAAGAATTTCCCAATGCTCATCTCTTCCCATATGCCTGCATGCTTCTTCCCCTTGAAATTAAGTTTGAGCAAACAGGTCAACATATGTTGTCTCTGGAAAGCACCAGGAAATAAAACTCTAAAGTAGCAACTCCAATAATAATATTTGTTAACCAGTTCTAAGAATTTTTAACGCTGATTATGTAAACTCTGCTAATAACTTAACACCAAACTTTTTCACTATGCATAGTTCTTGCAATTCAAAACCGACATATATCCCTATTACGAAGTGTGGTTTCCAAAGTGTCACATAGAACTTTGTCAGTTATGCCTGGTAGTTACAGCTCAGGTAAAATATTCCGAGGTTCTTTGAAGTAATTGTCTTAATGTGCACACCAGAAAGGAGAGGTATCTAAATATTGTGCATCAGAGGAAAGAGACAACAGAAGACAGGGCCTCAGTTTACCACCTTAAAAAATCTTGGACTTTTTTCTTGGGCACTGTGCACAGGTTTGGTCTAGGCAACTCAAGAAGGATGAAAATGTGTAGAGTGGAGTTATAGAAGGAGATAAGAACAGCAAACAAAGGAATGGGGGAATCAGTTTTTAAGACAAAAATGTATTTGATAGTCTGTAATTTGGACAGAAGAATGAAGTATCATAATGTATCAAAACATACAATAGCAGAACTTATGGCTCTTACTAAAGCTTGTGAGACACCCGTTCAGAGTAAACCCAAAGAATTTTTTTTTTCCAATGCATAGTGAACTTCCACAATTTGTTGACACAGGAAGCTGTAGAGATATCAGCAGGTTTAATAATTACAAATCCAAAGGAATTAGGCAGAGTCATAACTATCAGAGTCTCTCAACCAGCAGTGTCAGATGTGGGGGCAGTTAAAAGCAGATGGATGAAGGAAAGTGGCAAAATGTACAGGTTCCTCTGAATTTTCTCCTTCCAATACTTTCTAATCCATGGAATAAGTCCTGTGTTCACATGTCTGAGGGCACAACTGTGAAGTTAAAACTCAGTATGGCAAAAACTCAGTACAGCAAACTCAGATAAATGAAACAACTGAAAGAAATGAAGGGAAGAGACAGCGATATAAATTTGAAGTATAAGTGGAGGACTTTTAAATGAAATTTGATCTATAAGCAATACATGTTAGATAAAAGGAGAAGTGTCAGATGATAGCCTGAAAAAATCACAGCAACTTGGTTGCTTAAGTGCCATTGTAGGTTCACTAGACTACCTGAGGGTCTTCTACTGGCCTGGCAGACACATCCTAGAATGAAAGATGAAAAGCATAAGTAATTAATGTCCTACAGGTGTTTAAAATGGAACAAGAATCCTGTTTAGATACATCAATCAGTTCTTTTTCATCTTTAATAGAACACTAACAATAAATCTGCAGTGCAAAAATTTGAAATATTGACATCCCCTGTAAAGACAAAATACGTGAGCGATGCATTTTTAAATAGTGAGAATGCAAAAAAATATGGAACCTATAGTGAGCCTAACAAGGAGTAACTGTGGTGGTGCTTGAAAAGCCACTCACTCTGAAATGGTACATGGCTATAAATTCCTGCAAAGAGCTTTTTAGTAATACTTTGTAGTCTTCTGGTAATGTTAGGAATTTTTTCTAGAATGCTGAGGAATGTTTTGTAGCTGCTACATACACTTCGCTATATTTGATACATATTTTGACTGTTTGAGGCGATAAATTCTCTAGTATAAACTCTCCCAGCATGGAGGTAAAGAAAATGCAAACACAAGGAATGCAGAAGAAACTACAGGGAAAATATCAATGGTAGAAATTCCTACCAAGTTTTCTAACTTCCTGGTTTTGAACAAACTTAGAAGTTCATTTACAAAATTTGGAAGTTAAATGAAAATTTTGAAGCCAAATACATAGCAGTAGAGAATCACCAACTGTTAACTGAAATGCAATCCAGAGTGGAAGACTTAACTATCTGTCTACAGAGCTACATGTTCAAAAAGTACTATGACAGGACTTCAAAGTCTCAAATGAATATGGGGAATGCTTTGTGGATGAATTTTTTATTGCAAAAAGTATTGAAATCATCTCAGGTTTGGGACTTTTTTTTTTTTTTTTTGTTAATTCTGCGTAATAAATTAAAATTTTAAGGTGAAGCAAGCAACAGGGATTAACCTTACTATAGACTTCAGAGTATGAAGAAAGTAAAGCAAAACCATTTCTTTTACTACTGTAAAGAGGAATTAAACAAGCTGGAGAACTTTTTTGTGAAGAAAGTAATCTGAAGGAAAAAATGTAGAATAAGTTTATTTCTTAAAAATCAGTATCAAATATTTTGAGGTAAATTATTTACATACAAATGAAAGGTAAGATTAGGAGGTCAGAAAACAATATAGTTGAAAGAAAAAATTATTTGATAATTTCAAAACCAAAAGGCAATCATAGAAAAAGTCAAAACAATAACATAAAATGCTCTATGAAAGAATAATAAAAGCATCGAGTTGCAAATTCAGAAAACTTAAGGAGTTAAAAGTAACAAAGAATATTAAGAGCAATAAGATGTTCCCCAAGCACAGTGCAATTTAAAGAGAGATTAAGAGAAATAGTGAGGTAAGCTACTGTGTGAAACAGAGGACATTCCAATATTCAAAACCTTTTCAACTTCAGCTCTAACAAAAAGACTATCATGAGCCTGTGGTCCAAAATTTACAAGTAAAAGCAAAAGCATAAGAGAAATTAACACAGCAAATGGTAGCAAGACAAGTCTAGTCCTGGAAATCTGCCAATGAAATTCGATTTCTGCCTCAACAGGAAGAAATCCACTTTACATAATATCGTAATTTTCCAGACAGTCAAAAGACATACTGTTAATTTATGTTCTGTTTTTCTTTCCAAGGGTTTATGAAACTTAAATTTGTGGAGGTTTGGTGACATTAAGTTATCTTATGTCACATGTCCCTCTCGTTCACTGAGAATAAAGACAGCTGATGAGGTCCCTTGGCTTTTCCAGCCTGAAGAAGAGGACATTGAGGAGGCTTCATTGTGATCTCCAGCTTCCTTGTGAGGCTGAGCAGAGGGGCAGGCACTGATCTCTCTGGTGACAAATGACAAGATCCCAGGAAATTACATGAGGCTGTGCAGGAGAGACATTAGGAAAAGGCTTTTCACTTAAAGGATGTTTGGGCATTGCACCAGTTTCCCCAGGGCAATGGTCACAGCACAAAGCCTGACAGAGTTCAAGAAGTGTTTGGACAACGATCTCAGTCACAGGATGTGATTTTTGGGGCTATGCTATGCAGGGCCAGGATCCAATGATTCAGAGATCATCGTGGGTCCCTTCCAACTCAGGATTTTATATGATATTATATTCTATGATAACTGAGAATTACAATTTTGGGCATGTCTCACTGTGTATGTTTCAGAATAAATTTAAATATTTTTGCCTTGATTCTCAAGAATTTAGAAAAGTATTTTGAAATAGAATTTAATTCAAAATTAAGAATACTGTTTGCTGCTGTAATTAAGTACATAGTTCATAAACTGCTATTACAATGGTGTAGAAATATATTTTGTTATGGAGACATAACAATTAAAGGTTCTTTTAAAGATCCTGTAGTTTCTTCTCATACTAAGAGGTATATGAATTAAAAATAAAGCTTTCCTGACAGATACTTGTCAAAAATTTTCTTTAAATTTCTCTGACAGTGTCCTTAAACCATTTATTCTGATGTTGCATTAGAGCATTTTCCTTTATGTGAACCTTGGTCTACTTTGCTTCAATTTAAGAGCACCACTTATTTTCCTGTCTGAGATCCTGTGAGATGGTTTTGACCTACAAGTGTAACAAATCACCTGAAAAAGCCTTGCACTTCTAGGAAGCAACAGAAAGTACAGATTGGAAAAAAGGAACCAAAAAACTTTTATATTCGTAACACTCTAAAAAATAAAGTTAAGACCTCATATGGGATGTAATTTACAATCTTGGTTACCTACGTTAATGATCTTAAATTGAAACAGGTTCGGTGAAATGTCAAAATAATTACAGTAATGAAAAAACAAGCTTATGAAAAGAGGTTAAAGGACTTGATTTATTTATATAAGGAGTAATTTAATTTCGTTAAGCTAAATATTTGGGACTTTGGAAGAATTGAAAAAGAACTAATTAAATTGGAAGATAATGCTGGTGAAAAGCAAACAGCTACAAATGGATTATGAATATAATTGCAGACAGAATAAGAAAAAATATTTACTATAATGAAGTAAATTTTCAGATAAGCCTATATACAGGACTGTAGGGGCAATTAATTTAATTTCTCTAAGATAGTATTTGATAAAATATTATCTGGACTGCATCAAAAGAAGGGTAGGTTTCTGTTAAATATTAGGAAGAAATCCTTCATTGTGAGGTTGCTGAGGCACTAGAACAGGTCACCCAGAGGTGTTGCAGATGCCCCATCTCTGGAAATGTTCAAGTCCAAGCTGGATGGGGTTTTGGACAACCTAGTCTAATGGAAATTGTCCCTGGTCATTGCAAAGGGGTGGGACAAGATGACTTTTAGGGTCCTTTCCAACCAATAATATTCTCTGATTCTACGAAAACTTATGAAAGAGATTCTGATGAAGTTCAGATAAGCATCTTTTGATCTCAAACCTGAATGTAGTCACAAGAAATATTTTTGTCTTAATCATTACACGTTCTGTTTCAATCATTTTGTGTCACCTCCTTGTTTCAAGAACTCCATAGGAAACAGATGAAGGTTTTTTGCAGATTCAGTTCTGGGGTACTTTTTGCCTTAATGACCAAGGGTGAGATTTGAGTGTTGCTGACACCACACTCATTCTCCAAAGGTTCTCCATTTCCTTGCAATATCTCTTGCTTATAACTAAACAACCCCAAATAATAAGTCAAATCAAGAAAAATCCTTCCCTCTCTCAAGAAGAACTACAAGGCTACTTGAAGTTATTGAGATCTTATCCAGAGGTCAGCTGGACCCATTTGGGGGCTTTTGGCATGCCGTGAGGCTGGCAGCCACTGAGGGATTTGACCAGAGGCTGGCTAAGGCTGCAGGGGCAGGGTGTGGAGCAGAGCACTGTCCACCTTCACAGAACTTGCCCTGCCTCTACACATACTCTTCCCATCAGGTTGTTTTGAACCAGCCAATCATTCCTCTGATCTCTGACATATGTGTATGTGACATTCTTCAAAACTGAAATTGCCTGATCTAAGGAAATAAGATGGATTGTTAGTATATAATGACTTCATTATATACATCTGAATTCTAGTGGTTAATGAGATTTAAAAAATCATAAATGTTTGTCTTGAAAGGACTTCTAGCAGTACATTTTCAATGACTGCAGTATCACTAGTCCATTTTCTAAATGGATATTTTCTGACAACACACAACTGCAAATGATAGGTAATCCTATGAGAAATGTTAAAGAAAAAAATGTACTTTTGTAAGAGACTGAAAAATTTATACTTGAAATACGTGTTTTGAGGATCTACCTGCCTGATGAGATTTAGTATATCGAAAGGGGATGGATTTGTTTGCTTGCTTGTTTTTAACAAGTCCCGTTGAGAACATAATTGAATTATTCCTTCAAGCATCATAAAAAGTTCAATATATAAGTGCTTAAAAATTAACATAATAATCTATAATTGCAGATTTGTGCTGATCATATTTGTAACATTATTTATTTAGAAATATGAACACCTAGTTAGTTAAAGGAAGAAATTTTAATGACTAGGCAGAAAACATAAAAGTTTTAGTTCCACTATGTAACTAGAAAATAGCTCACGACATTATGTCACACATAAGCCCGTGTTATTTCAAAATACCACGTCAGAAAATGATATTTTGTCACTGTAATCTGTTCTCACTAAGTACTGCAAATAACATCATGTAGAGCTGAGTCTTCACTGATGACCTGATAAAATGGGTAGTACCTACCAGTTCTTTCTATTCCCTTTAGTTAAATGTGAATGACACTGAAATTGCCCAGGATTTAAAAAATTTTTCCCATCAGAAAGAAATTGTTTCTCATGCCCTGTGAACTAAGACACTGAATTTTTTTACTGTGTAATTGAAAGGAATACTTTTGAAATCTGGTATTAATGCTGCTTCCTTTTTATTTGATAATATACACCATAAAATGCTCATGTTATCAGAGTTACTCTGAGTCTTTTAAAACTTCATTGCTACACATCTGAAGCAAATCTGTAGCCTTCAATATCACCTTTTATCATCTATGTTACTATTAGAAATCTACATACAGATTTATGTCCTTATCTCTCCCATGGCATTTCTTATTCACTCACATTCAGAAAGAAATGTTCAATTATATCACTGTATGTATTAATGTAGTTCTCTGCTGTCTCTTTTTAGACAGTAGTACTGCATTTAATTCTTTTTTTTTATTCACTATGTAGGATGCCAACAGGTACAGGTACTTCTACAGGACTTTTTGTCCCATAACTCATTGCAAGGAGTTAAATAGATTCAGATCCTGAAGAAATAGATTCACAGCTATTGTAGCACTATCCAAGGAGCCTTACAGTCTCTACCCACTTCCTACCCACAAATTATGAGAAAAACATAGCAAGTGTAATGAATAAAATATTTAAATTACACCAGCCTCCACATCCTCTTTTCATGCAGGAAAGACAGCATTTGAGCCTGGGGGAGGAGGATACATATGAAAGACAGGAACCAGGCATATTTTAGTTTCTTTTTCCTTGCTCTTTAAAAAAAGTTAGTTTCACAGCAAAATAGTTTTTCTCAGCAGATAATATCAGTGATCTTGAGATATGTCCATTAGTATTATATTTTCCAAATAATTAACTCATGGCAGTCATCAAGGAGTACTTGTACTGATACAAGGGTTCAGGGAATAGGAGTGTGAGAGCAGAGTGAAACAGAGCAGGGAAAACAAAGAAATTCACTTTAGAAAGTCATATAAGTCAAAAGGGATGTGACTTCAAATAGCATATTTTTCCTATTCAGAAATAATAAAATCATAAAATGTCTGGAAGGGACCTTAAACATTATTTAGTTCCAACCCTCCTGCCATGGGCAGGGATGCCAAATATTAATACTAAAATAGTTATTTTGTTCTGCTGCAAAATAAACCTTAATCCTAATGAAGGACCATTTGGTTCTGTGTCACTCAGAGAAAACTCACTTCTATCGCAGGTTAATTTTTGCAATTGATTGAATTTAGTCTAGTCAGAGGTTCATACCAATAGAATACATTACCAGAGCATGACTGAGATCTGTGAGATTACAGGCAAATTACAATAGAACCAAACAGAAATTAATTAATCTCCTAACTGTAGAGAGGTACCACTTTTCAAACATTAACATATTTGTATAATATCCTTTAATATGAAGGGAAGATGTAATAGTTGATGACCTCTTGGACACAGATGACCAAATCTTAGAAAGATGCAAAGATAAATAACACAACTTTCAAGGCGCCAATAAGAATTGTATTTCAAGGTAAACTTAAGTAGCCGATATATCTACAATAGTTACAAGAAGAATAAATACCTAATAAAGGAGGCCACTTACATCAAAGTGGTAGATCGCTCATAGGAGGGCAGATTCAGAGGGCAGGTTATTAGGCATTCTGAAAAAATAATTTCTTATCATTCATCTTTCTAGCAAGACAAATTGTGTGTTTTCTATTTAGAGGAAACAAGAAAAGCATATCTACTTTTGAATGTAATTATTTTTAGTGTAGCACAGGAAAAGAAAACAAGCCAAAAAGTACCTAATTTTAACAATAATTAAAGTCATCCAAAATAAATCAGATGTCAAAAGTGGGATCTGGGCTTACAGAATCATAACAGTTCTCCCCCATGAAAACTTGTATGTCTTCCAGGGTATAGCATGGTGCCAGATGTTAAAATTTATCCAAGAATCTCTGGAGCCAAAAAAGCAATTATACTTTATCCTTCATCTCTCCTGTTTCAGAATCTTATTACCAGAGTTTACAGAAATGTTTGTGCTGTAAATATTACAGGTGCTACTTCAGGAAAAAACTTTGATTGCAGGAAAGTTTTTCAGTGATGTGAAAGTTTTGATACATACAAGCACAGGCATAAATAGTATATGAAATAGAAAAGAAAGATAACATTTTACTTATGTGTCTGACTTGTTTGTTGATATTAACCTTGGTGTTTCCTACAGTTTTAATGTTGTTCCATTACAAATGTCCCTAAAGCCTTTGCCTCACAGACATTTATATCTGTCGCTAATTTCTTTGAATAAAGTCACCCTTTAGCAAAATTGGGAAGATAAAATCAGGTACCACTGAACAGATTAAGTTCTTGCACATTCATATTGAGCTCAGTTTCTGCTGGACCTGGTGAATCCCTCAAAGGTATAGTATGGTCTGTGGGCTCAGCATGGTGCTCCTCCAGAAGAAATGTGACTTCCAGTTTATGAAATTACCTATTTGCATCACACCTCTGGAAAGCCCTTAGCTGAAGAGCAGCAAAATCAAAGCTGATGAATTCTGATTCTCTTTATGGCAAATGAGTATGTTAGAAATGCATTTTGTATCTTAAACACAGAACTTTTTTCAGTAGATAGAGGGTAACAGTTGTGTACACTAGCAAGTTTTTGAGTTTAATATGTCACGGAAAACTGGAATTTGGAAAACTGACTATGCCACATATATATGGGGAATTGTTTACAGTAACAACAATGAAAACATTGTAGCAATGATTAGTGGCTATTAAGGGGGGGAAATAATTTTTTACCTTGCTTCAACATAATGAGTATGTCTTCGAACTTTCTTTCTTTTTTTTATGCATTTTCTTAAGCGTTATGTTTACATTTTTGTATCTATAGGTCTACAGATAATAACCAAACCAGGTACATACCTCCTTTCCATTGCAACCAAATTATTCTGAAATAAACCCACCATTTGTATATTTATAAACACCAGCCAGTTAGGGTCATTTCACTCTAACTCAGCCAAAGGGTTCTATCATTAACAAGAACCTCAGTTACCCTGCCTTCAGGGGTGGGTTGTAACACCATTCTCACCTCATACACAAACACCTCAGACCTCAGTTTAGGGACTCCATCTCAAACTGTGTGTGCAACGAGCTGTGCCTTTACAGAAGATCCAAAAAACCAATGACAGACACTTTGAAAATGAGACATAGTTTCACAGTGGTTATTATAAATATTATTATATTTTCTCCTCTTCAAAATTGATCAGTGAACTTTTTTATATATGTAAGCTTTGAATCAGGCTTCAGAACATACATACTCAAAAGTAACCTTAATACAGAGTCAGTTCTTCATAATGCAAATTGGCTAACCCTAGAGGTTCAAAACTGAATTTTAAGCAGTGGGCCAAATTAATCTTTAATGTAATTTCACTCATGTCAGTATGCATAACATCAACTATTAATTTGACCTAATTTATTAGGAAGACTGTGGGCAGATTATAAATGCTACTGAGTTTGCACTCTGTATAAAGATGCATTATTTATGATCATGAAGCTGAGTGATTTTTATTTGTGGCCAAAGCCATTTGGTTAAAATCTACACATTTCTCTTTAAAAAAAAGAAGAAAGGAAAAATATTTAATTTATAATGACTCCGTATCAGCAGAGCACTTAAAAATGCGGTTCAGGCTGAAGGCTTAAATATTTTTCTCTGTCGAGCCCAATGATTGTTTGAAGTTTGTATTTTCTCTTTTTTTTCCCCCTGATTTTACTATCAAGTCTACAAGTCAAGAAAGAGTGCTACTCCAAAAGCAAAGAAATAAGGCTAATCTAATGCAGGGAAATCCACCAAAACGTAAAGTCTATTCACTTATCATCTCATAAATATGGCTAAATAATAATTATTAATATGGGGAATACTTGTATTTTTTTCATTAAAGGATGTTAGAAATATAGGTTTCTAGAAAAAAAAATTAAAAGGGAGGAACAAAAGACAACATTTTACTTGCCTGACTCTGAAGGAACATATAAACAGTATTAAAAAACAAATAAATGCCAAAATATTTCAGAGTACTACAACAGTGACATTCAAATTCAGCTTTTATCCAAAGATATTGGCATAGCTCTAGTCAAACAGCTGAAGTATCAAACAATAGATGTAAAGGATCTTTTGCCATACTACTGTAATCTCTTTTTCCTCCTTTATGCACAAGATTATAACTTCCAATTCCTTCCCTTTCATTAGATTACGGCACTTGTCCTGTGCTGCTAAAGACCTCTGTGCCTCAAATAAGACTAACCTTGTGTTTTGATAAGCCCATAATCCTGTATCTGAAAGTCTGAGCTTTTCTTTAAATTCTTTATTATTTAGCAATTCGGCTTTTTTTTTTTTTAAGGTCAGTTTTTCTATCCTTAGAACTCTTAATTGCAGTGACAGTAGATATTTGTGAGCTTTGTTAAATTTTGTACTCAAGGATGAAAAAGCTGCCATTGCTTTGAGAAAATAGGATACAGTGACTCCTTCTTCTGCAATTCACTGATAAATGTATACATTGAAGTTTAGGCATTCTGTCTACTACCAAATGAAGCCCTTGATCTGCAAGGTGCTATTACAGTCTTCATAACACCTTCTAGCTATTGGTACTGACAGGACTACATGGTATTTTTCTGGATTTTCATATGCTTGCCACAAGTTTGTAATGCATTTACCTTCCCATACTCATTTTTCTTTCTGAGAATATCTAGGATTAACAGAGGACATAATAAATTGCCAATCTTATTTTTAGAGACTAAATTTCTTAAAGCATATTTTCCAGCAATTTCAGGACAAGCAGTCCTGCATTCACAGCAGACATTAGTCACCAGTGCAGCTGAATTTAGGGATTTAGGCAGATGAATATCACAGCTTGACCTCTCCTATATCATAAATTTCACTCTGTATGTCACATCGCTATGAAGCTGCAACTACAGAACTTATAACCTCCCTGATGACAAACACAGCTTTGAAAGTTGAAGGGTTGGAATTCATTTAAAAAAGAAAAAAAGGATGTATTTTCTTCTAATTTCCAGGGAGATAAAATTAAGTCAGCTCTCTCTTGTATCTTTCCAAGTCACAACTCTTACATTCTCAAATTTAAACTGACATTCACATTGCTTGTGGGATTAGACACACACACAAGGGAGAAAGCAATTTTAAGGAAGCAGCAGGTGTAATACATGACATTTTTGTGTCTGACTCTGGATAGGAAAAGTTATTCAACATCACCAAAGTGGTAAAGCAGAAAGCAGCAAAAACAGATTAATTTTCTTTGTTCAGTGTTTATTATGCTTTCAACCACCTTGAAATACAAACTGTAAACACTTTGATTAATGGCCTGAAAGGTTGTTTGCTTTTATTGCTGCTTCAGAGCAGAATCACTGTGCCTTTAGTTCTAAGATATATTGTAACTCCTTCTAGGATTTGTTTCACAACCCAAATACCAGCTTTAAGAAGAAAAATAAATTTAACTATTAATTAACCCAGTCTGTGTGTCTGTTGGACCTTTATTTCAATTACAAGTTAAAACCACTCAAAGGGCAGTATCTATGTACAGCAATTACCTCGGACGTTGAACAGAAATGTAAGCTTAGAGCATCTTCATATGGGTATGAACAAATGACTCAGACCCTAACTACAGTTGCATTTAAACTGTCAGAGTGGGTCTTCTAGTTCTGCTTTCAAGGCCCACTACTCCCTCTGGGACAGCAGTGTGTCAGTGTAATGCTAAAACTGCTTGTAGTTTTAGGGTGGATTTACCTAAGGCTACTCTATTTCATCTCCCGCCTGCCTGGGGCCTTTAGTCTCAGGCAGCTTTTCTTTCAATACTGCTCATCTTTTTTGCTTCTTGGTGGTAAAAATACCATGTCAGTCCTGATTTGTCACTTCACAATCTTTCTAGTAACTACTAAAGCACTGAAAAACCAAAAGGTCTCCACAGAGTTAGAAGATAGAAAGTACTTGAAAATTAACAATAATGATATTTGCATACGCAAAGGCAGCAAAAACTAAACTTTTGCTAAATGATGAGATAGTTTTTCTATTTTCTTTCCTTTAGCACCACTGCATCTGAACACAGATTGTTCTACACCTGAACCTTTGAATTCAGTGAAACAATCTGTATCATAACAATTAGTTCAAAAACAGCAGGTGGCAAACGACATCTCTTCAGCCACAATAAAATATTGTTTATTGGTTACTACTACACAGTTAGAATTCTTCATAGGGACATTTCATGTTATGTCTGTCATCTTTCTGTTTTTCTATAGCGTATCAGCATTAAAAGAAAACAGGCAATATCAGTGGGTTTATTTTTAGTTTGTTTTATGTTTTAGAAGCGGAAATAGAACTGATGTAGGTAATATCATTGAAGTAGTTTCTCAGTTCTGAACAAGCTTAGACGTATTTTTTCACATAATATTCCATTAAGTCTGAGACTTATACCTAGACAAAAACAAACAAACAGAACCACCCAATAATTCCCAAACTATTTGATTTCCTTTGGTTAAGCAGTTTAGTGTAATTGCTGTTATTAATATTTCAAAAAAATAATGACAGACAACATATTTTGAACAGAGGGCTTTGGCCCTTTACCCTGATTTCAGTGAAAACATTAAGATTATGTATGTACAACTCTGCTGAAACCTAATTTAACTGATTTTTTAAAAAATGTTGCTTTATTTGCACACATTATTTTAAGAAGAAAAATTCTGTATAGAACTCTTGAAAAGTAGGTTCTTATAATCTATAGCTCTTCATATTAGAAGACAATTTACCAGTTATGCCAGGCAAAACTTTATCCTTAACAAATTAAAGGTCATGGATCTATGTAATGGATCTCAGTAATTAAATGGGGTTTTTATGCTGTTGAATATTCAAGTATGATGTGTTTTATTTGATTGTTTGCTTTAAAGGTTTTTTTTAAGTTGAAAAAATAGTCATTTATAGCCATACAACTATATTTCAGATGCTGGCATTGCTGTGGAATTTTGACATCCTTTCTGTTTTTACCCATAGATCACACCCAGTGCAATTCTCAGTCCCCTTTGTAATATTCTTTCATGTCACTGTACTACTTCATATTCTTGGAAAAAGCTCCTTGAGAAGAAATTATAAATTATATACATATGATTGTGATCTTCATGTTTGCCTCAGCACATACACCAAAATGGTGATTCTTTTAGGGTACACCATACCAAAATCCCAGTCACAGGGAATGTACTATGATCTTGCTAAATTGTTCTTCTGATTAACCTTGTTGTTAAGGGGCAGAATAGAAGGATCCTGTTTTGAAGCTGCCAAGGTTTAGTAGAGCATCCCTTGGTTTATGATCCAATTTCATCCTTTAAAATCTCCTGTCCCCACTCCCATCTATTTTTCCATCTAAAGATATCAAAATTCTGAGCCACAGATTACAGCATCTTGTCTCTTCTGAATACAGGCAACCTTTGCCTACAGCAAATGGTGTTCCCACACTGTTAGACTTAATTCAATTCAAGGACTGCAGCATGTTTTGGAGTTACAAACTTTGGTCACCATAGCAGGCAATATGCCATCAAGCTTTTAGAATTCAGGTCTCAAGAATGTGTCACTTCCCATTGCTTCTTTAATTGATGTGCTACCATAAATTGTATTCATGATATCTCAAGGGTAACCTTTCTGTAGTGTCATAGCAGTACTGTGTTTTCCTATGAAAAGTATATAACTTGTGCTTGACAGATTGTGTTGCTGACTAACTACTGAACCTGTAAACTTTGTGACCACTCACAAACCCTGTAGTTATAAATTAAGATTATCTTTACTAATGTGTCTGGGAAAAGTAGCATGTTTTGGTTAAAGCAACTTATTCTGACGAGAAGATGTGGTCTTACACATAAATTACCAAAAACTTTCCCGACAGAAAGGAAAGTGTTCAAGAAGAAAAATATGCTTTTTCCTACTTAGGCATCCCGTGATAGTAGTCACTAGATGCAAATTTATGGTCTTAAATTTAAAAGGCATGTTAATATACAATGTTCTTGAGCATGAAGTGTTGCACATTTTCTTTGTTGAAATTAGGAAAAAAAGTGACTGTTACAAAGAAAAGAGAAAAAAAACAACCCAGCAACAGCTGATGAGCAGCATACCACTGGAATAAGGGATTGAAATCTAGATGTTATCAGCCTTTTTATTTCAATGTCATTTAAATTGCCATGAAACAGCTTTCAAAGCATATGTCAGAGACAACAGGATTCTTAACACTGATTCATATTTTTTTAGTAAAGGAGAGTAATTTTAGTAAAACTACACAACATGTTAAATAGCATTTGATGAATATTCTTTCTTTTTATTTCCACTGTTAAGGGTGTACTCAGAGATTACAATTACAACCTTACAATTCATAACAAGTTTTCTGTGTCAAGCTTTTACTGTAGATCATCATGGACACTAAGAAAACAACAGCTTTCAAAACAGCTAATTAGTTTAGTACATGTCCATTGTTTTAAAACAATAGGTTGAAAATCAGTCTGTGAAATCAATGGCAGTTGACAAAAAAAAAAGTAGATACTCCCCAAGCAATAACAGATATTGAAAAAAATAAAAAAAATCTAGCAACTTGACATGGATGTTGAGCAAAATCACAGGATGGAAGAGAATGTCCACATAACTCTGTTGAAGTAAACATGAAAAACTTTATTTATGTCAGTGGCACGACATTGTGGAGAAACAACTTTTTCAAATATACACAACATTTTTATTTAAGATTGTTTGTTTGATTGACAATGATATTTATAATCCAGGGCTTATCATCCTTCATATATGTAAGGCATTTTGTTTCAGAATAAGTTAGCAATGCTATTAAAGAGAAGATCATACTAGACCATCAAGAAAGTGTTAAGAAAGTTTTGCAGTCTTGAAAGAAAGTGTTTTAATTCAATAGCACTCCTGCAATTATATTTACTCTTTTTTTTCCTTTTTTTTCACCTTTTTTTGTTAGTTGATAAAATGTTCCTAGAAATCTTGCTTTGCTTAGGCCTATTCTTAAACCATCACTGTCTATGCTCAACATTGCATAACCTTACGTTCTTGCAACAATTAATTTACTGCTTTCAGTTCTTCAGGAATTTATAAAACTTAAATAAATTATATAGAAGTTTCAGTATGAAGCTTCAATTCACATAATTTCTAACTGTACAGTACTATAAATTTGCCTAGTAATTCTTTTGTCCTATAGGTTCTTTGCTTGCTATTATTTCATTCCTAAATGTTTGTACTGCAGCCGTCTCCATACAATATAGTAATTACCTCAAATAGAAATGTAGATTATGCATACCATAGAAAAAGTGACTCTGAGAAGGAAAAACAGAAGCAAAAAATTGATTTTAATAAAACTTGTTTCTCATTTTAGGAAATGCAACAGTTTTTCAGTGTTGTGTATGATAAATATTAGGTATCTCAAGTCTACACAGGAGAAAAAAACAATGTAAGAAAAATAAGTAAAGATCTATTTCAGCATCGGAGCTCAACTCTTGAAGGAGTTTAATCTGAGAATGGATAACTGTTAATATTTTGGAATTACTGTGAGTTAGCATTATAGCTACTTTATCTCTGCAAAGTATACAAATAAAGAACCATGTTATCTATTCACTCTGAACTCTCAATACGTTCTGTATACTATCTATGAAGCTAAAATTATCGTCAAGAACCAGTATTATTGTGCAAAACATTCCAGAAAGTCACATTATTGGCATTTTTTTGGAATAAGCTTCCTTCTAAAATAGATAAAGCATGAATTATGATGACTTATGAAACTGAGGTTTCCCGAGCAAATCGTTAATAAAGTTTCTGTTATTGCAGGAATTTTACTTTTAATAAAACTATGTGGCATTTATCTGAATCCATACTTACAAAAAAATGTATATCTTGTTCATTACACATTGTATACCATTTCTGAAAACAATTTTGAGAATAAATAATATTGGTTATTATAGGATTTGGTGCAGCTAAACAGCACACAGGACTGTTTAAAAAGCCAAATAGCGATTAAAATATATATATATATATATATGTATATATCTACATATATATATATATACTGTTTTCTTAAATCACAGAATCACAGAATCACAGAGTCACGCAGTCACAGAATCCCAGAATCACAGAATGGGTAAGGTTGGAAGGTACCTCAGTGAATCATCTTGTCCACCCTCTCTGCCTAAGCAGAGTCATCCCA
>VZRM01007014.1:303008-333977 GCA_013397955.1 Grantiella picta
TTTTTTGTTCAGCTTTCACTGATGACATTTTCAATGCCCAGCACGATGCCCACTTCAACCATCAGCTGAAATGGTTCTGTCTTTTAGATTTAGGTTGGGAGATTTTCTCCATTCTGAAAATATTTTCCTTATTTTTTTTTTCTCTACAGTTTGCAGGGGTTTGGAGGCCTCCACATTTTTGAAAAGGAAATCTAAGTAATAGAACCCGCTATGAATTTTTATCAGTTACAGCTCATTGCTATTCAACAGTGCAACTGGTTTAGATCCTGGCATCTGTGTTTATAAGAAGGAACCTGTTTTTCTTGTGAATTGAATATCTTTCTTTTCTTCTTCACACACACACTCACATGCACACCACTTTCCCTTACTCTCTGGGACAATAGAGTGAAATAAGACATTACCAGAATAAGAGACAAGAAGAGGTGCCACACTTGGAATACACTGGGAGAAAGTGTCCCTCATAGCAGCAGTGAACAGCAGCTGAGAGATCACAGTAGAAAAAGCTTTCCAGTCTGGTTCTGGGCTCCCCAGTACAAGAGAGATATGAATATACTGGGAAGAGTCCAGCAAAAGGCCACACATGTCCCTAAGGCACTGGACCTTCTCTCATGTAGGGAAAGGGTAAGATCGCTGATACTCTTTGGCCTGAAGAAGAGAAGGCTCAGGGAGGTCTCATCAGTGTCTATAAATACCTGAAGGGAGGGTGCAAAAGAGAAAGCCAACCTGTTTGTGACAGGACAAGAAGCAATGAGTACAAAAGCAAAAACAGGAGTTTGCCTCTAACACTGGAAAACATTTTTTCACTGTGAAGGCAGCTGAGGACTGAAAAAGGAGATTGAGGAACCTCCATTGTCTGGACATGATCCTGCACAACTGACTCTAGGTTGTCCTTCCTGAGCAGAGGAGTTGGACTGGATGACCCTTCCAATCTCAACCAACCAGCCTGTGATTCTGCAATTCTGTGACAAGGAGTAGAGCCCAGGTAAATCCTGCCTGCTGCTTGCTGCAACACTGCTAAGCACTACCTGACCCCTTTAGAACTTAGAGAGGAAAAGAGAAAAAGAAAATAACCATGCTGCAAGTGTGGCCCTTGTCCATTTCAGCTGAATTCAGCTGCAGCTGAGTTTTTGGTTTGGTTTGCTCATATGGTTTTGCCATAAGGGAAACATAAAGTTCCTGTAAAACCAGTCTTTCCAAGTAACCCAGGTTATAATTGCATGGAGTCTTTAAGAATGGGGGTCACAGACTGAAAAAATAGCTCAAGTTAACTAACAACACCTAATAACCTTGATGTTCCTAATACCTTGTTCAAATTAATTCTTTTCACAATTCCTTTATCTAGCTTGAATATTTTAGAAGACTAAGTAACTTAATCTAACTTATTCCCATATTCTTTGCTATCAATAATTCAGTGATCAAAAGCAGATTAGATGAAAATAGAAAGAAACTGCATTTCCAAAATTGCTACTTCACTTACTCTTGGACCTTTGGAACAAGAGACTAGCACAGATTCAGAATTAATTTCCATAATTTGTGCTACCAAATTTCTACTTATTTCCACTAAATTTTGCCAAGCAGATGATCATACACACACAATTTGTCTTTCATTTCAGATATTGAATGGTGCTATTTTTTTTTATTTTCAGAGTCTCTCTGTCTAAAGAAAAAAAATGTCAAGAAATGTGTTGACTTCAAAATGACAAGAAATTTAAACCTGAAGTAGTGACAAGCATAGATAGCATGAAACTAATAGGCTACAGCTAAAATATTTTACCATGTTAGGAAGTCTCAAAGGAGCACAAGTCTCAAAATCAATATGAAATTCAAATATTTCAGCACTTCAATAGTTTCTATACAGCAACTGTATAGAAGATTTAGTTTTATCTTAGATTTAGTTGATAGTAAATGTGGACTAAATATAGGGGCTTGAAAATCACCTGTACTGAGACAAAAATTCTCTTTATGCTATGCTTAATCTGTTTCCAGATTCAGGGAGATATCACTTGTCATCATGGAAAAAAAAAGATAGAAGTGCACTCAAAAAATTTAGAATTCTACAACTCCATTCAGGTATTTCTTTTTTTACTTTTATAGTACTTTTGTTATAATAAATACAACTAGCCAAATAAATATTGAAGTTATGAACTGGTATAAAAAAAAAAGCATGTTAGTTTTCCAGGTAAAACTTCTTTTATTCTTTAATAGCAGGAGTTAAAATGACAAAGCTACATTTTCTCATATGAAGGAATTAAAATTTTATCTTTTTATTTATAGCTGTTTACGGTTTAAAACTGATTATTGAAATTAAGTTCCATTTCTGTGATGCAATACTTATTAATTCTTTATTTTACTTGTACTCAGATGTTCAACATAATTTAGACTACTTAGATGTAAGATTTGTGAAGATCTGATCTGAGTCTCAACACCTCAGTAGATTTATTCAGTTAGTTAGAGAAATCTTTAAATAAAGCAATGTGGTTTGATGGCAAGCCCTTAACACATACCTCATGTCTTCACTGCCAAGCAATATTTTTTTGTCAGATGAATTTTCCTGACTTTTTTTTAGCAAGAATCAAGCAAAAGAAATCTTTGTCAATCAAATATAATAAATCTGGGGAAAAAATGAAGGAATGAGTTGATTGATGTAAAAAAAGGGAAGTTTTTGTACTGAGATAACACAAGCTGAGTTTTAAAATTGGAAATCAAGATAAAGTAACAACTGAAATAGTCAGAAAGTTTGGAACCTCTAACAAGATGGTGACATTAATGCAATTATGTAAAGTGATTGGATAGTGAAGGACAGTAAAGTATTTTACTAGATTTTTTTCTAGAGGATACTGCTGTTTAGTTGTGGGTTTTTTGCTTGCTTTTTGGTTTGTTTTTTTGTTGTTTTTTTTGTTGTACAGCCCTGATGCAGATGTCATTCGTGTCTTTCTTTCCAAATTACCCCCATTTGCTGCAAGGACGTTAGGAAGCACTCAGCCATGATCCATCCCTTAACTGAGTTCTCACACTGGTGGAAAGAGACCTCCAAATCCTGATATCTGTTTTTTACCCCTGAAACCAGCTAAGGAATTCCTTCTTTTGTCTAAGAAGCTGACAATAATTGAAGTCCGCAGAGTTGAAACTTATAGAGGTAGCCTTAACACACGTAGTTCTAGGGATTATCAGTTGCCTTGAGGTCCCCAACATTTGACCTTGGTCTCAAAAATAAACAAACCTTTTCCTAACAGCTATTTATGAAACTGAAGCTGCCACATCTAGTTGTTTTAAAGATGTATGATAAAAGAATTTCAATTAAAACTTTTCACACATGGACACTGAGGGGCTTTGGAGACATTTGCCTCTAAACCCAAATGTTGTGACTGAAGTAGTGGAAAGCTGATCACAGACATTCAAAAATTTCAGCTTCACCCAGATCTTCCACCTCCTGTATCCTGCATTAATGTATGAATGGTGTTCCTTTCTCTTTCTTGCAGCTATGTTGTATTTTTAGACTTTAATCGCATTTTACCAATTGTTACACACATACCTTCTGACTCACAATCTAAATTTATTTTCTTTTTTCAAAAAATACAGCTTCCCATTTTGACATTAGTACTTTTTCACAGTGGTTCTACAGAGTTGAGTTTAAGCACCTATTGTTTCAATGATAGTTAATTTTTATCTCTCCAGGTTTTACTTTTGAACTGTTTTTAGACATTTATAAAGAAAATGTTTTAATACTCTTCATGATGTGTGTTTACTCTTAGTTTAAAGATATCAATGACTAATCATTGATTGGATAGGCACCCATAATGTTGATATTTGGGCATAATTTCCAGGGTATTTTTTACCTGGATGATCCAGAAACTTCTCAAGAGGTGTTTGGGCAGGGGCAGTGCTCAGACTAATTGGTCTGTGTGTGTCAGAAACCATATTATCCCACTTTATTGATCTGTATAGCTGTGCTTATAACTCTATGCAGTGTAAGAGAGAGGAGGATTTACCAGAGGTGATTATTTTGATCTATTTACACTTCCCAGTGCAAAGTCTCTAGGAGTCTACTGGACATCCAAAACAAGGGATTGCATTCCAAAACCAACTTAATAAGTACCAAGTCGAAGGAAATAAACCCTTTTTCTCATTAGGCTTACTGTGAGTTTCTGGTCTTAGGGCTCCCCAAATCCATAGAGCATCGACATTCATGAATATTTTAATTAGGACTTGTAAAGTGTCTAGAAAGAGGCGTAAAATCAGCATTGCAATTTTATACATCATTAATCCTACATAATATCTCAGATGACAGCCTTATAGGATATTTATAGAAATTTAATCATAATTCAGAAGTGGTCCAGCAGATAAAAAGATCGGTCTTAACTCCATTTCAAGTCTGTGGAAAATCATATCTAAATTGTTGGATTGTAGCATAATTCAGGTTGGAATTATCTTGGGATGTTATTTAGTCTCAACTTCTCGAAATAAGGTCAGTTTCAGGTCAGACCAGGTTAATTAGGTAACTTACGTGAAAATTATGTTGGGCTTGTTTTTCAGTTCCGTTTCCCTCCTTTCCCAGAAATCTTTCAACTGAGATTGAAGCAGGAAACTAATTTTTTTTTATTTTCTCATAGCTTTATTAGTACTTTATAAAAATAAGTAATTCTGAGTACTTTATATTGCTACTATTTTGACATAAAATAAAATCAAAACAGTATCTGTAATACAAAACCAAAATCCACCTGCAAAGTGTATTTCTTCATAACACCAGGTTTTCTAGAAACACCTTAATTTATTTCTCATAAATTTCAGTCATTTACTGAAAGTGTTACAGTTAATGCTGTATGTTTTTGTGAGAATGTAAGGATACTTTTTCTATCAGCTAGTTGCTTGTTAATACATTGCCTGGGGTGTCCTTTTTTGGTCACTTGGAAAAAAAATTTAAGTAAAGACATTGAGAAGAAAAAAAAGTAGAGGAGAAAATCTTCACCTGCTGGGGTACTTGGTGTAAGTACTTCAGTAAGTGAAAGAGGGAACAATGTGCAGTTCAAGGTTAATTCTGAATATCTCCTCGAGTACATAAAATAGTGACAGAATCTTTCAAGAAACATGGTTCCACTAAATGTGTGTTGCTTTCAAGGACAACTGGAGATGTATTGTTTGCAAATCTGTATTTGTAATTGTAAAACAAAAAATCCCCAACCAAACAAATAAACAAAAGACAAAAACCCCAATCCTGAACCAAGAAACTGTTCAATAGATGATCATTTGATGGTACATAAAAAGCTCTAACTTTGTTAGCAATATTTCCTTACACTGCTCTTTTAGCTATGTGATGTATAAAGTAGGGTTTATAGATGCTTTTTGGATTCTGTTTTCATTGACCCCAAGACAATATCAGTTTTATTTTTAAAAAATTGACAAAAATGCTTTTGAATTGTGTTTAATCAAATCAGAAAAATATTTCTCAAAGAAGAAGATTCACTGCAGAAGAGTTCTGTATCATGCCATATAGCAGTGAGACATTCACATTCATCAGTATAGTACTTGCATAAACCCTCTTACAGTTATAAATGGGTTAAAGTGAAATGTGATTGGAGACAAAGAGTATTTCAAAACAGATTAATCATTATTGTTTGTTGCCCTATAGGTGACAAAAAATAACATGATTTCCTGAGTCAAAACCTTTTATTTATTCTAATATTTTCATAAATGGTGTTCCATTTTAGAGAAATTAAAATTTGACCTGTCAAAACTTTCTATTAAAAGCTTAGGCTTGCTCTGGGTAGATTTAGGCAGATCTAATAGGGCTACAAATTCAAACCAGGACACTGATTTTCAGCCCCATACTTAGAATCATCTGAACTCTATTATTGGATCTCTGGATAGAAGACACTCAGAAAAGCTGTAGAAGCTTGATGGTAAAATTTAGCAAAAGACTTTTCAAAGTCTTAAAATAAAAATTTAGGGAAGGATGTTCCTGTAACCTTCCAATTGTTCTTAGCCAAAAACAAAGGTTCTTGTACAGACTGGAAGTATAAGAAGCTTAACAAAAAATGTCATTTACACATTTTTTGAGCTTTGAGCAGTAGAAACCCATTCTTCAGTCTTCATAAATCACAGATGGTGTATTTTCAGCAAATGTAAGATGATTCAGGAACAACAAAATTATACATCATCAATGTTATTATAATACAAAAAGATCTTGAGTATCTTCACAGGAGTTAAAAAACTTATTCAAATCCAGCAATATGCTTTAATGCAATAATACACAATTCAATAGTTAATAATATTTAATTAAATGGCCAGTATCATAGGAAAGAAAAGTACGGTGCCAGAGTACTAGCTTTAGAGCTTGGTAAACTGAGGCAAAAAAAATGGTTAAGAGATTTGCCCCAAATTACACAACAACAAATCATTAACAGGGCACTAAAAAATCAAAAAAAGTAATTTATTTGGGATATGCACAGCCTTACAAATCTGAATAGTTTCCTTCACTTGAATTAGAAGTAGCTTCTCATGGTATCTTGGGAATGATGAAGACATATTTTATGTTGAGGACATAAGAATGCCTTAATGTATCTTAATGGTTTCTATGTCCTAGAGGCCAGGTCTTACCAACCAGTCCCTCATAAAACATTTCTTCTAATCAAAGTGCATCCACCTGTCTATTCTTCCACAAACATCGGAATGATTTTGCATAATAATGTATTTATGCAGACTACTGGAGAAATGAGCATGGTCTTAAAGGATCTCTTAAGGAATTAATTCTGGAACCTTAGACATCTGAATGTTTTCACTACTGGTACCTAAGGCCTAGCTGTGAGTAAAGGTCTTCTTTTCATTCTTTGGATTCTGGGTTTTCCATTCACTGAGGCTTCAGTCAAGACTTCCCCTAAAACTTAGTTAAAGCTGCCTGACCATTGGGAAATCTTAGTTGTAGCTTCCTTGCTATGTATTTTTTGCAATTCTTCACAGAAAATACAGTAGGTTATGACTAAGACAACAAACACTCCTGAGTTTATTTTAAACACAAAATAAACAAAGAAACAAATTAACCAAAAATATGTGTGTATTCCCTTCTGGTTAAGGCACAGGAAATCCAAGGAGTTTGACTCCTTTTTCTGTCACAGAATTCGCACCAGATGTCGTGAATTCAGCTGTGGGCACATTCAAAATATGAATGAGGAATTTATTTTTCTCTGAGATACAAATCATACTCTTTACATAAGAGGTACACAGACAACTTACCCAGAAATGAGAGGGCTGTCTTGCAGCCCACCTTGTAAGAACTGCTGCAGCAAAAAGCAAGGTCGAGGTAGCAAGGACAATATGGCTCAATCTGAAGGGTATGAGAAGAGATGAGATGGGCACTGCAAAGGGCTCTACTCAGTATGGTTCTGGTCACTATAGAGTCAGCAGGGAAAGGACTTGAATGCAATCCCTCATTTTCCTGCCAGGGAAGACAGCTGGCTTGCTCAAGAGCAGAGTCTGAACATCAGCTGACATATCAGGATATGGGCAACTGAGGCTTGGGTCTAAAGGAAAACTGGAACCCACATCAGCATGAACGGAGCAGCTGTGCAATCATCTGCAGTGTAGGTTAAATTCACCATAAAATTTGCAATTGTGTAAGTTTCTGCAGTTGAATCATTTTGACTGTGAATTTTTTCTCCTTCCTTTCCATACTGAAAGAAGAGAAGGTCTGAAGATTGCACAAAACTGCGAACTCCTAAAGCGATTGCCTAAAGCAATTCACAGGGTAAAAAAATGCAAATAATTTGGCTATGCAACTAGAGCTTTCAAGACAAATTACAGAGACTTTCTTTGAAGAGAAAAAGGCTTAAAGAAAGAACAATATTGAAATAACATTGATGAGAGTAAGCTCCTGAAACAACAGTGCTCAAAATTATATTAAATAAAAGTTTAGCTGTATTCAATGAGAAAAAAAGAACTTATATTTCTACAACTTGCAGCAGGCTCTGTATAACTGAGTAAATTAGAAATTATATCTTTTTGCCTTAGAAACTAGGCAGAAATTTGGGGATACTGTGCTAAACCAGACTCTCCTCTTTGGCTACTGAATCTGAAAACTACTTAAAAACAATCATTCCTCAAACTGCACATAAGAATTTCAAACACATGCACAAACATTCATAAATAGCAAACATAGTGAAAATAACACAGAAAAGGTCTCTTATGCTCTGAATTCAACAGTATTTTTGGGAAGAAGCTATCAGGAAATTAACCTATCAAAGGCTAAAACATTATTCACAGGGCCTCATCAGAAAAATATATTCTTGTCCTGTCCCTCGCCACAAGCTCTGTTACATAGCAAATTTCATCCTAGGAATACCAGGTCTCTCAGAACATAGTTCTTACATTCACAACATTTACCTGCCTTAAATATAGGTAAAGATCAATGTGTTACATAGGAAATGTTATTTATAGATTAAGATTCTATTTGTTTTAAAAAATGGTCTGGAAAAGTTAATGAAAACTGCATTGTGAAGACCAATCATATCTTGGCAGAGGTATTGTATGGAAATATTCCAGTAATACTGAATTACTCTTTCCCATAGCTGAAATTTTGCAAATATGAAGAATTAATTTATAGGCAGAGGCAGGGAGAAAACACTCACTCCTCTAGTATAAATCAATATTGTCGACAGCTCATTTGGAATTGTCACTAGTTAAAGAGTTTCCCCAATGAAGGTGTCATTCTTTAGAGAAGTAACAGATCAGCATAGAAGGAAAGAAATAGAAAAGGATTAGAATGGGATGTTCTAGCAAAGTAATTCCCTATACTTTGTGAGCTGCAAGCAAAATCAGATGATTTAGCACCATTCAGTATTAGTATCTCTGAGAACCTCACTCTAAATTTGTCAGTGGTGAAATACACCTTTTGCAGACTAATCCTCCTCTGTGTTTTTGTTTGGTTTGGATGGTTATGTTTTTGGGGTTTTTTTTCTGATACTAATGCTTAATCCTCCACCTCTAATAAAAGGATTTCTCTGCAAACAAAGCACAAGCCCTGACTAAGCTTAGTAAGACTGTCAGTGACAGCGGCTCATCTCCAAACCTGGATTCACAGAAGAGAAATAGGAATCTTTAAAACTCAGAGTAATACAATCATACTGCAACAGAGGAGGATAAATGCACAGTTGACTAATATCTGACATCATCACTAGCTGTTCAGGGAAGAGTGTGGTCCACGCTCACTGTGTTCCTACTGAAAATTATTATTTCTTCCCTGCAGACTGGCTAGGGTTGCTCTCATAAATAGCAATTCACTGTTATGAAGCCATGGCCCCCTGTAAAATAATTTAACACTGTTGAAAAATACTACCATCCATCACTAAATGGAATAATAACTCTTCCTATGTTTCTTTCTCATTCACAGTGTTGGAAAACAACACCTTTACATTTTCTTATTTTCGTCTGCCAGGAGAGGTGTGTTTACTATGAATTGACATTGCAGTAGCTATTTACCAAACTCAAACTTCATTCCAGAATGCTGTCATGTATCTTACAGTTAAATGAAGAAGATCCACTTCATGGCACTGAGAATTAACGTAATGCAAGTGTATGAAAGTTCAGTACATTACTGATAAAGAACAACAGGAGAAGATATTTTACAGGTGCTTGGTCTGTCAATCTATAGTAACTGAAAAGCCAAAAGGAGAAGTAGCATTGTGGATCTCAGATTCTTGCAAATGCTTCCAAATGTCATCTGCAGAGGCTGATGATTGACAGTAAAACTATTGCCTTTTAGGCAGGGTTCAGTAGACTTCCTGAGATCACTGACATGGTGCAGTTGCATAAATATGTGCTCAATGCACTTTCAGTGTGGCACTCCACCACACTAAAACTTACCTCCATTTGCATTGCTTCCAAAGCAGCATCATTTAAAAGGATGCAGCTTCTGGACACAGCCAGTGTACTGTTTAAGGTGTTGGTACTGTTTCTGACTCTGACATAAGGGATGATAAAGGACATATTTCTACCTTTCGACTGCACTTCCCATCTCAAAATATAGAGAAAAGCAGTGGCTTCCTCTGTAAATGAGCAAACAATGGCAAAGTATAATGTCAGTATTGACTTGTTTTGAGAAACTGTCTAGAATTGTGTCCACAAGATCAGAACATCCAAAACAAATTAAAATTATGCTCTAATAGGGAGCTGTGAGGATTGCACTGTCTGGTTTAAAAAAACTTTGATCTTTTTCTTCTTGAAGCAGTAAAGCCCAAGAAGGCATTTTGCCTTCAAAAATTGCTACAGTCTCCCTGCCTGACATTAGCTAGAGAACAATATTCTTTGTCCCTAGAGAAGACCTTACCTGCAGTGTTATGTATTGTATAGTGCAGTGCACATTGCTGGCAATGAGCAATCATAATAAAGGCATTTGATTTCTGAATGTGGCAGCTAAATGTGTAAAAGAATGACTCTACTGGGAAAAGGAGAACAGGCAATTTCCAAAATGTTCTGTTCCTGATGCATGTTAAGCTTTCTGGCTGTGTAGGTTGAGTGGACCAGAGCCCCCACACAGGCTTGTGCCTGAAGCACTGATGGATGAAAGTTTGGGAGCAAGCTTCAGGGAAAAAGAATGAAGCGTTTGCAAAAGTATTCCAGATGACTGAGGATCTACATGACAAGTCCTTTTGAAAGTTAGAGTAGTCAGCTGAAAAACCCCACAAACCTCAAACTGTTGGAGATATAGAAATATATGCATATATACATAGTCACTCCATCTTGAGCATTGTTGCTCATTGTACCCATTGAAAAGCACATTTTTCTTAGTGTTATGCATATTCAAAGATTGAGACAAAGCTATGTTAAAGACTGAATTTTCATTTAAAAACTGACAGCTGTGCTCTTCTGGGACAACGCTAATTCTGGAGTCAAGAGAAAAGGATATGATTTTAAGGACCAAATGAAAAAAAAAAAAAAGAAGGTGTCAAAAAATGGAGAGCGGATTGCAGTCTGATTTACTTTATATGCAGTTTTATAGGAACTTCTAGCCATGGGCAGAACAGTGCAACACCAATACCTCACACCTCCTCTTTGAGTTACCTGCAAGACAAATTTTAAATTATGAATAAAAATCAAATACTGAAAGAAAAAAGAAAATTACAGGTGAAATCTGTGACATTCAGACATCTAAAAGTTGGATCTATGGGTATAAGATGTCTTGATTTCCTTGATAATTTGTGGTGGGAATCAAAAAATATGTCCTTTCTTAAAATAAAATGAAAGTAATGTTTAGCAATAGAATGTCATGCTGTGTAGGTAGGTTTTTTTTTTAATTGTTGATAAAAAGAGTGTGAAGGGCCAATCAAGACTTACCCATCTGAGCTTGGGGCAGCCAAACAAGGCAAGATGAATCCCACCATTCATCTTTAAAATCGAATCAAGCACAAGACCTCAGTAACTGCAGCACTGGTCAGAAGAAAAGCTGAAAGCTTTTGAACAAGCAGCAAAGCAGAAGGCATAAACTGGAATGAGATAGTAGGGGAAATAGGCAAACTAGAAATCAGTGAATGTCAAGAAAATTATTTGAAACATGGAAAATTTAGGCTTAATGTATATTTAGTTTTTTTCTGACAGTTGAATTAATGTTTATAGCAGTTTCTCTCAGTGCTTTTGAAGTTTTTTTTATATTTGAGACATGATTTGTTATGTGTTAACCAAGTTCTTGTGTCCAGGTTCAAAATGAGGTGAAGTTTTGTTTTTTCTGTGTTAACTGCCCTGATTTTTCTTAGCTCAGCAGAGCTATTCCATTTTAATTCTGCTGAGGATCTCCCTATAGTCCTAAAGTAGGCAGAGAGACCACAGGTGGAAAAACCAAATAAGTGTAAGGAAAAAAAATAGAAAAACTTCAAATGCAAGAATAAGCACAACAAAATTCTATTCATAATCAGAGCATCATAGGAAAAGGATGTTAGTGATGCTTTTTAAAGAAATTATTCAATTGACACAAAATAGAATCAACTGAGAGCTATGGAAAGGCAACTATTTGCATGGAAATTTAAATTTTATTTTTATTTGATACACTGTTGCTGTGATATTTTCACAACGACTATTTTTCAAAGGTTAAATTGAAAGGTGCACAACAGAAAGCAGAACAGTGCTTTAAAGAAAACTATTAACCTAGAAAACTGTCTGTCTTTGCTGGAGAGTGAAGACAAGAGCATTTAGCAGGGACACATTTGTAAGTGCTGGTTTATGTAAAATTTTGAAAGGGAAGCATAATCCAGGAGTGGATATGCCCTACTAAATCCCTTATTAACTCTCTCAGGTATAGCAACTGTAATGTTTCACGTGAGCAGTTACCTCTCCAGACTCATGCAGAGAAACAGGCTCTCCTGTGTCCCACCACCTGTCGTAATCCCTGTCTCTGTGATGATAAATTGCTCTCACTAAAGGGCCTCTATTGTTGATTAAATGTGCGATGTGCATATTTCAGGAGTTTGTATTATTTAACAGCTGAAGTTTCTTATGTTTTCTGTGTTCTTCCCTCATTCTCTTTAGAAATACTGAAAATATTCTTGAGGTAATGTTTTTTTACCTTCCTTTTGAATCCTCAAAGATACCATGCCAGCTTCTCTAGTCAGCTACATTAGTGTATCAAATTGAGGTTGCTGTCGCAGTGACACAGAGGATGGAAATATTGTAAAGGGTAGGAACCTACCTTTTAAAAGTCAGAAGGTCCTGTGATTTGTAGCAGTATAAGATATGCCCTTACAGAAAACTAACTTTGCTTTTCAGGTGCCTTTCTCTAACAAGATGAGGTTAAAAAATGTAAAGGTGCAATTGAGTTAAAAATGAATACTTTATGCAAATACCACATTTTACTTTCAAATTCCTGAGTACAATTATCCATCATGTTCTAGAAAGATGGTGATAACTAAAAAAAGTAACTACGGGTAAGTACTATAGCAGACCAGTTATAGTGAATGCTAAAAATTACTTCTTTACAAACTCATTCTCACCCCCTTCTGTTCTTTTGATTTATATGTCATATGACTTTTTAATCTCTAGATTTTATCTTTTTTTCTTTTGAGATACCCCACTAAGCAGCTTACATTTAAGGGAGAGTGGGAAATAGAATTGGCTTTATATCTGTACAAGGCAGATTGTATCTTCCCCAAAGACTTTTTATGGTAGTTCTTTGCAAAAGATATTACTTTTTTTCTGTGTATACCTGCAGTGTTCATCCAAATTAGTCTTCATGTTATACAAGAAGTTTCTCATTAAAAGTAGAGGCTGTAACTGTTTGCTTTTTCCTCCAAAGATTATGTCAGCAACACAACAAATCAAAATTATCTAGCAGAATTGTGATATTCCAGTGAAATGAGAAGGAGAGAGATGAAGGAAAGTGAAGAGCGTGAATACGACCTCTCAAATCTTTCTGGAACAAATAAACATCTTAACTTATTTCAGCACAGAAACATATCAGGTTATCACTGTGTACAAAGATCCAATACTGAAGTCCAAAGGCTGTGCTACAAACAAATTTGAAAGAGCTGACCACATAAAACACAAACCCACATATCCTTGCAAATTTCTATTTCCATAGTACTTACTTGTAAGAACATCTTACAAAGTTCTAAAATATTTCTTTCTCTCTTAGATAATTAGATAGATGATAAGTAGATAGATTTTTAAGTAGTAGTATTAGCATTTACAGCATAGATATTTCATCTGATTCCTATTGAAAAGCAAAAAGCCACCCCATTACAAGTCAATTAATGGAAGGTGGGTTATATTCTGTGTATTTTATAAAGCTATCTCACAGGACCTAATAGGCAATGGGTAAAATGGTTTTCATCAGATAATCAGCATTAGTAAGGATATCCTTGCATGCCTGTATTTTACAACTGCCTGTTACACTTCCTAAGTGCACCAAATTAAAAAAGAGCGGGCTTCACATTATGGTTTTCTGGGTTATTTGTCAATACCGTATAATTGTAGACAGATACCAGTTTCCCAGGATCTCATTCCTGTCACACATTCTGCCTGCTGCATCAGCACTTATTACTGAAGCAGACATTACAGCTTGCTTAATGTATTCATGAAGCCACCAAATCTATTAGGGATTCAACATAAGCAGAGATGTTTCAAATGAAAAAAAATTTTAAAAACTGTAAAAATATCTGTTTTCATTGCTATCACCAGCAAAGGCTGGTTTATATGAATAAACCCCAATAAACCAAGAATTATTTTATTAATTTTGCAAAAGTATTGCCATTCATAAAGGGAGTTATAACCTACAAATCTCAAAACATTTTCATCAAGAAAAGTAAAACCAGTACATTTCAATGATTGTAGTTATGGTGAGACTTGAAACAACTGCAGTTTTCACCAGTCAAAAATTAAGAAAAATATTTGCTAGCAAGTCTGAAGTCTTAAAAAACACCAAAACCATCCTCCCATAATATCTTGACGAAAAGGGATAATTTGTGACTAAGTGATGATGAAGAATGCTGGCTCATTAACATTCTAGTGGGAACTTCCTAATTATCCACAAGAGAGGATATTATCTAGGTTAAGTCCAAATCACCCAATTTGCATGATATCACTATAGCAGTCAACCTGTCCATCATAGCACCCTCCCTCCAGTTCTTGAAATTATTGTCTTCTTTCCCTTTTCCATTTCTCATGAAATATCATACAGATACAGACAGCACCAGAACAAATAAATAAATAAATAAATAAATAAATAAATCAGTGCTATTTCAGCTGTACTTTAAGAAGTGATTTTAGATGAATTATTTGTAATCCAGAGAAAAATACAAAGCCAAACCAGGTCAGAAAAGTTGTAGCTAGACATAAAACATAACACATACTCATTTGCTACAATATTGCCCATATTCAGTGCAATATTTATTTATATTTTCAACGTAGAAAAGTGTTATCCTGATTTCCAGTTTCACCTTTATGTAACATACAAGGTCAGTATACACTCAGAAAACTCAGTGCAAAAAAACCCATTTGCTTTCTGGTTAAAACATTTTGAATGCTGTATAACTGTACCATGAGAACCTGAACATCAGTAATTACATTATAACTACTTTTTACCTTCTTAGGTATTAACATGATCAGTTCTTTCATATTTAAATAATTTGGGAAGCAAAACAGCAAAATTGTGCAAAAACTTTTTAACATTGCACAGAAGTCTATATCATGCCATATAAAACTTTTCAATACATATACTCAGCCCTTCTTATTGCTGTTTCTCAATTTTATTACTGAAATTGCAAGTAGTGAGAAAGCA
Organism: Grantiella picta; assembly: GCA_013397955.1. Classification (NCBI taxonomy): domain Eukaryota; kingdom Metazoa; phylum Chordata; class Aves; order Passeriformes; family Meliphagidae; genus Grantiella; species Grantiella picta. Next base: position 318,262 of record VZRM01007014.1, read on the forward strand.
CAACAAAGGAAAAATTAAAATCAATAAAGCAGATATTAATACATGACTCTTTCACTCTTCTGTTTCTTAGTGAAATAAGATTTCAGAATTAAGAACGTTTATTTGTTTTATTTAATGTCCTCTACAGCTCTGTCACTTAAATAGCACTGCATCCTACTTTCCAGAAATATAAATAGGACAGGTCCTTTGGCCAAAAAGCTCAAATTCAGGCAGATATTGAATGTACAGCAGCTGCTTCACCTGCACAAGTTTCCACGAACTAGGAAGACGTAAATATTAGGCTGCAATGACATTGGGAGAAGTCAGAAATAATCACTGCCACCTGGCTTGGTAAGAGACTCCACTAAAATTCTCCCACTAGGAATTACACTTACCTACACCTGGGTCAATCTGGACATGCAAGAAGACTGGCTCTGTGAAGCTGTAAGGGCTTGGCTAAGTCAAAAAGACTCCTTGAAGGAGCCATCAGGGATCTATTAAACCACAAAATAACACAGAAGGAAGTGTAATGAAAATATAGGTGAATTAATCTCCCCCCTCTTAAAATTTTGGTTTTTAGCCCCTCAACATTTTTGTTTCAGAAGGTTTTTTAGTTAATATTATCTTGCATATAAAATATTCAAGCAGAATAAAAGAAAGGGAGAAAAAAAGCTCCAAAGAAGTAGATTCTGATCTCTTCCCATCATTTACTGCTGCTGCAAATAAAAAGAGAGAAAAAGGAATGCTTCCTACTGTTCTCTTATACTAAAGCATTATTTTTTTTTTCAAAGAATCAACTGGGAACTGAACTGAAATTATTCTTTTTTTCAGATAAGTATCAAAAGCCCTCTAGTAAAGAGGTGCACTAGGGAGATTGATCACTTTTGTCAATCACTGTCTGAATAGCAGCCATTGAGTAAACCTGTTATCTTGGTTGCTAATGGCTGATAAGTCAATTCCATGAAGCTTGAAATAGACAAATAGAAAGAAGATATATCACTTCTGACTCCACCCTTTTTATCTAAACTCATGAAAAGAAGGATGAGTTTTAAAGACAACTTTAAAGTTTAAAGGTTTGCTTGTTCGTTCTCCTGTCGGATAAAGTACAAAAGGAGGGAAAGAGGAAACATGCAAAAATCTAAATGAAGGGCTCTGCCTTTCTCAACTTGTGATTGTTGGAGCATTCTGTCTTTAAGCATTGATTGGCAAAGGCCGACATTATTCTGTACGTGTGTTTTTGTTTTATGTTGAACTATCATTCTCTTTGCAATATAGATTATGTTCAGATAGCATCAGGGAGTCTTAGAGCTGCCCCTATCTAATACTACCAAATGCTCCTACATCTTTTCACTTGGTCTATTCCCTCCTAAAGTTATGTTTATGGCACTGAGATTTATTGACAGTTTTTAAAAAATTATTTATATGTAAATAATTCTGGGGTTTCTTCTATCTTTGTAAATTGTGTTAGTCTAATCTGCAAAGTGAAAACCAATCAGCAAAGTGAAAACAGAGATTTATTGGTTTGAAATAGACTAAACCCTCTTTCCAATCAAATTGCAGTACTCAAACCCCAGTGCCTTTTTCTACGAACAACTACAAGCTGCTACAAACATTTACTCAAGCTATTCAATATCATATATAAACACACAGCACTTAGCTTTCACACTGAAAAATATACTTCACTCAATGGAGTGTGATACAGAGCTCCTCATGCAAGATGCCAACAAGCTTGGTTCATCCACCCAGATTACCCAGAAGCTAATCATCTGGACTATTCCAAACTCCAGCCTTATCCCAGAGCAGCACCTGAGCTGGAGCTGTCTGCCCTTCTGGGTGGTGGTGAAATCCCCCCCCCCACTTTCCCTTATTACAGCTTTAATTTGTTTCCTAAGTAGGACAAGTATAAATATGTTTCCCTGAAAACTGATAAGTCTTCCCAATTAACACTTATCACTGCTTCAGATGGCAGTGGACAGGATGCAGGGGGAGGGAAAGATTACACATCTTAGAGTCCACAACTCTTCGTTTTGAGGATAACAGTGATAAACATCTAACAAAAAGTTAGTTATAAGTTATTGCCCAGCAAAAATTCATGATCATGTTAGCTGTCATATAAAATTTTGCATATTTATTAGTGATTGTAAACAGACTTTTTTGCTGCAATCACACTTTTTAACAAAGGTATACAGATCAATTGGATCACGCAATTCTTTTTTGACATAATCAAATAAAACTCCATATTTGGGAAAAGATATACCATATTAATCATCATCACTTTGAAAAACCAGGACTTCACATATAAACCAATTCTCCCACCCCAAAATAACAAAAAAAATCGAGAAACAACGAAAGGCTTTATAGGAGAAAAATTCTTTCACTTCAATCTTCTTTTGCTTTTAATATAATTAATTGCTCATTCTTTAAAACTCTCTCCTGAATGGTTTCATAGACACAGTGGGTAGTAGGAAAGTCCCTTAATATTTCTAACATTCCTAATGAGCAGAATTTTCTGCATAACCTTTCTCCATCATTGGCTAGAAAATCTAAACTAAACTAGGCCAGGGCAAGACATATAGAGCTTAGCAGTCTTCAAATCTCTGGTGAACTATTTCAGGGAGTGCTAATTATGATGCAATAGTGAGAGCAGGCACTGCTCATCACTGCTGAAGTACAAGTGAGCATTTGTAAATGGTTCACCCTGACAGCCTGCTGCTATCTTCACTACAAAGAGTCCCTTTTAATGTTCTAAAGCCTATCCAATAGCAAAACTTTTTCCCTTTTCCCACCTTAACAGTTTATTGCATTAATCTTGTATACTCTGCCTGCACAGCTAGGTTGTGTGGTGATCCATATGCTTACCATAGCTGCATGAATACTTAACTCATTCATCAGCTAGTGAGGGAAATAAAAAAACAAATGTTCCAACAGGCACCTAGGAATAGTGCATCCCTACAACATCATTAACCATGTTGTTGGACTGGTTCATATGGCTATTTTCTTTCCTTCTATGCTATGATTTTTATGTCTCTCACATATATTGTTGATAAAAGAAAAATTAAAATCCTTTATTTTATATAATATTTACTCTGAGGAAGGAAAAGTCCTTTTTTTTTTTTAGCTAGAATAAAAAGTTAGCAGTGGAGTCACAGTTGAATCAAGCTTAGTTAAAAAGACAACTAATTTTTGAAGAATTTACAGTTAGTAGTGATAACATGAAAAGTGTCATTCTAGGGGAATTGCAAAAGAAAAAAACATGCTAATCTTAAGCAGTATCAGTCAATGACTAAGTGGTATTTGATATTCATTGAATGGGGAAGTAGCTCATAATATTTAACTGATGAATGATTAAACTAACACTGAAGTGTTAGATGGAATTTTCTGTGATGGGAAAAACTTTTAACTGGAGGCAAACCAATCCACTATACAGTAAATTGAATGATCTAAGGGGAAAATTAATTGCTTTAATCGTCATTATAGAAGGGATTTCATTAATCTTTTTGTTATTGGTTTTGTTTTGAATACATATGTAATTTTTCTGACAAAGTCTGATATACTGAATAAGAGACCATCCTGCCATCTGTAAAATAAATATTATGAAAAAGAAGCAGGAATTTAAAGTTTATTCCACCATTTCCTTTGTTTGCTATGAAATAGAAATGAACGTCTGTCATCTTGAAAATCATTGGCTACTGGAGATAGAAAAACAACATTTGTGTTTCTTTTATATATCTCGCAAGTTACCTAAGAAACATATGGAGTTCTTTATAACAAGGAATCAGTACAGAGCTTTGATTGTCACAGTTATTATGTTTTGAGTACAACCTTCTCCCGGGAAATGGAAGAAGAAGTCCCTGGCTGTATCTGCCAAACTTCAATATATGTTTATAGCATGCAGCATAACATCATTTGCTACATTAAAGAAGAAAAAAGAGAGAAGAAGGAAAGCTATTGTGCAATATGACAGAATGAAAAAGAAGTTTGAAGCTATACATCCTTTAAAAGTGGGAAGAAAAAAGAACGAGGAATAAAACTGAGATTTCAGAAATTCCTGATTTTGACATACCCCTATTTCCATCAAATACATTGCTGGCAGGCTCAGTGAGAATAGAAGTGAACAAATACTAAGCACTTATAGTATAACATGGTGATTGGCTTGGAGAAAAAATGGATCAACAGGGAACAATTGTTCTCTGTCTTTTCTAACAAAAAAAAAAATATTTCAGGTTAAAAAACCCTAAAAAGCTGTTATTTCTTCATACAATTAATGGTTTAGTTGTATTTTTACTACAGGATGCTGAAGAAGCAAAATATTTATGCCTGGACAATGTACAGCAGCAAATATATCAGGACTATCAAGCACAAAAACAATACCTCTCACTTCAAGCACTCAGTCTCACCCCTGTTATAAATTGTGGAAGTCTGGGAGAATATTTCAGTAAAATATTATCATCTGATTGCCTGTATCTTATATTAGGCATTACACTATTCTTCCGGTATTTAGTATTTGCCATTGTTGGAGACAGAAGACTAAGCAAGGATTCAGTCTGATATATGTAACTGTCATATGTTTCTGAAAATAAATAAATATGTACACCTGAAGATGATGCCTTTCTCAGATGACAATTTTTTTTTATTACAAGTTATCAGACATTTAGATAAGAATCTATCTTCAAAATTTATTTTGATTTTTAGTGTGTTTTGACAACACAAAACACTTAATGATTGCAACTCAAATTACTTTCAATCATATTCTTGCAGAATGCAAACTGAGAAGCAAAGATGCTTTGTGTTCCTGCAGTCAGAAATAAGAAGGAACTGCAGTTCCACGTGCCCATGTCACCAGTTGCTTGAAAAATTAGGGAGAAAGAAAAAGGAACACGTTATTCCATTGACTTCAAAGCAATCTATTCTGGAATGCAATAGATTTCTCTGGCCTGGAGAACTAAACTTTCCCATTGTGTTTTAAGGGTACATATCACTAAAAAATTATTCCATTCCGGACTTGTAGTAATAATGTAATTGAAATGGCTAGTGCCCTTATAATACACATTGAGTAATCCATGTGTTTTTACTTTATGATCCACAGTTTTGTCCGATGTAAGGTGGCAAAAAGAATAGAATTATACTTTCAAACCATTACCAATAAATTCTGTGGACTTGCAACACAGAGAATAGCTTGTGCTCTTGTCAGGAGATGGATGTAAAAGTAGCCTGTGAATGCACAGAGGGGCTGATCAATTTTAGAAATGCATGCTTTGAGAAGTTATACTCTGCTGATGTAATGATAGATAAACAACTTATTTCAGATTTCAATGAAATTCTGCATAAATATTTTAACTGGTCTGAAATTTCTGATGAATCAGATTTTTTTTTAATTTAAAACATTTCCGCAAAATAGTATCAATTATGAAAACCTTCTGAAGGAGTACAAGCAGAATATATTGAAGCTTTTCCTTGTTTCATGCCAGCTCAGTTGTCACACCACCAAAGAACTAAACCTAGACAAATCTGCTAAATAGAAGATGATCAACCCACGACCCTGAAACCAAGTGGCAAGAACTGATTCTCATCCGTGCTTGTTAAAGCTGGTCTTGTGTAAGGCAAATTGCCCATGTGTGTCCTGAAAAGCACTCTGTCTTGAATGTCCCCTGGGTCCTTTGTGCTCTATTTGACAAAATTAGTATTTTCTTCTGGAAATGTGGGACATGAGGCTTTATGGGTTACTTGAGTATACAATGCTGTTGAGAGAGCTGGAGGGCTGCCTAAGGGAGAAAAAGCCAAAACTGGTGGCATTTTTTCAGTAGCTGTCTGGGTGGCTAGGTAACCGGGGATCAAACTGCTGTGATGCAGACCTTGACAAGCCTGCTCTGACTTGCTGAGCTTGCTAAGCTTGCTAACCTATACTTTAGCCTTGGACCTGTCACGTCACTAGACTTGTTCAGCTGTAGGGGGCTGACCCTGGCTGGCTGGCCAGACACCCACCAAAGCTTCTCTATCACTGCCCTCTTCAGCTGGACAGGGGAGAGAAAATATAATGAGGAGTTCATGAGTTGAGACAAGGACAGGGAGAGCTCACTCACCAAATATCATCATGGGCAAATCAGACTTAAATTAGAGATATTGAATTTATTACCAACAAAATCAGAGCTGGATAATAAGAAGTAAAACAAGGTCTTAAAAACCCCTTCCCCTCACCCCTCCCTCTTTTTCAGGTCTGCCTCCTCTCCCCAGAAGTGCAGGGATAATGGAGGTTACAGTCAGTTCATCAGAAGCTGTTTCTGCTGTTCCTCAGGGAGATGAGTCCTTCCCTCACTTCAGTGTGAGGGTTTTCCAATAGGAGACGGTTCTCCATGAGCCTCTGCAACATGTGTCCATCCCATGAGCAACAGTCCTCCCCAAAATGCTGCAGTGTGGGGCACTGCCTGAGGTGCAGTTCTTCAGACACAGCCTGCTCCAAACTCCGTCCCTATGGCATCAAAAGTCCTACCAGGAAACCTGCTCCAGTGTGGGCTCCTCTCTCCACAGGTCTGCAGGTCCCCACCAGGACTCTGCTCCAGCATGGGCCTTCCACAGTGTCACAGCCACCTCTCAGTAATCCACCTGCTCTGGCATAGGTCTTCTCCATGGGCTGCAGGTGGATCTCTGCATCCCCATGGTGCTCTCCATGGGCTGCAGCTCCCTCACCATGGTCTTCACCATGGGCTGCAGGGGAATCTCATCTCCAGGGCCTGAAGCACATTCTCCCCCTCCTTCTTCACCACCCTTGGTGTCTCCAGGGCTGTTTCTCTCGCATATTCTCTCTCTTCCCTCTGGTTGTGCTTGTCATTGCACCATTTCCCCCCTTCCCTAAATCTGTCATCCTAGAGGTGCTATCACTACCACTGATGGGCTTGGCCTTGGCCACTGGTGGGTCAGTCTTGGAACTTTCTGGCATTGGCTCTGTCAGACATGGAGAAAGCTTCTGGAAGTTTTTACAGAAACCACTACTGTATCCCCTCCACTACTACCGAAACCCTGCTGTGCAAACCCAAAGCATGAACTTAACACGAGGGTAGGATGAAGCCAATCCTGGCTATTGCTGCCATTTTCAAGGTATCCTGGATATACAGCAGGAAATGTAGAAGCTGTTAGGACACAGATCTGAATTAGGGATACACAAGTTTCTAATTTTTGCTCCTGAGGTGATATTCTAAGGTGTTAACTTACTACGGTGAATCCATGGGCCAGGATTCAAAAAGTTTGAGGTTTTTTGAGTGATCTGTGGCTCCAAACTGTTCATCTCCCATGCTCCTTTGCTTTGCTGGTGCTGACATTGAGCTAGGAGTCTAGAGGGCCCTGAATAGGCTGAGAACATGCTGAGATCTTCCCACTGAGCGATTTCTCACACAGAAGAATGCTTGTATAGAGCAAAATGCTGGATGAGTGCCACTGACAGTCAATCCCATCATCAGAGCTGATTACTAGATAGGTCAGGTTGGGTTGGACTACCTACAGCACTGTAGATGAACTTGAAATAAATAAACAATATAAAATGATAATTTTTTTCCTAAATAAAAATTAATTAATTCTCTGAATATATTATTTGGAAAACATTTTTACCACATTTCTAACTAAGGTTATAGATGTTTTTCAACAAAATAATTCTTTCTTTTTGGCCAAGAGGCATTTTTTAGTCAGAGAAGAATAATTTTCATTTATATATGTACTAGTATACTACTGTATGCAAATATAATATTTTATATATATACTAAAAAGATGAAGTGGGATACAAAGAGTTTAACAGCTATTGGATCTCAAATCAAAATATAAATTAAAGCTGAAATCTGATATCTGGTTTTGTTTCATAAAAAACATGTCAAAGAGAAAACATTGGGTGTTGAACTCAATGATCCTTGTGGGTTCCTTCCAACTCAAGATATTCTATGATTCTATGGTTTAACACCACAGTGTTGGGAACATTTACATAATATAGTATTTAGTCTAAAAATTGTGAAGAAATGACGTTTTACTGCTATTTTTAAATGCCATTGATTTTGTAAGAAAAAAATCACTAGTTGTCTTAACTATAACCTTTCTTAATTAGTCTGCAAATAACACTTTAATAGCAATAATCTATATTAAATTACATTTTTAAACAGATAACAAAAGGCACACCATTATTCAAAGTAACAATATAAAAGCCACAATTACCTAATTCCATATACAGTGGATAAAAATGTCTAAAGCCTAATAATATCTAAAGCAAAAAGTCTCTGTGGACATTGCCTGTAGAGTACTGGGGTACATTTTTACACTCGACTAAATTAAGGTTTCACTAATATTTAGAGTCATAACACACTAAGTACAGCCTATGAAATTAAGATGTTTATTACAGCAGCCAGTGCAAGATTTTGAAAAAAACCACAATGTAATAGAGAAAATGTGGGGGTTTTGTGCAGACAGAACTTTAGTCACATCTCTACTGCATTGTAGGGTTTAGTCAGTTCAGATGTGCAGTCACTAAGAACACACAGAACTGAGATACCAGTGCACTGAATTCACATGACACCATTTTACAAATGGAATGTGTCAGAAAAAATAAAAGGCTGACTTTTTTCAGCTGTAATATCTTCCACGGGAAAATGCCATTTCAGCAAAACCATTCCATTCTGCAAGAATATCTATTTCATTGACACTTCTATCAAAGAACTGTATAAATAATCCATTTAAATAAGGTCAAAGAAATAGATAATTTTGACTTCTATATTAATATATGAAATAATTTTGTCAATAAAATGAAAACAAAAGATTTCAGCATTACCAAAGCAAACTTATTTTAAATATACCTAAGCAGAAACTTTTTATAAAGCCAAATGAAATGTTTTCAATTTTCCAGCTTGCTGTTTTTGAATTCCATATTTTTAATTCCTTTTGCTTCAGAAAATGCAACTGCCAAATATTAGAAGTGTTGTACTTTAGGAAAATATTACGGTGATGAACTGCGTCTAGAGGAGAAAAAACTAACACTGCAAGGGACAAGTAATAGGACCACAACTGTTTATAAGGGCTTATAATGACTTGTGGTTCTAACTGACTGGCTTTGAAAGTCAGTTTCTTAGAAAATGATAGGCCATATACAGCAGAATCTCTCTTTAACATGACTTGCAAGCTTCTTCAGACCCTCCACTACTGACATGCCCAAAATATTTTGTCTCTTATTTACGATGTAAAGTTAAGTTTATCTCTTAGTTAAGAAGTAAAATATTTTACCTCTTAGACTTTGAATTAGAAACATATGAAAACGTAGTACAGAGAATTTCTGTAGAATTAATTGTTGTGCCTTCTGGTTATTAATCAGGGTTGTAAGACCTATTAACTATTTTTCAACCCTACTGGTTTCTGGTTCACTTTCCTTTTTCTTCCTCCCTCAGTGGAATTGGGGAAAATTTCAGAAGTTTTGTCCATAAATTATATCACATTTATAAATTTAGTTTTCTCAATCTCCATTCACAGAACCATTTGAATCAGTGTATCAGCCCCCTACATTTTAAAGCATTGAATACCAAGTCACTATTCACTAAAGGCAACAGTGATGTACTCCATAAACTTCTTTTTACAGATTTTGCTGTTTACTTCAGAATGTGAGCTTTCATGTAAAAATAAATTCTCACACTCTTTGGCTGTGGAAATAGCCTTCATTCCCTAAATCAATAGATTTCTGTCTTGTTCACTCTGCAGTCAGGACAGACTGAACAACATAACACCTGCAGAAGTGTGGATGTCTTTCATCTGGATAGGATTTTAACTTCGAGGTCAGTATTTGACAGCTTCAAGTGCTTAGAGCCCAATTTTTGGTTTGTAACAAAGTGCAGAGATTTTGCAACCAAAATGACAGTTTAGTTTCCAGTTATTCCTGCATGAGCAGAGGTAAATCTGATATTGCCTACTTCCCAAAGAAACTGCAGGGAACAGTCTCACCACATCGAGCAGCATCCCAGGGAGCAGCTTTCTGCGCAGCTCATGCTGCTCATGCATTACGGCAAATCAGCCAGGAAGAGACCAAGTTCCTTCAGCCTTTTTGCTGCACAGGCCTGACAAGGGAATTACAGCCTTGTCCCAAACTTAACAAGACAATTTAACAAATAGATTCCAGATGGCCAAACCTGTATTTTTACACACAGCATCTGACACCTACATGGGATGTTATGCAATCCCGCTTTGACCAGATAATAAAATGTTCTCATTTTTTTTTGTTTTACACTGGTGGGTGAAAACTGAATCAAACTGAACTGTATGAAATTAATTTTGCCCTTCATTCTATGCAGCTTTTGAGTCCCAGCCACAACTATCACTGTTTTTACAGTGTTAAACACTCACTGCCTTCTCATGGAAAATATTGACAGACATTCAATAGTAGGAAACAATCTGCCCCCTCATGAATTATAATGACCAACAGCCTCCACTCTACACTGGTGGAAACATTGATTAATACAATTTTGCTTATGTTTCACACTTGGGATAAAAATCTTTTGTATCGATTTTCTTGTAAAAGAAGAGAGGCTATATTGACAAAGGTGAATACCTAATATTATCGGAAGACATCTCTGAAAGCACTTAAAGTAGACAATATGTGAAAAAAAATTAAATGAGGTAATAAAATTGTAGAGGAACTTTCTGAGAACAGTGTAAAATCAAGTAATGCTGAGATTGTATCTTAGTTTTGAAGTGATGCAGGAAAGTATCTGAAGTGTGAAACAACACCTCCAAAATTAGTGAGTGCTTTTTCTGTGTGAGTGCTTCGGTCCCATTTATTCCCATTTTCCAGAATTGTTTACATCAGGTGGATCTTAATTTTTTTTTAGGCAATATAACTTAACAAAAGTTTCTATGGACCAGTGATGCAGGTAAACTCAGGGAAGTGCTCCTGCCCTATGACGAAATGTATTTACCCCCATATTGCTCTGCCCAGATAAATCAGTTTTGCTGAAAACAGTGAGAGCCACCAGAGGGATCACTGTGGTAGAAAAAGCACTTGTACACTTAGAAATTTGAACTTGTTGAGATTTTAGGTATAAAAATTCACATAAAATATGGTGTATAATATTAATTATAATAATAATCATAAACTCCTCTTTGCATAAAGTTATGCTTTGAAGTAAAAGAAGGTATTTTTTGTTCAAGAATTTCATAACACGGTTTTGAAAACTAAGTTTTGCTACTGTATGGGGTTGGCCTTGGCCACACGTCCACCCAGCCACTCTTTCAGTCCTCTTCCATAGGACAGGGGGATAAAAGATGATGAAAAAGCTCATGTTCTGAGGCAAAGACAGAAAGATCCTGTACCAATTAGTAGTCACAGATAAAACAAATTTGCTATGAGATAATTAATTTAATTTCCTTAAAAGTAAAATAGATATGGATGGTGAGATGCAAAGAAAAAATCCCTCTACTCTTTATTCCCTGGTTTTATTTCACTCCTTCACCCACAATCCTCTGACCTTGTCCCATCTTGAGCTGCACTAGAGGGACAGGGAATGGAAGGTATGGTCAGCTCATAACACTTTCTCTCTGTCACTCCTTCTTCCCACTCCCTGCTCCTTTCCATGGGCTGTAGCTCCAGCCAGGACCCTGCTCCATTGAGGTCTCTCCACTGAGCTGCAGGGTCCTTCAGGGAATATCTGCCTCAGCATGGGGTCCTGACAGGCTGCAGGGGGGATATCTGCTTCACTATCCTCCTCCGTGGGCAGCAGGAATATCTCAGCTCTTGCACCTGATACATTTCCTTCCCTCCTTCTTTACTGACCTTGGTGTCTGCAGGATAGTTTCTCACCCTTTTATTATTTTCTCACTCCTTTCTCTCACAGACTCTGCCACGAAGCATTTTGCCCTTTCTGAAATATGGTTTCCAGAAGGCATCACCAGCACCATGGTTGGAATTGTCTGGAGTGTCCAGCACAGGGCTGCCCCTGGCCTTTCCTTACAGAGACCAGCACTGCACTTCCCCCCTCTGTCACCAACTCCTGGACACCTACATCCCGTACTAAACCTGACACCTCCTTCCTGAAAAAGGGAAAGTAGTTTTCAATTAGTGTTTTCAAGTAGCATTTTCACTTGCTCAGTTAAACTTTCCAGAAAGGAGTGAGCTGCTTTTATATCATGCTATAACTTCTTTCCTTGCATTTTAATGTTCAAAAGATTGCCTTTTCCTTTTCCATTTGTCAAAAGAAAAAGAAGATTTTTTCCTGTCTGTGATTAAAAGAATCATGAAGTTGTGTCTTAAAGCCCCTTATGCATTCTATTCTGTATTCTGCATATGTTTCTAATTAGGTCACTGGCTGAAGTGGCAAAATTCATTAAAAGACTGGGATTTTTTGGTGTTTTGTTTTCTTAATTGGAGGTCGAAAATACTTGGAACTGTAACAAGCAGAAATAGATGTAGGACATACCTATAAGGTACAAGAAGTACACAGCTCGTAGCCTTTGGAATACATGGATGAAAAAAAAGCCTTTTTAGAAGAAAGATCCATTAGAGGCTGTTAGAAAAAAGGATTTAACTCTGGCTTAATCAGCAGATAACATAATTCTAATAGCACATAACTGATTTTTTCTAAGTACAGGAATAATTAATAGGTTAGGACTGACCAGAAAATAAAGAGTACCTGCTGTTCTGTTTATTCTTGTGACACTAATAAGTCTAAAAGTGTCCCATTTTCTAGGACTTAACTCACATACATAGTGTTTTACCACTTATGTAATTAAGAAAATTAATTTCAGTAGAGAATGACCCACAAAATAACTCTGTTCTCAGAAATAAAATTGAGAAAAAAGCTATAAATAAGGAACAGAAAAAGAGACACTAATGGAAGAAGTTTAAAAATTACAAATAAAAAATAATTCACCTTTGTGTCTCCTCCTGTGCCTGGTGGGGCATTTCAGACTGACTTTAGAGGTGAAGAGCTGCAGTAATTGACCTTGAAAACTTAAAGAAAAGTCGTTTTAGTTTTCCTTTTAATCATGTGTCAGATAGAATGAATTCCTAATTACAGACCAGGTAAGGAAGTTGCTGTGGCTACAGTATATGCAGAGTATTAATTTGGGAAAAGAAGGTAGCATGTTTTTTCTGTACTTTTTGTGTGTCTGGAAGATTGCACAGAGGAACAGTAGTCTATAACTACAGTCTCTTCTGTAATAATGCAGCTAATTAATAGCAATCCATTATGTCATTTATATGATATAAAACTTAACTTTTCTTTCAGGAGCCAGATGCACTGTTAAATAATCACTCAGAGCAAAAGAGTTTTACACTTTTAAACCTCAGTGCCTAAGTTCTAGCTGATCAGCATTGTATGACTTCAACATCTGTGCACTCCAACTGGTTCCAAATTCCTTTTTTAAAAAGTTGCAGTTTTTTAAACTGCACTTATTTAATTGGAGTTGTAGAGGCAATTTAGCAGCCGCCTTACACTGCTATTTTTAGTCTCACTTTAGATTAAAACTAACCTTATTCATTCAAGCAAATCTACACTGCTGGATTGATTATAAATTGGATTGGTGACAGTAGCTACTGTTTCACTGGCAATGCTGAAGGACTAGAATGGCACAAAGGGCAAAATTTGTGAAGTGGACTTGAATGTGCATTTTTCTTGTTAGGTGCCACAAGCAATTAAAAAATCTAACTTATTTACCCCCTACAATCCCAAATTTCTCTTTGTGCAGGGAACAATTGAACAGATTTTTTGCTTAGTTGGAAACTAAATTTTTAATTTATCTGCAAAATTATTTCACTTACCCACATGCTCTGATTCAGTAGGCATGCTCAGAACTTCTGATTCTGCATAAATAATGCTAATAAACTACTTCTCAATAAATAATTATGGTTTGTATAAGAAATATGGAAGTTCAGATGAAATTCCTTTCTTTGATCTGGAGTATGAATTTGTACTTTAGTTTCTCAGATTCTCCTTCCTTGTAGGCAGCACAGGCAGCAACTTATTCTTACTCTGGTCTCCTTTATGCATGCTAAAACACTGGGTTTGCCAGAAAATAACAATGACTTTGTGGACAGATGATTAGCACAATTGCCAGGGCTCCAGATCCTCATTAACATCCTTCTTGCTGCAGAGAAGTTTAACAAGAGAGAGTTTGCCACATCATAATACACCTCAAAGAGACATACACAGCCAACTCATGCATAAAAGCATGTTTCATGCAGCTGAAATAAAGATTAAAATTAATAGAATATGGAAAAACAAAATTTTAATTAGGAAAAATGTCTGTCAAGACTATCCAGTGTCCGAAGTGGGAATACTGCTGTGCAGCCAGAAAGACCTCTCTCTAAAAGTTAGATGTCAAATTATTGGATTAATCAGTTCAACTCTGGTTGAATTGGTCCTTGATAATTCCTAGTAGCTGGCTTCAGGCAAATGACTCCCTAGTGAGCAAATGGATTTACCTGAGCCTTATATCTAGGTGTCTGCCTCCTTCTGTGGTTTTAAAGCTTGTACCCCCACGCATTTATCAACATTTTCACATATCCATATAGATATATCACCAGGTCCCTGAGGACACTACCAGGCCTTATTGTCCCTTCCCAGCCAAACCTATTCTCCACCCCACCCATGGGCCCAGGAACTCCATTTCAGGCTTCATCAGCCCCTGCCCCAGCTGGGGTGTTATTCTCCAGTCCTCTCTCTGGCCCTGTCTCTCAGAAAAACCTTGAGCTTTCTCTGCACATAATTCATCTCCTGGGTGAACCCTCAGGAGCCTTCCTCCTTCTGCCCCTTGCTGGTGCCCTGGCTGGCCTCTTGACCTGGCCCTTCATTTGCTATGCCTGAGGTTGTTGTAACCCTGTTACTGGTACCTGGTGCTGCCCAGCCCATGGGCTTGCCCACCTTGGAGAGGGCACAGCCTGTGATATCATCACCCTTGGCCCCCCAGGGGCCAGCTGTCCTTGATGCACTCTTACATATGTATCCTATGAGCTAAACTGAGAGTTGTGTAATTCACTAGGTACATTAACATTATATTGTGGCACTTAGTAATCTTGGGCTAAATTCCTGTTAGAATTATAGATCCAGCTGCTTGCTGAGCAATAAGTCCACCAAAGTTCCTCAGGGAGAGCAAAAGAAACCCAACAGAACCTGGGTCTGGTCAAAAACAATAGCTGGAAGCAGACTGGAATGAGATTCTTCATTAGGGAAACAATTCACCTGTATGTCAGCAAATCCTCGCTTGGAGAAAGAAAAAAAAACAAAACAGAAAACTCCATACTCTTGAACTGACAGTATCCAGGATTAGTATCCAGGGAAAATTGTTTGCATATTTGTGACACATTTCTAAAAGGCAGAAGGTTACAGGCTTCTTTCCAGGCAATATAATAATGTCTGTTCTATTCCCTCACTTCTTAGGTATCTATGTGTGAAACCATGTGTTTCAAAGGTAAGTTGACAACCCACAATTTTTTCTTTTCTCCCTTTTTTTACTGAAAAGAGTACTTAGACTCAAAGCTTGTGCAAATATTTATCTTGAGCTGCATTTCGTATGTGTGGCCAGCTAACCATACCCTGGGCTTCAGGGCTTATGAACACTGTGCTAACATCAAGAACAGCAGTGAAGTTCATTGTCTTTGGATAGCTGTCCCTGAATCTTGCAGTCAGATCTAAAAAGAGCTTGTTTTTCTCTCAGGTATTCATAATCAATGATAGTTACTTCACACAACATTTATCCTCTCCTCTCCTCTCCTCTCCTCTCCTCTCCTC
>VZRM01007014.1:334005-359788 GCA_013397955.1 Grantiella picta
GGTGTCCTGGATTAATGATAAAACTCTCTCTCCTCTGAGAGCGAAGGGCTGAGACCCCCCCCCTCCCTGACCCCCAACAGAATTTCTTAGATGGAAGTGAAGAAAAAACTATTTATTTAACAAAACCACTCAAAGTGCCCTGCAAGGCACAGGGGAAGGGGAAAACCAAGGGAAAAATAGAATAGTTATTAAACCTGATTGAAAAAAAGGTCCTTTTCCTCCCATGTAGCCTCTCCCCTCCTCACCCCCTTGGGGGCTGGGTGGAGCTCCCCAAGAGCTCTGCTGTCCTCTGGCTCCCTTGGATCTTGGGGTGACAAAGCAGATTGAAGAAAAGAGGTCCAAACGAAGGAAAAAAAAAGAAAAATAAAAAGAAAAGGAAAAAAAACGAACTGGAACAGAGCCCACTCCGGCAGCTGTCCAGCGCGCTGTCTCTCCTGAGCGAAGAATCCTCCCCCGCGCCAGGCTTGGGGAAAAAGTTTTCAAAACAACCCGCGTTTCTCTCTGCGGCTGAACGCAGTTAAAGCGACAGGATCACATTTTTTTGAGCATACAAGCCAAGATAGGGGATAATGGATTATCATAACATCACTCCAGGACAATGGGTTTGACCATTTTGATCTGTTAAGTTAATGTTTCATGAGAGGTGCATCCATTACAATAAAAGCAGCAGAACTAGCAGTTAAACAAGTAGCCTGTCCCTCTAGAACATATTTGATTGTCCCCTGAGTAATACAACAATCTCACAAACTCTGCAGTAACCTTCCTCAAGTCACTAGAAGTGTCAAAAAGTACCAATTAGAAAAAAATTTCTCAGTGGACTAAAATCTCAGACGTATTCAGACATATGCCTACCTAAAGATCAAGATTTTACTGCAATTCCTGTAATCAGTGCTACCTATTTCTGCTTGAACCACATTTCTGCTGCCAGACATCTGCAAAGCCAGTGCTGTCTTAAGTCAGTAAGTGGCTCAGGGCTCAGCTCAACCTGAAGCTTACACAATCCTACAAACCATTTTTGCCAGCAGTCTAAATCAATAGCAGGTATTGGATATACCTAGAGACTGAATCTTCCTAAAGTGCTGTCAGACATCTGATTGTTTTACTCCAGAAAAGTTATATATCGAAAACATAAAAATTTTCCAGTGCAATTGTAAAAACAAGGAAAGATTCCTGCCTAGCCAGAGCTAGTAAAACACTGGAACAGTCCTTTCCCTACAGTTCAACACCGGCTTGCCTGTGGCAATTGCTTTCTGAAAAATCTTGGCTAATGTATGTACCTTGTAGTAACAAGACATCTAGATGATTGCAAAGCCAAGATGCCTTCAAGGGCCTGGACTTACAATATTATTTCCTGTTGATTTTTTTTTTCTTCAGATACATGTTTCACTCAGTTTCTGAGCTTCACTTGGGAGCACAGGAAACTATTGTGTCCATTGAAGTTTCTGAAGCCTGAGAACTTTGTTACAATATACTCCGAAATTTGGTTCAGAATCATGTTTTGTGACCTCTATTTATCCTAAATTGTGTTCTGACTGACAAATGGAGCAGCTCCTGTTATTGTTTAATCCCAGCCAGCAAGTAAGCCTCACGCAGCCATTTGTGCACTCCACCACCAGTGGGATGGGGGAGAGAATAGAAGAAGTCAGAAAACTCATGGGTTGAGATAAAGATAGTTTAATAGGTCAAGCAAAAGCCACACATGCCAGCATAGCACAACAAGGAATTCATCCACCACTTCCATGTGGCAGAGAGGTGTTCAGCCACTTGCAGGAAAGTCAGTCTCTGTCACACATAATGGTGAATTGGGAAGACAAACTCCATCACCCCAAGTGTGTTTCCTCCCACTTTTTCCACTCAGCTTTATATGCTGAGTATGATGCCATATGGTATGGAATATCCTTTTTGTCATGTGGGGTAGGCTGTCCTGGCCGTGTCCCCTCCCAGCTCCTTGTGCACCCCCAGCCCCCTCGCTGGTGGGGTGAGGTGAGAGGTAGAAAAGGCTTTGATGCTTTGTAAGTGCTGCTCAGCAATAACAAAAACATCCCTGTGTCATCAACACTGTTTCCATAATAAATCAAAAACAGAGCCCCATACTAGCTACTATGAATAAAATTAACTTTATTCCAACCAAAACTAACACAGTAACTTATGTTAAAAGTTTTAAAAGTCTAGGTCATTCCACTTGTCTTTGCAGTGAAGGTAGGTTTACAGATCTTCTGGTTCTTCTCTACTCAAAGGTAAAACATGTATATTCTGATGTTAAAAATATACTGCAGGCTGCTGTGGCACTCCAGTTAAGTGAAGAGAACACAGTGGTCCTTATCATTATTTATTGCTGTTTGTTTGAAACTCTACTGGCATTTCACAGGCAATAGAGTAAGTAATGAAACTTATTTTCTGACAGATCTGCAGTTTTGGGGAATTTTTTTATTTAAAAGAAATTCTTGCACTTTGTAAAAGAAATTATAATCATACATCTTTTCTACTCTGCTTTGACTATTGGTTTCAACAGCCACAATGAAGAATACAGATGTGACAATAACTTGCAAGTTACTAAATTTTTTCTTTTCAGTTAAACCTTACATTTTTATATATAACTCCTTAATGAAACTCAGGAACTGCTGGTCAATCAACAGATGCATCATACCAAGCAGGAAACATTTTAAAGGATGCTGTATACTAATAAAGTCATAGGTTGCATAACTTTCCAGAAAAAATTTGGATCAGAAGAAAATGCTGTTCTGCAAGCAAGTCTTAAAATAGTCTTAACTTACCAGATGTCCTCCATGAATCAAGGATATTTAAAACTCCTGTAGGAATCTAGGGTTTTTTTTAATCTGGGGACTGAGTAAATTACAGAGTAGAATATTCTCAATTTACTAAATATCTGATAATTGTATCTCATCTGATTAAGCACCATTGTTTCATGGGTTTTTATCCCATTTTCAATATATAATATGATCAATGAATTCCTCCTTTAAAATTATTTCATATATTGGCAAAAAATGAAGAATACTTTGCTTTAAAACTGGATGATAATATATAGGTTTAAAGAGACAGAGAATATCAGAAGAGAGGGTGGAGGAGTTGCAAAGTTGACCACACACAGTTTAGTTGCTGATGTTGTGTTTAGTAGCACTCTCAGCTATTAAATTCTGGCAGCCAAGGATTCTGCCTGCAAGTCAGTCATGATTTTTAACATGAACAAATATAAACAGGACAAAGTCTGAGTTCAAAAGTGGGTCAGTGCATTTACCTGGAGCTGGCAGAAAATGGTATCATAAATCTAATACTTTAGTTGACTTAGCACAATGACTTTCTTTGTGTTGAAATGTAATGAGTTTTGTGAGCTACTTGGGTTTTAAGGTATTTGTACATAAGCTTTGTTTCCCTGTTTTTGTTTTGTCCTCAGAAAAAGTTTTATTGTGTGTGTGAGTGTCTCCATACGAATGAAGTCAGGCAGAAAGTACAAATCAATGACTTTGAAACAGCAGCAGTCTCTCCTGAAAACAACAGGACCTGGGGACATATAAGACTCTAAAGACACACAATCATCTTCAAGCACTGCACAGAATTCTTTAATGCTTGTTCACTGCAGTTATACACTTCATATGATTTCTCAAAAGAACAATTTGGTGAATGGCAGAGTAGGCTCACTGAATAGACTGGTAACACCAGAAATGTTAAGTTCTTATAGACTGGTAACATCAGAAAATTGCAAGTTCTTAGGCAGAACACATGAAATTGACTTGAAAGTTATTTGGCATGCTTCCTAGTACGAGGCATTCCTGCAGGATATTAAGGAAATTAAAACACAGTAATTAATAAAATAAATTGAGAATTTTAAAAAATAAACCCACAGAATGGTCGTTATTCTAGGCATTATGAAATCAGTGTAATCTGTTCTAATACAAACCTGCCTAAAACCTTTCAAACTCACTGTGTTTTGTGGGTGTTCCCAGAGCATCCACTAAGACTTTACCTTCTCAATAAATTAAAACATTATTAAAGCTGCACTAATTATCTGTGTGCTTTCTATTACATATCAAGAGATTATACTCTTTAAAGCAAAATAGCAAAAAGGACACTTCGCTGTGTCAGGATAATAAAGTCTTCATTACATTCTAGGCCAATTTTTCTTTTTCTTTTTCTCCCTTTTTTATTTTTTTTTAATGGGGAAATATATAGCAATTTTTGCTAATGTTAATAGGCAGTGGAGAGACTTAAAATAAGAATGTACCCTAAGGACATGGATTAAAGAACAAGTTCATGCATTTTTTACCCTGGAGAAGGGTTTAGGTTTGTGGGTCACTGATTCAGCAAGACTGAGACAGAAAGAGGTGACTTGAACACCAAGTCTTTCAATAGGTAGAGAGAGAGGTTAAAGGGGAGCTGTAACCTTCACAACACTAGCTCATATATACAAATTGCATTAACAAAACTGCTTCCTGAAATGGATGGCATTCAGTGTCTTTGCTGTATCAGTGCATTCTCCTTCCAAAATAGCTGGAATTTTGGTCTCTAGCAATGAACCAGACTTTTTGTTTGGCTTTTTTTCTGCCCAAAGGCTCATTTAAAAGGCTAACAAGAGGGAACAACTGCCACATTGCTGCCAAGAATATTAATTTACTATGGCTGAAGTGTGCATTGGGGCCTTCATGGCCTGGGCATACTTCCCACAACTCTCTTCTCTTTCTAGGAGCAAGTGTAGGGTTTTACTCACAAGTATCATAAAGAATTCTACAGACTTCAGTGAGGATATAGTTAAAAGGTTTTCTTTTTGCCAACTGTAAAGTAAAGCTTTTTTCCAACATGGGAAATTGACATTTCTTCCTTCGTCCATTAACTCCCTCAGGTTTCTGAAAAGCTGCTAGTGAAAATACGACCACAAGCTCTCCTCTTGTTCCCTCATGTGATATGACAGAAAGTCTGTGGAAGGTCTTGTGATATATTCTTTCCTTAATAACTATGTTTTGGGAGCAAACAGGCAATAAATAAACAAATCAAAATTTACCTATATTTATTTTAGATTTCTGGAGCCTCTAAATCAAGACATGTTACCATGCTTTTAAGAAAAACTGATAATTATTCATTATAATCTTCCTTTTTCTTCAGACGAGAAAAATGGCTGGAAAACAAGGGAAGCCAAATCACAGAATCACAGAACCAGAGAATATTCTGAGTTGGAAGGGATCCACAAGGATCACCAAGTCCTACTCTTGGCCCAGAACAGGCCATCCCCAAGAGTCACACCATTTGCCCCAGAGTGTTGTCCAAACACTTCTTGTGCTCTGTCAGGCTGGTGCTGTGACCACTGCCCTGGAGAGCCTGTTCCAGTGCCCAGTCATCCTCTGGGGGAAGAACCTTACTCTGATAGCCAACCTAAACCTCCCCTGACACAACCTCATGCCATTCACTGGTCACCAGAGAGAAGAGTTCAGTGTCTGCCCCTCCTCTTCCCTTCATAAGGAAGTTGTAACTGCAGTGAGGTCTCCCCTCAGTCTCCTCTTCTCCACGCTGAACAGACCAAGTGACCTCAGCTGCTCCTCATACAGCTTCCCCTCAAGGCTTCACCATCTTCATTGCTGTCCTTTGGACATCTCTAATAGTTTAGTGTCTTCCTTATATGGTGGCACCCAAACTGCCCCCAGCAATGGAGGTGAGGCTTTCCCAGTGCAGAGCCTGGCAGGACAATCCCCTCCCTTGCCCAGCTGGCCATGCTGTGCCTGACTCCCCCAGGACCGGGTTGTCCCTCCTGGCTGCCAGGGCACTGCTGACTCATGTCCAACTTGCCATCGACCAGGACCCACAGGTCCCTTTCCATGGCACTGCTCTCCAGCATCTCATTCCTCAGTCTGTACATCCAGGGCTGCTTCATCCCAGGTGCACAATCTGGCACTTGTCTTTGTTAAACTTCATACAGCTGGTGGTTGCCCATTTCTCTAATTTGTTGAGGTCTCCAGGACCTCCATGCCTTCAAGGTAGTCAACAGCTCCTCCCAATTTACTACCATCAGCAAACTTACCCAGTATCCTTTCAAGTCCTGCCTCCAAGTAATTTACAAATCTTGTCTTTTTCTGATCTTGACATCATAATACTAGGGGTGCTAACTTATTTTTTTCACAGTAGAAAACAGAGGTTCATCTAGCATTTTGGAAATCATCACCCTAGAAACATTGGGGATCTCTGTGTAGAAGCACTACGACTGAGATTCTGAAGCCACTTGAGTACAGTCATCAGCAAAATAGTTGTTGACAGAGCTTCTACTGGAACACTGGTTAGGAAGACCCAAACAAAACCACAACATTCTGCTATTTATGAGGAATTTGAGCAAAAGGTTTTGGGTACTAAAAGATCACAGAGTAAAAAATGAAATATTGAAATATTTAATTGTAACTGCAAAACATAGTTTTTCATTCATGTAGAACTAGAATTATTTGATGAACAGGAGCATCCCTAGAAAACCTAATTAAGCACTCTAGTCTCATCTTCTCCATTTATCTAATTCAAAATAGGTTCTTTGACCAATTTTTCTCACTGTCTCAATAATTTCTTTTAATATTTGACTATAAGTAATTTTATATTAAGTAAATCAGTTTCAGCATAAGTTATGCAAACAAATCAGTATCTCTTACAAGCCAAGCAAGAAAAAGGTTTCAGAGATGAGATCAAAAGGTAATCTTTGTACTGGGTCTCCAACATCCCATTTTAGTAGGATAACAACTAAATTGGAAGTGGAAGGGGAGATCAGCTCCATATTTTTGGTGTGGCATGGGGTCTAAACCATTAAAATTAAACCACGTACACCTAAACTTTTGCTTTTCCTAGAAGTGGCCAGGAAGGGGGGAAAAAAGTGTCATAGACCATTACATTTTAAATGAGTTCATGAGCAAGAAACAAAAGTTGGAGTGAAACTGAACTTTTTTTTTCTTTCATTCTTTTCAGATCTTCCTGAAAATTTTCTACACAACCCTAGTGAATATTGCCAGTAGTCATCATTCTCATTTTCCAGAGGGGGGAAAATCTATTATTTTCCTGTATTAAATTAACATTCATAAAATCTAGTCTTTTTAGGTCAATTTTGCTTTTACAGTTTCAAGTATTTTTTTCATAGGAAACCTCACAGTACTGTGCTTCATATTTCAGGTAGAAAATGATGAATATCATGGTCTTTTTCTATTTCTCCAAGCATTTAATTCCATTGCTTTATTTTAATCTCAAAAAATGTAATGACTTACCTCCTTTCTCTTGAAGTTAGGTAGTTAAACTCTGAAGGTCAGAGTAACGATGACCCTGCTCAGTCAACAACTGGAAAACACTAGATGAAACATTAAATGTGACTCAGTGCTCTTTCTGTAAGGAGCTATTGCCAAGAGCAGAACCGTGGGTGTACGTATTTATTGTGTTCAGGCTTCAGTAGGCTTCATCATGATAATTAATTCATGAGATAAGGAAGGTATACATGATTAAGGTCATTTCATCACCAAACAAAAAGTGAGAAGTTGTCTCTTAGCCCCAGTGTTTGTGCTATTTATAAATACAAGTTCAGAGGGGAGTCTGGAAACCAAAGTCTGCTTTGATGATTTGTGCGACATGTCTTCAAATGAAGAAGCAAATATGATGGAAAGCTCCCTAGGGGGGTTCTTCTGCCTGCAGGCATAGCCTCTTTTTTCCTTGGATTTAGTTTCAATTAACTCCTCGTCAGCTATGTGCTGAGCTCAGCAAGGCACCAGACCAGTCAGCAGTCTTCATAAATTGTGACAAATAAATATATTTGAATATAATCTCAATAATTTATCAGAGTCCATCACATCCTAGCCTTTTTTCCATGTTGGTTTGTTAACCATGGGTATGATGATTCAGTATTACTTTGCATTTTTGTATGGTTATTTATGGTCCCACACAGTGTCTGCAAATAGATACTTTCTCCAATTCAATCATATTTTGTATCCTTTTTTTCACTTTCAAATGGATCTCTAGATATTTGGTTTATATATTTTTATGGTCTACATTGTTTTACTTTCTATCTTTCTTTAGGTATTCTAAGTAACATCTAAATCAGTATATCCCCAAGACATATAAATCACTTATCACAGGAAGAGTCAGCAACTATATTTATATTTATTATTATAAAAGGGTTTAACCCAGGTGACTAATTTAAATGCAAGCATAAAAAAATGTTTATCCAGAACAAGGTACATTTTAGAATGCATTTGAAAGCTGTCTGGAGCTGACTGACAAAAGGGACATTTTCAAATGCTATGTCTAGCCATGATCTGATATTAAAACACATTTTATGCACTAAACCTTGAAAGCCAGCTTCTGTTCTGCTTTCACAGAGTAGCTTGGTGTGTCAGGAACTGTGATAAATGACACTGCCTAGGCTGAAGATTTCTACAAAAAAATTCAACATCTCATCCAAGAACATGATGGAGACAAACCTATTAAAAACAAGCCCAAAACTAATCAGAGGGATGTTGGGGTGCCTGGTGATCTGAACTTATCCTAGCTGCTTAATGGAGTGAGAACCTAGACAAGAACGCACAGTATAAGAAAGATACCTACCTGAGAAATTACTTCAGAAGTCCTTTTATAGACCTGTCATGTTCCTACAGGCAATGTCCACTTACAAGTTTTGTATGAATCTGCCAGAAGTCTGACAGAAATCACTATGGAATTCCTCAGTACGCGTGGGTTTGGTTTTCCTTTGCTGGTTAATACCTGGGAAGGTCCTAAGGAACCTAAATGGAACCTAAATGGCTTTTGTTTACATATCAAGCAGGATACAGGGAAGTTACTGAGCTAGTGACAGAGGTATGTTATACAGATAGCTCTTCTCCAAAAGATCAAAATGGAAGATGGAAATGACATCTCTCCATTCAACAACAGTTCATTTTAGTAAGTAGTCTAAGATACCACTTTCCTCCAAACATTAAGTTCTTTTCATTATATTCATTGTACAAGTTAATTAAAACCTAGTATTGTAGTAAGATTAATAATTTCCAAGCCTGTTTGTTACTATGTGTACTAGTTGCTACTCAAAAGGTTGAGGGTTTTCCTTAATGTCAGATATTACAGAAGAATGCAAATGAATACAGGCTGAACTTTTTACTGTTTAAGCTGGAAATTAAGCACCATGTGGCCACTCACTCAATCCTTCTCTCTTCCCCCCACCCAGGTGGAATGGGGAGGAGAATCAGAAGTAAAACTTATAGGTTGAGATAAGAATAGCTTAATAATTAAAACCAAAGTAAAATACAATAATAATGGTAAATTATGATGATGATGATGACGATAATAATGGAAAAAAAAAACAAAAAACCAAGTGCTGCACCATACAATTACTCACCACCCACTGACCAATGCCCAGCCTCTCCTTCTGAACTCAGATCAGTCTCCTTCGAACAAGTCCCCCCAGTTTATCTAAAGGGTATGACATTCTATGGTGTGGAAAATCCCTTTGGCCAGTTCAGATCACCTGTCCCAGTTATGCTTACTCTCAGTGTCTTTTGTGCATCTTCTCACTGGAAGAGCATGAGACACACACATAAAAACAGTCCCTGGCTTAGTATAAACACAACTTAGCAAAACCCAAAAGATCAGTATGTTATCATATTCTCATTCTGAATCCAGAACACAGCTGTATCCAAATCCAAAACTGTATCAGCTGTGGAGAAGAAATGAATTCTATCTCATCCAAAACCAAGACAACTGGCTTTTGTCTAACATAGCAGTGAGGATATTGTGTGATGAAATGTGGCCCAAGAAAATCTTAAAGCAAGCACTGAATGTTACAGCTTGTCTTTGAGAATTTTGGCAGACCTGGTGACATCTCAGATGCCTGCAGAAGGTGCCTTGAGGTGGATCCCATCGATTTCCTGATAAAGGGTCATTTTCTAAGAGATGTTTAGCAACTCAATGCACTTCTATGATAAGGGGAAGGAAAGAAGCAAAGCTTCAAGATACCTTTCTTTAAAATTATTATTAATATTATTAATAATAATATTATTGTCATCATCATTATAAACAAGGAAAAACAGAATAAATTGGCTAGGATGAAGTACAGCATCTACTAAAAGTGATAAATATTGGTAGTGAACTGGCAGAGCAGGATCTAGCTATTGCAGGGCTATGGATATACTTTCTTTGTAAGTCTGGTAGTGCTCTATATTTTCATTAAAAACCAGGGTAGTGGTATAAAATTATGAGAAAATGTTAAAATTACAACGGTCAAAAAGATAACTCGGGCCCTTTGGAAGACAGTCTCAGAGATCAAAATGGTTCTCTGCAACATTCCATGATCGTCAGTTGTCTTGATACTGCTGGTAACACCAAAAAGACTGTACTTACTAGGCAGGCAAGCAAAGGAGAGCAAGACTGCACTAAGAGGTGGATAATATGGACTAAGAGCAATAGAAAAGCCTTTGCTCAGTATAATACATCGATTTCACAAAATTTAGAGTGAAAATGACACTATCAAAATGACACCAAAAACACTTAGAATGTTTGAATGTCAAGACAGGTTAAAGGAATTTGCCTCTGACTAGAAAAGACTGTGAGTGAATTTTGCAATATAAAAAATTGCTATTAATGAGCATGATCAATTGTTCATCATGTCCCATGAGTGCAGTACCTTAAGTATTCAGCTTAATTTAGAGCAAAGACAATTTTGGATAGATCAGGAAAACGTGCTCCTTAATATAAGACTAGCCACAACAGGCTGTTTAATAGGCTACAAAACAGTTTAATTTCAAGATTTTAAAGAAGTCACACGAGTTTCTGACATGTTTAGCCTGACTATACTTGAATTGTTTCAAAACAAGGAGATAAATAATCTTTCTAGGTGAGGGCTGGTTGCTTTTGTTCTGGGTCTTTTTTCCCCTGATTTCTATGATTTTTCTGTTTATGAAATTTTGTCCTTAGATAAAATTTACTTTTTTTGCTTAACACTGTGTATTCCACCAGCCCATGATAATTTTTCATGTTCAAAACATCATATCCAGTTTATCAAACAATCTGGGATCTATTAGGCTTATAGAAACTTCCCACTATCTTGCTTAGCTATTTTTGACACAGCAATAATAATGAAGTCAATACGCTAAATTCTGCTAGATCAGCTACATGCAATAATTAATACATAGAAAGATTCTAAATAAAATTATTAAAATAAGTCATACAGTTGATAAATGGTAGAAATGGGGCAAAAATTACGTTATTAGTATATTAAACTCATTAATGAGAATCTTAGAGAAAAGATGATGTAGGTCTATGTGAAAAAACTTTAGAAAAATATTTTGAAACTGTAGCGGCCCACATTGTAACAGACCTAGAAGAGGTTGAAAGTGAGGAAAGCCCGGAGGATGATTGGGAAGAAGGAGTCCCAGAAGAGAGCTGGGAGGAACATTACCCTTAAGTTAGGGTGACAAGTTAAATCACTCCCTTCATCCTCCGAGGCAACTGATGTGAATATTCTAAATCAAGTATTATCATTGGCCAGTTGCATTCTCCTCCCTCCTTGTTCATATATAGTCACAGTTCTAGAAAAGTCTCTATTGTTCTCCCTTAAGTTTACTTTGATTGGACAAATTTTGGTGCAAGGCGTGGCCTTGAATTATAGTCATTGGTTGTTGTACCTATCCGTCATTTTTGTTGTAACCCTATTGGATGTAGTCCCTGTACCCCTCCTACCTATTCTCCCTCATAAGTCCATGTCACCCCTGCCTCAAGGCTCTCGACCTCGACCTCTCAACCCCTCCACACCTGTGTCCTGACCTCCCAATAAATCCTCTGACAGCTCGGTTGAGAGACTCCGTCTCTTCATTCCCTAACAGTGCAATCCGTGAGCAAGCCATTCACTCCGGGATTTAAGCAGGGAAGTGCCAACTCTTCAAAAGAACCAAAAGCGTCGCTTCATGAAACCACATGAAAACTACAGAACAAAAGATGTCAGCCTTTGAAAAAATACCTGAGGAGGAATTATTTAGCCAGAACATCAGGTTGCCATATGGTTACAAAAAAAAATCTCAAGGACATATTCAAGAAGATAATAAGCAAGATTTAGAAGTACAGGCAACCCTTACTTAAACTGTGGGTCATGCTAAAGCTCTTGGAGACACAGGAAGAAAATGCAGACAAAGAAACTATGAGTCTTCCATAATGAAAGAACCAAAGTGATCCAACTTCTGAAAAAAAACCCCAAAAAACCAGTTTCACACAATTTAAGGGGTTGAGCCAGAGACAATGACTTAGAAATATACTCTGAGATAAAGCATTAGAGCAGATCATTGTGATTACAGGAAAAGCCCATGTCATATCCACCTGTAAATCTTTAGCTGAGTAGGAGCTGAGCAATAAAACTGCCTACATCAGCTTAGTCATGTAATAACTCAGCTGATCTTGCTGCCTAAGAAGAGCTATTACTATTTTGTCCAAGAAAATGATGGTGCTGCCTCTTTTGAAGTTTCTATGAATCAAAGTAAAAAAAGATCAGATACTTTGCTAACAGTTATAACTCCTATTGAGATCACAATGTTGTTTTAGACAGATTCCAATATATTTTTAATATGAGGGTAATGAAAAGATTTGCAGTCTACTCTTCTGATATATATAAGCCTAACTTATTCCAGAGGACCTATACTATGTTGGTAATATTAATTGCATAAAACTAGGGCGATGAATGAGAAGATATTTGGAATGATTGTCAGAAGGCAAAAGCTGAAAAAATAGTCGTAAATTCAGGGAAAACAATGAAAAAATTGCAAAATCAAAATAGGAAATGGGTCTCAGGAGAATGCTATAGTGGTGATGTTAGATTCATATTTCTAGCTAAGTTCCTTCAGGAATGAGTATTCAGGAAGGGAAGTCTAGTCAATGTAATTAAAGAAAGAAAAATACTCAGATGATATTGCTAAATATGAAGCTTATGGAAGTTAACATTACAATGATTACAAATAAATTGGTCCTGTTCTTGCTTTTTCTTACCGGTTTTCTGTATTAATACAAACTGTAATCCTCTTATATTCTCAATATTTTAGGTTTACCATTTAACATCACTGAAATTCGATATGTAAATGAAAGGTTTCAGCCACAAGAGAAAAGATTAAGCCAACCAAACACAGACTTAGACTTTGAGGGAAAGAACTGGAAGCTTTACACTTCATCCGTCTGTAAGGCCTTACATGTTCAAACTGCTGTATGAGCATTCATTAGTGAGAAATGTCTCTTTTCATCATCTCATGCTAATTACTGAGAGAAGAAGCAAAATGTTAGTAGCACTAATGTACTCTGCCATATATTAGAGCATGAGAGCAGGAAAGAAACTCTCTTCAGGAAATATCCCAGGAATGCAAAAGGAGCAGGAAGGGAAAATCTTGTTTAAAAGTACTTGCAGGTAACAAGATAAAAACACCAAAACAAATAAACAAATCTGAAGAAAAATGTTTTTTTGGTTTTGTTTTTCTTTTTTTTCAAATTGTCATAGTGAAAGGAGAATTTTTTTTTAATGATGAATCTTCATTCATCCTCATTTAATTTGTTGCCTGTATTAATATAAAAGAGTAACTGCCTGCACCTCAATTAAGTATTATTACTAAGTCGTCTTTGATTATAACCCTGCTTGTTGCCTGTAGTGAGCTTGTAAATCACACAAGTTGAGCACTGTGCCTTCCTCAGATGGCCTGCAGGGTGAAGACTGATTTCTCAAACATTTCTTGGAATCTCTCTCTTCCCCTAGGCATTCTCTTACTGGAATTTTAATGTGATTTTCCACTGGTTTGTTCTATTTTTGAAGTCTGCAGCAACATTTCCTTTCTGTTTTAATCAATTTTCTCAATGATTTTCTTTTTCAATGAGAAATGCAAAACTTCATAATACTTTGAAGAAAAACATCAGTTCATTTGCATGGAGAAAATTTTATTTTGTCTGTTATTTTTCATTCCATTAGTAATTGACAAGAGAGGAAAATTGAAGTATCGTCCGGCAGAAGGAAGGGAAATAGGAATTATTTTTCTCACATGTATATAAAGTGAAAGCTATACAGTTGTTTAAAATTCTACCAAAGATGCTGTATTTTAAAACTTTGAAACAAAAAAACAAAGCCAAGATATTATGATTGTTCAAATATAATTTGCTCCAGAACAGGCATTTTCATTAAATAAAAATAAGCATTTCTGTACATCAGGCTTACGTCCCTCAAAGCCACTTGTGGAAAGTGCTGTTAAATTTTTCAATAACATGAAAGCTTAGTCCAGTAGGAAGTGGCTTTTCTGCCATCACCTCTTTGAGGTTTGAAATCTTTATAGTATGGGATACTGCTTAAAAATGTAATTCACATCTGGCTCCTGAAGTTTTTAGACACAGAAGGAAAGACAGAATATCCTAGCAAAATTCAGGGTTGATTAGGAGAAGACTGCAGCCATGCGGAAAATCATACCACCACATGATTTAAAAATATAGATGAGTACTTAGAGTAATACCTTGATGTTGATTTACCCACAGATTCAAGGATGTGCTTGAACATTGCAAACTAATTCAAGGGACGAATACTTTAAGTATTAGTTGTGCACATTTGTCAGAAAGCTTCTTCCCTGACAAAGAAACTATTTTTTCTTTTTTTTTTTCAAGAGTCCATTACAGCCTCCTTCATATCTTTGTTAGCAAAATGGTTAATTTGATGCCAATTGCTCTGATAAATTTTTTTCCATAAGTACTTCATAATCTGTGATTTAAGGGCTTCCTAACAGTAATATTTTGAAAACCAAAGCAGCAGCAAGCACGGGGAGTTCTCTGTAAAGCCACAATACATATCTTTGATATTATACAAACAAATGATGAAAGCAGATATAATTAATAAATGGTGTTGATCAATATCTCTGTGCATTTCAACTAACTGAATTTGGATGAAGGTCTCTGTGTTTTATTATAAGTCTCTAGGGCATGGAAATAGCTGTGGTAATTTTTTTCACTGTTAATTATCTGTTTTTTCTGCAAGAGAATCAAAAAATTATCTGCACCATAGAAAAAATATGAGATTACATGGAAGAAAATGACAATGAATTTGGAATTTCATATTCAGCTTTTGAGTTCACTTTACTGCACAAATCTTACACATTTTGACTTCACTAATTAAAGAAAAAAAAAGGAAGTTCCAGTAGGAATACTTTTCTTGTTACAGGTAGCAAATATTGAATCATATTTGAACGCAGAAGTAAAATCTCATTAAAAACAACTACAAAAAAGTCAATTGCAAGTATTTTTCCATATAAGCAATTGAAATTGTGAATAATTTGTAAATATATTTTACTCTGATATATTCAAAAACTAATTGCAAACTTCTAAAATTACAGGTTTTTAAGTTTCAGTTCTCTGTCTGCAAAATGTAGTAGTATACTGTTCTGAGTCCTCCTGCTACTGTAGCTATGTCATATTTTGCATACAAGTGAAATTACTTATTTTCAATATTTCAGTCACTTTGTCAAAAATTAAATTTAGAGCTTGGAAGGCAGTAAAGGAAATAAGTAAATGGACATATTTAGAGTATGTAATCTTTGTTTACATCATATATAGCAGTCTCACTTGTATTTTATAAATGTTGTTAGTATGGCAAAGCTTCAAATCATTTTCTTACCTGAAAGTGGACATTAAAATGTGTCAGTCATAAATCAGGTGAAACACTGAAGATTTTTTCATTGTTTGTATATTCAGAGAACTATATAATTTAACTCTCTTGTGGAGGTGTTGCTGGTTTTTCTGTTGGTTTGGGTTTTTTTCTCTTTTGGTGCTTTGAGGACATTATTTCAATGCAAAGAGATGGCAAAATAGATATATATTTTTCTCTGGAATCTTCAGAATTGTTTATTTCAAAGTATATGTATATGCTATGAGAATATGAACACTATTTTAAGAAGACTCAAGACATACGTTTAGGAATTCATGTAATAATCACCACTGTCTGGAATATTAAAAATAGACACTTTTATATTTTGAAGCTGATTTTACTATCATCGTTTCCACATTGACTTTCTGGACTACAGCCCTTATTCTATATAGCAAATTTTGAAAAATACTAGCTTAAAATAAATGCAAGGCATTGATAAACAGATACAATAGATGCCATTTAAAACAAGCATCATCCATAAGAAATTGTCAGACAGGGGACATCCATTGGAAAGTAATATAATAAAAATCCACAATATTTTTATCACAAAGGCGTTGAGATTTTGCATGCATGATCTTTGGTATTCCAGCAACTGGGATAAAGCCAGTGGAAAAATCCACAGACCTGGAAATCTTCAAAGTATTTTCCCTTACTGGAGACAGTAGCTAACAGAAACTTTGCTCCAGTTCTTTGCTGTGTGTTGTGCCAGGGTTTCTTTGCCCTGTTTATTAAGCTGGAGACACAGGCAATGCTAACTCTGGCATTGCAATTCTCTTTGCAGTCAAAATTGCTTGTTTCAGTCAGAAAAGCCAAGCTGAGAAAGTGGCAGCATACCGAGCATCTCTTAGCGTCTTTTCATCCAAACTTCCTCAGAGAATGTGAAGGAGGAAGGAAACTTTGGTCAGAAAGCCAACGCCTGAATAGCTGAACCTGAAAAGCAAGTTTTAACTCAGCTCAGTCGTGTCACCTCCTTTTAATCTGGGCATCTGCTGGGTCCAGTGTGCTGGACTAAGAAGCAGCGGCAGTGGAAAACTGCATTTGATGGGGAGGATGCCCAGAAGAACCAGACCAAGATTCTTGTTGCTGTTGAGTTTCTATGTCCAGTTACACCATATGCAACTATGCAGAGAACTAAGACATTGCTTAAGATTCACTTAAGCTCTTCTAGGCAGGAGCAGTAGTTTATTTAGATTTGCAGAAAACATGTTAATAGATATATCTGGATGTCAACTAGCTGCTTCCCTGGCCCAAAAGCAGAGTCCACTGAGAATATGCAACAGTTGGAGTTGGTGTAGGCAGTGCTGATCTGCAATCTGCTCTGATATGAAGAGCTGAGACATAAAAGGTCTAATAAAAAAAAAAATCCTGCTGTTCCTACATTTAGTTCTTTCTTGAGAAGCACAGTCCCTCGTCATACTGGTAAACCTTACTGTCACTGCAGCTCATTGTTTGTTACATCTACTCTAGGAAATTAAATCTGGCAGAGGCAGGATCTGAAGTACAGGCATGAGAGCATTTCATGCAGGGGTCAGATTGCCTTCAGGCATGGCTGCAGCTTGTGCCAAATAACCTCTGCCTGGCTCCAGTTCAAAAGATAGCACAAGCCAGCAATGTTTCCCAATATGCAAACTGTAAAACCTGAGGAAACATGAGGGTTTAGTCACACAGACAAACTCCGCTGTGCCAGAGCCAGAGAACAGGATCAGGTCAGGTTCTCTTATATTAGTGCAGTTATAGTCACTAAGGAAATGAGCCAAAAATCTAATTCTCCTTCAACTTTTCTCATCTTCGATGGTCTGGGATTGATCACTTCTTACTTTTGGACCAGATTTCCATATTTACTGTTGAAGAAACAGGGATAGATCCTTGTCCCTCTACCAACGGGTATTTCTGGCAACGCAGAATTTAGCAGTCAAAAACTTTAAGTACTTAGACTAGATGAAAATGAGGTTCACAGCAGAGACTGAAGCTGGATCCATATTTTTGGAATTCTATCCAAATATCTAAATCTCAGGACTGTCCTTTATGTTACCTAACAAGTGTTTACTGTTTGTCTTCATGGCATTTTGTTACAAAGGTGATGTTGTACCTCAGATCTCTTAGTGCAGTCTGAAATCTGCCAAATCAATCATGCTTCCACATTCATAGAATGTTACAAACAACCCAGGCCAGCTCAATCCATGAATTACATGCCAAAAAGGCACAGTATAGTCACCATAATGTGAACATAACATCACTCCCAGAATTGCCTGTAAATTGGCTGCAAGCATAGGGAGGTTCTTATCTGTTTTTCAGGAGAAAAGAAAATCATACATCAGGATAAGGAGACTGTGCATTACGTACACCTGTGCAATAATTATGTTACTTCCATTTGATTCTGTTCCAAGTAGTTCCATTTTATACTTGAAAAATTCCTTAAAGTCTGCCATAGGCCCTCTGAATTCTTCATAATGTTGATTTCTTTCTGCAAAATAATGACACAACACACCACCATCAAAATACACTTATATAACTTTCCTATGGCAACTAAAATAACTGCTTACACGGAAAATTTATATAGAAGAGTAAAATATTTTTTGCCATCTTCTAATACAATTTTGCTGCTGGAAATCTCAGAGGAAAGGTACCACTGTGAGATGGTGCAGCTCCTTGTGGCACATCAAGGACTGCTCTTTGAAACAGAATACTGCTATATTAAGCGGCCACTAAGAACCCAATTAACATTTTCACTCAGTACTGCTTTCCTAAACTGAGAGCCAAATCAGATTTGTATTCCAAGACATTGCCCCTAAAACAATAAATCAAACTGAAATATTTCTTGGCCATCTTCCAATGGGCTGCTAAATGCTAGTTCCTCAAAAAATTAGAAGTCAGAATTACTATCAATGCAGGGAGAAAACAAAGTATAAGCTTTGATCTGTGAGTATATTTTCTCTACCTATCTGCATTTTTCATTCTCTCTTATTGTCACAGTCATTTTTAAACATCTGGAAGAACTGCTGAAGAACAAGAAACAGATAAAGATGCCTAGTAATCTTAGTCATTAAAAAAAAAAACCACTATTTTTCAGTGATTTCAAGACATTAGTTCTCATAGTAACCTCACCCTCTAACTAGACCCTGACGGTGATAATTTGGCAGCATTGTGCCAATTTGCACTGACATCTAATGCATTACACTTGGCAGAATTTGGGGTGCTTGCTGGCCCTGGTATTGAGTTGGCAAGTATATGTTCCATATAACAAACTGCTATCTGACTGTATTTTTGTTGGGTTTGTGTTGCTTTTTATTACCTAGCAGCTAGGCAGCTGAGAAACTCAACAGTTTACTTCGTCATTTAGGAACTGCTTTTGGACTTGCTACAGTCCCTAGATGATCTGGGGTCTTCTGAAATAATCAAGTATTTATGACAGATAAGAAGTGTACTATGTCTGTGATAGATGAATTTTTCTCCCCACTAATGATCCTCTGGCCAGTCTAGGAACTGAGGACTGCTGTTGGATGAAAAATAGATATTGCAATATGTTGCCTGAAGGGGGTTATACCAGGGAATGAAATGAGGGAGGACCTTTTCCATGGATGGTCATACAACTGTAAAATTTTGTGTTTGCATGTTGTAATTGTGGAAGCTGATTTGGTTTTGAATGTTATTTGGATTTGAATGAATACTAGGAATATTTTTTTTCTTCCATACCTTTCTTACTTGCACAAAATTCTATATTCCACAGAATATCTAAGGAAAATATTAAAATCTTAATATTAAAAACCTCCACTGCCACGGATGAAGTCACAGTGGTTGATATCAACTGAGAATCTATCACAGAAATGAGATGTGGCTAATGCCTGTGAAGTGCACTTCTTTTTGCAAATTGTGGAAGACAAAAATGTGATATTTTTAGAAGCAATATTGTAAGAGACAACTTATGCATGCATGATTTTAATGGCATAAGACATTAAGTTCTGAATGATTGCTTTTTCTTTCTTGCATACCAATGCATTATATTTAACTGATATCTCAGATGGTTATCTCTTCTTCCACCACCTTTATTTATGTAAGATGTTTTCTCCTTTTTCTCTTTTTGTTTGTCTTGTTATTTTTAGGGTCTGCACATTTATTCTGGGAATAGGTTTTGTCTGTTAGAATGAGTCATGCCCACCCTCCTTCTCTCATCCATGCAAGCACACAGGCGGAACTGAAATGTCCCTTACAGAGCAGGAAGAGAGACTCTTGGTAGCATGTAATTTATTTCATATAATAGAGCTCTTATCACAGGTGTACGGTAAACAGCTACTTTTGACTTGTTTACAGATTAGTTTGGTTTTGGCTTGTTTTCCTTTAAATCCCAATGAGGATAATCTCTACTAGATTCACACTTTTTTCATGACCTGCAGACTAAAGCAAAACTGTCAGGTTCCTTACTGTTCAGTAAAACACATATTTATTCTTACATAATTTTTTCCTGTTTCTTATATTTTGATGTCAATATTCAGAGCATGGCCATACTTTACTTTATAGACAGTGTGTTTTATGTCTCCATTGAGAATTTATCATTCGTGATTTGTTATAACAATGAAGTTTTTGGTACTGTTGTGCATTTCCTTTGTAGGCAAGTAATATTTCATTCAGTTATATCTCTGTATGTCCTTTGAGCTGAGATGTGGTCATGATGGCCATCAGTTATGGCAATGGTATTACCTCTTGCACTTAGGATAGTGATAGTTTTGCTTCCTTGACACATGCATGTGATACATATATGTGTCATATGTACAGGGAAGTGGCAATTCCAAAAGAAAATTTATTGGACTATTTTGGATATATTTCTTAAGTAAGTGTAGCTATCTTAATCACCAATTTTGCCTTTTTTTAGAGATATATTTATCGATAAAACCTCACATTAAAACTGGAGCTGCTGAGAAGGATTAGAAAGTAGGTTTCTTTGGATAATTAAATCAGCATAACCACTGTAAGCATAATTTACTCTTTTTAAAAAAAAAATTTTAGTCATGGCCACAATATGTAAGATAACCTTTTTTGTTCCACTTTCAACTCCCACACTTCACTCAATTTTCCTTCTTAAATTGGATTAGAATCTCTTGAGTAGAAGCAATTACCTTGATTCCTTAAATTCTCTGTCAAAGAAAGAAGGTCTCTGAAACACAAGAAAAGAACAATCATCAGGATTGTTTGTCCTTTGTTATAAAATCTACCAATCACTTTCCAGGGAGGAGCTGAAAATAAGAGGCGAAGATGAGGAGAGAAACAGAAAAACATCTCAGAAACAGCACATGAATGTCTGGTTTTATTTTACATTTTTAACTTTATGGTCATAGGTCCAAAATTATAATTATTTTAAATTTGGGTAATTTCTAATCTTTTAGTCCTCTTACTTTGTCTGCACAAGTCTTTGTGAGGTAGACTCACAAGAACATTATGCTTAGCTAGTGTAAATTACAACAGTGCCATAGTGGATGCATGAAGTTTGTGAACAATTATATTTTTGAACCTTAGAGTCACAGACATACACTGAAATAACAGACATGTAGGGGAATATAGTTTGTAGACTTCTTCTAATATCCAGATTTGTCCAGTGATTCTAACTGAACTTGAGACTAAGTTCGCATGAACTGCATACAGAGAGATCAAGAGAGAGAGATGTAGAAGGAAAAGCCAATGTATAATGCATATGCAGCAGTTCAATGCACAAAAGGAATCTGATGAATACTTTATAAGCCTAATTTATAAATTCACCCAGACTCCCTTAGTGTGCACTGTTTAAATTAAAAGTTTGTACATCCTGTATGACGTTCTCAGATTGTATCAACAACTCAGAGTGCTTTGTTTCATTCCTAGCAATGGGAATGCAATTTTTTGTGCACATTTTAAATAGCAAAATGAGTCCTGATACTAAGATACACAAAGAGGATATTGCTGTGAACTTCAAAAGTGTGTTGGCTTATTGTTGTAGTGTGCTTATAAGATTTTTTGCATATTGATGCTGTTCTGGAGACTTCTCCCTAGCAGAAGCCTGTACCACCCCATGCTGTAAGCATATTGGTTTACCCTTTTCCCCTCCCTGGCTCCTCCCCTCTGGCTTCCCCTGGTTAGCTCTTCTGAGTAACCACGCCTCTCTTCCCTCTCCTGAAAACCCTCGGAGGGACCTTCCCTCCGGGTTCACCATCTTGGCTTTCCAGCATCCCGCGTCCTCCCCCGACTCTCCGTCCCTCTCCACCCTCCTCTGACCCTCGACTGTGGACCTCAATAAATCCCTGGAAAGCTCAGCTGGTGATCCTGCATTTCTTCCATCGACACGCCTCTACGATATCTAGCGTCCCCCGCATCTGCACCGCCCGCCACAGACACGTGTCTGCCTGGCGTGTTCTGGCCCCGGGCGGCCCCCTCATCATTGCGGCGTGGGGTGGCCGTGCCTGATTTGCAATATTGCACTGCCGCAGCTTATTCCCTCAATTCTTCTAATTGCTTAAAAATCTAATACATACCAGAATTTTTGTCAGCTTAGTTATAATGCTACTGCTAAATGCTTGATGAATAAATTGCTGATCTCACACAGAGCTAATGTAGGCCAAGACAGAGCAGCTGAGTTAAAAGTACTATGTCAGTGAATGTATGATAATTTAGATTTCCACTGCCTTCTCAAATCATTGTTCCTCCAAAGTAAGGAGAAAGATAGAGATGAGTTTCCTTATCTAAGGTGTGACAGGATGGACATCTATCTTTATGGAAGAGTGGTACTTCCAAAAGCTTAGCTTTAGAGCACCTCCGTTAGTAATGGCATGTTCTAAAATCAGAGCAAGTGAATTCTAAACTCCTCATCCAACAAGAAAAGCTTAAGTAGTGCCTGGAAACTTACAGGTACAGAGCCTTTAGCAGGCATGAGATTAAATTAATCAGCTACACTAATTTTCAGGTCAAAAAGAATTAACTATGTATTGAGAAAGATTCTTGTCTTCTCAAGTTGAATCCTTAACTACTGTCTTCACAAATGCATAAAATGTACCAAGGTAAGGATACACAGTATTACAGGCAAGTCTTTAGATCTGCATATTTCACAAATGTCTGACTTTAGGTCCAGACATATGATGAAGGAAAAAAGGACCATGAAAACTACAGACTATCACTGACAGTAACTAGTGTGTTTACAAAAGCACAGAAACCCATCTGTCTTACTAACAAGACATTCTGTCAGTGAGAACTACCAACAGAAGTTATCCTTTTTATGCATTGAAGAACATATTTACCCAGATCTTTTCCCACTGCAACACATTATTATAAATTATTTTAGATTTTTTTTAAATTTCTGTAAACTGGGGCATACAAAAAGCTAATTTCTTTTAGCGTTGCAGTCAAATTACTTTTTTAACTTTTCATGCCTTGTTTTTTTCCTCTAAATTCTAAAAGTAAATTTTTATCCTGAGAAAATTTCAAACCGAGGTTTATCTTTTTTACATTATTAAAACAGTTTCATAGAGGGTTGTCTTATCCTGTTTTCCATTGTCTACATCTTCAACCAAATTTGGCAATATAGTCTCTTTCCTAAAGAAACACTGAATAATTAAATGTTTCATGGGCATGCTACTATAAACTCAAGCTCATATAATTAAAGTATATTTGATTGTGAACTGTATTATTTCAATTATATAATTCAGCAATAATACTGACCTTTTTTGTCTTTCTTCACTTGTAAAAAATGAACAGTATTAAAATAAATGGGGGTGTGTTTACTTAGGAAATGTGACATCAGGAGCTGATATAATTATTTTTATCAAAGAAGCACTGTATGCTTAGTAGAAATTTAACTGAAGATTTAGGGAAGTCGGGGTGTCTGTCAGCAGCAAGGGTGACTCTAATGTTTCTAGAATGCTCAAAGAGAATAAGTGAAGTAATATCTGTAGGTAAAGGGAATTAAAAAAACAAAAGGTAAATGTAAAGATATTTGATGCCAGGTAAAGACTGTGATTATGAGTATTAAAAGCCTCTAAAGTGTGATATTGGACAGTAATCTGTGGTAATTTTTTGTATAGCACAGAAAATAAAGCCCAGAGCAGTGAGGTGATAAAGCTCCTACAGAGCAAAGGTACAGCCTTGGGTCCTCACACCTGAGCAGACTAAGTCCCATGATTCCCAAGGCATAGATTCAGATCTCAGATCCCTCAGCTTAGGGAGCTGCCAGCAATGAGGATCCTGTCACTGGTTTGGACCTATGAATATTCAAGCTGCAAATTCAAGCAGCTGAGAAACTGTAGATCTTAGAAATCCTATAGAGAAGGTTATATTTTATATTTGTACTGGTGAGGGTAAAAACTTTCTACTTCAACAAAATGAAGAGAAAGATCCCTCAGCTGAATGTTTTTGAATCCATAACCCTTTAGAGGAAGATGACATTTTCCATGGAAATCTGTGCTACACTATTAAATTAAAATACAGAGGCAGGTACCTACTGAAGGACATAATATATGCATGATGGAATAAAAGAGAAATATCACTGTAGCACAAAGAGGTTACTAGAGGTTATTCTCTTAAAATCTTTCAATCTGGGGGAGGTGGCGAGGGAGGCAACTTTTATATCAAAAGGTCGTTTTGGTCTAGCAATCTAGAGCTATTCAGCTAGACAATCTGTTTTTCTCTCTATGTTTGTTCCATTCTTTCAAGTCGATGTCTTTAGCACTCAAAACCAGCTGGAATAAAATGTTTACTTTTGAATGTCAAGTAATTGCTTTCCCTCTCTTTAATAAAAAAACAAACATATGCAAAAATAGGTGTGTTATGAAAACATTTATGTATATACCTATACATGGACATGCATATATACATAGAATCACTAAGGTTGGAAAAGACCCTTAGGATCATTGAGTTAACCCAGAAATGCCAAGTCCACCACTAAGTCATGTCCCTAAGTGCCAAACATCTTTGAAATACTTTCAGGCATGGGGATTCCACCACTGGCCTGGGCAGCCTGTTCCAGGGCTTGACTGTTGCGAAGCAGAAAGGCCTTGCAAAGTGAGGGCCGTGTTGCTCTTGTGGAGTCCTTGCTT
This sequence comes from Grantiella picta, assembly GCA_013397955.1. Classification (NCBI taxonomy): domain Eukaryota; kingdom Metazoa; phylum Chordata; class Aves; order Passeriformes; family Meliphagidae; genus Grantiella; species Grantiella picta. Next base: position 358,711 of record VZRM01007014.1, read on the forward strand.
GCTTCTGTTACTTTTGCTAACTAGAAAAGCATTCTGGGAATGACTCAGCTAGGCTGGAAGCAAAAAACAAGTTACATAATTGTAAAATAATTAGAACCAATAACTGCTCACACCCTGGGGCTCGTGATGGATTAGACCCAATGCCTGTTTCTATTGTGGTCTATGGTGGTCAGTTGGGCACATTTGTTGTGCCTCATAAGTATGTAAACTCATGGCAGACTGGCAGTTTGGGAACCCTAGGCTTTTGCAATGAAGTTTCTTCACCATACAATCGTGGAGGTCGTGTGTTTAATGTCGCACTTGACAAGCCTTCCAGCAAAGAAATTTTTCCCAATATGCAATCTAGAGCTCTGCTGGCTCAGATTGAGGCTGTTTCTTCTTGCCTTATTGCCTGGGACGAGAGATTGACCCCCACTTTGATATGATCTCCTTTAGGTAGTTACAGGGAGCAATAAGGTCTCCCCTGAGCCTTCTTTTCTCCAGGCTAAAAAACCCCAGCTTCCTCAGCCGCTCCTTATAAGATTTGTGTCCAGACCCTTCCCCACTTCCACTGCATTTTTTCTGGGCGTGGTCCAGAGCCTAAACGTCTATTTTTTTCTGAGGGTCACAAAACTGGACAGAGTACACAAGGTGTCGCCTCACCAGTGCCAAGTACAAGGGCATAATCCCTGCCCTGGTCCTGCTGACCAGACTAATTTGATACAGGCCAGGATACCATTGGCCTTCTGGTCCACCTGGGCACACACTGGCTCATGTTCAGCCATTATCAAACAGCACCGCCAGTGCTGTAATGGGTTCCTTCCCCTAATCACGCCCCCCTGACCCTTCCTGACTGGCTGATGTGAGCCAGGACCGCTTCCCAACCCCACGGATAAGAGCCCAGCGAGACCCGGAACCAGCCTCTTGGATTTCAGCCTCCATGGGGCCCATACCCTCTCCTGACTCTCCTCTCCCCTCCCCCGCTCCCCAGTTCCCCCCCTTATTATTATCCTAATAAATCACCATGGAAACCTGGAATGGAACAGCTACCTTTCTCAACCCGCTACAATTCTTCGAGGACCACGTCTCAGACAGCCTC
>VZRM01007015.1:373-10773 GCA_013397955.1 Grantiella picta
TTTTGGTAGTTTCCCTTGATAAACCGATATTTCACTAACACGAGCCTGGAAGAGCAGTGCTCAAGCTGAACATGGAAAACATTGTTCAGCAGGACTCGCTTTGGGTCTTACACTCTGTAAATGAGGTCATATATTCAAAAGGATCTAAACGCTGAGCTTTAGGAGGTAGGATTTGCGTTATGCTCTTGACAGGCACTATTTATGCCTCTGTAAAAAAAGTTCCTTGCAGATTAAAGTTACAGTAAGTGGTACAACCAGTTTCTGGGTCTATTTTTAAGCTGCATAATGCACTGCTCAATATCCTTTGATTACAGCAGAGATTCAGGTTTGATTTGAAGAACACGTCCGTGTGCAAAGTGCTGCACGAGTTGCAAATCCATTATTTGCAGCAGACACAGGGTTTTCCTTCCTTGCTTTTCAAGCCAATTCAGTCAGTCCCTGCATTGCAGCTCAGTGTGACACCATCTGGTAGCTCAGTGCTGATCCTAGACCTGTGGGGAAGCCACGAGCGGGAGTTTAAAATTGTGCTGTTTTGGTTTATTTCAGCAAATACCCTCTTGAGAAACTGAAGCTGCAGGATGAAGTTTCCTGTGAAGCCTCCTAATGTGCCTCTGTTCAGTGCTTAGCAGCAGCTCTGTGGGTCAATCCCCTACTCAACTTTATATGGAAATGTGGGAAAAAAATGAAGATAATTCCGATTTGCAACATTTGGGTCTGAAGGCTGAGCATCCTCCAGCAGGATCTGGGCTTGGATCACTCAAACAGAAGCACCTCGGTTTCATAATGGTTAAATTATATTTCAGTTTAAAGAGAGAGTAGTGACTGTTCCTTAAATTCATTTGGATCCTAAACATCCCAGAAGCCCTAGAGAAATTTGGAAATAGATTTAGCCTGCAGACCCCTGAAGTGTTTTAATATTGAGGTTATTTTAACCCCTCTTGTTCCCTCATCTTGAAATATCTTTCCCTATCCATTTTTCTCCAGGGCGAAAAGGATTTGGAGAAATATGGAATTACTGTTAAAAGAGAAGAAAAGCAAGGATTTTGTCTGGATGTCACAGAGCCTGGAGGTCTGAGGAAGTGGAGTTATGGCAGCAAGTAGTTTGTGTGTCTTTGAGGAGCTGAAATTGAGTCAGGAGGGAGAGGGACCAGGGTGACCTCTGTCCTCACAGATCTGCTGCTGGGGGGGAAAGGGAAGGGAAGGAAAAAAGGAAAAAGGAAAAAAAGGAGAAAGGGNCTTTGGGCAAGAGGACTGAACTGCAGGAACATTGAGGTGAACGAGGAGCTGTTTGCTCTGTTCCGTCCCCTGTCAGCAGCACCAAGGTCAGCCTGCCCTGTCCAGCAGCTCCAGCCCAGGACCTTTCCCGAGTGCTTCTTCTGCATTTCTTCACAAAACCTTCTCTCCATTTAATTCTTTCTGTGCAACTGCATGGCGAGCGTGTGTTCTTGTGTTCCTCTTGACGAGATCGTTTACAAGACCAGCATTTGCGATGCTTTGAAACCCGAGATTATTCAGTCCTCTAATTTTAGAGCTGTTCCCTTCTCTCTTCTATGCAACCCTGGTGTTACCAATTGGAAGTTGGCTCCGGCTTCAACTCCCAGAATTTAAAACAGCATGAAGCTGATTTTTTAAAATAACGAATTATTCTTTTCCTTTACGTTGCCTTTCATGCACACATATCCTGCGCTGCGGGCAATAAACACATTATGGATTAAAGCTCCTCACAAAGTCCCAGCTTCCTTTCCCAGGAAATTTGTGTTTCCCAGGAAATTTGGGGAAATGCAGAGGGGGTCTCATTAAATAAGGGTTCCAATCAGCAGACTCATAAAATAAGGGAGTGTTTGAGTGACTGACGCCCTACACTGGGTTTGGGCAGGGAGTGGAGAGCTGTGGCTATCAATAAAAACCACCAGTGCAGCTCTGGGCTGTGTCTGCGGACTGGAATTGCGTGTGGAGCCAGGATTCACCTGCTCCATGTCCGTGAGGAGCTGGGAGGTTAAAGGCTCTCTGCAGAATGTCAGACCTCTGCTCTGTGTTTGTCCTTTTGCCAAAACAGATTTCGCGCTGGGGAAAGCTGTCAGCTTCTCGTGCTGGAGAAATCTGTCTTGTGTAGTACAGCTGCTCGGGGAGATCCCTCTCACTCCTGTTTTCTCACCAGACGAGTCTCTCTCAGATCCTGCTTTTAATGAGGTTTCTTGCTCCAGAGAGTTCCCACACAAGGCCATTGCTCTCAACCTCTTCACACCAGAAGAATGCATGAATAATTCAAGCCCATTAGCATTCATCCACCTCCCACTGAGGTTGTTGCCCAACCTGACTTTTTCCTAACTACCTTTTTTCCCCTCTTCTGCTTTTCTCTTCTGCTCTGCCTCCCTCTCTTGTTGAAAAAACCACCCCTCTGTACCACCTGCTCCTTCCATGGGGTTCCACAGGGAATGCTGGCTGCTGCTGGGGAGATCTGCATGACTGAACCACCAACAAGAACCAGGTTACTGCTGCACAGTCCAGCTCCGAATTCTGCTTTGAGGTCAGAAGTGGCTTTGGCAAGGGGCATTTCTCAGCAGTGCATTGTGAACCTCCCAGCAGCAGGACAGCAGGGAGCAGCTCAGGGACCTTCCCCTGGCCTCTAGCCACTAAAACAAATATTTCTGCTCAAAGCCTTCTGACTGTGTTAGCTCCCCTCTGTTGGAATCTCGAGCAGGGAAGCTCTGAACTGAAAGAGAAGCTGCTGATGGGAAATATTTCTTTGTTTATGGCCAATTTCTGAAGAGGTCGTTGTCAGATTATTGCTTTGCTCTGGTACCATTCATTTCTTAGCAGTCTGTGGTGGTTAAAATATACCAAAGCCATTCCTGAGATTTTGGTGAGGCTGTTTCCTTTTCTGACCTGTGACACCTCAGTGGAGAACTTCTGCCTCTGTTTCTTGTCCTCACCATCCCTGTGAACAAGCAGGGATGTTTGTCCACAGCAAGCCCACCTGCACACACCTTGCTTTCTCTCACTTTTCCCTTCCTGTCTCAGTGGTGTTCATTTAGAGAGGGCCAACCCTGTAAAGATGAAGCAGGTGGGAACACCAGCTTTTGTTTGGGTGGGTCAGTTCCTCCAAAGCTTTGCCATCCCCGTGGCACACGGACTTTGGCTGTGACATGCTGGGTGACTTTATCCTGCAGGGACCCCAATTAGCAGCACTTCAATCCAACGGGATCAGCTCCAGGCTGCTAAATTCCTGTCAGGTATCCTGGGAAAGGCCAGCCCAGCCTGTCCTTGCCAGTTGGGTATGAATGGGCACAGGAAAGGTGAATATTCTGTATTCTATTACTGATCCCCTTGGGCCCTGCAGTCTTCCCCTGTAAAGCTGAACTTTAAATATGATAGTTATTAAGGCTTGTCCAGGCTTGAGATTTAGCTCATATAAATTCTGACAGGAACAAATGACTCTAAATTGTGACCAAATCTTTCTTTCTCCCCATTCCCTTGCCCTTCCAGGTCTGCTGCTCAAAGGGGAAACTGAATCAGAACAGCTCGGGAAGATAAACAGCTGCTTTAAAACAAAGTTAGCCAGATCTCTTCCTAATAAAAAAATTTACTGCAACGTGCCGTGCTGCAGCTGAAAGCAAGATGTTTGTGACAAATGATTTTCTGTTTTGAATTGGCTTTTGGAGCAGGTAGCGAGTGGAGGGGAGTGGAGCGTGGCGAGCTGCATGCAGAGCTCAGGGGAGAGGAGGACACGGTGGGATTTTCAGTTTCCTGGGTCAAAGCTCCATCAGATAACACAGGACAGTGCTGATGGAAAAGCAGCTAGACCAGGACAGAGCAGTGAAACGTGTTGGAAGCAGCTGGATGTTGGAATTAGGACAGCAGGCACTCTGGGAATTGTTTCTGGTCGTGCTGTTGAAGGGCAGATGATCGCCCCACCTTTTCCTTTTCCCATCCGTGTGGTAATGGCACAGAGCAGTGACTGGGAGCTGCAGAGCTGGATTCATGCAAGCTCTGACTCGGCTCAAACTCACCTCAGAGAGCTGCAATGGCACTGGAACAGCAAGGGCAGGGCTGGGAGGCTGCTGCCACTGATTTTGGGGTGGGAGAAGTCCCTAACAGCACCCCAGGCCCTTGCCCTGCCGGGAAGCAGCGATGTCCAGTCAGACTCGTGGTCAGTTCGGTTCTCACAGTGGCCCTGGGAGGGCAGCCCTGCTCAAGGCAGCCTGCAGAGCCCATTTGTCAGTCCAGTAAAATCAGCTTAAAAAGATCTCTCACGTCAAATAGCTGCAGCTTTCTTCCACATTCAAGGCCTGTTTTCGAGGACTGTGTGTTCAGCTCCAGCCTGCCCGGGCTCTGATCTCACTGGGGATCTCCAGGCACCATCAGGAACTGACTGAACACAATTTCACCGAGGCTGAAACAACATTTGACTTAAGATAATGGTGCTCTGCAAGGCTGCCCCAGTCTGCCCTCAGTCAATGGTCCCTGTAAAAAGCCCTGGGTGATGCTGCAGAGGGGAGAGAATAAAACCAAAGTGTCCTGTGCCAAGCGATAAAACCTTCTGCATGTGGTTATACTGCTATCGTTTGCCCTTATAATGCCTTTCACAGAAGGATCTGCAGACATTTTCCAGACGTTAGTTAATTAATCTCCATAACATCCCTGTGAATTAGGTGACTTATCTACTGTTTTACAGACGTGGGAGCTGAGGCGAGTGGAGGTTAAGTGTCTTTCCCGACGTTGAACGGTGAATTAGAGGGAAATGCTGAGAGTGAAAAGAAGAACCACAATTCTGGTTAACAACCCTGTTCTCTCACCAACACCGTGGTTGTCCAAGAAAGCTGTTTTCTGTCTACACCTTGTCTTGTTGGGCAGCAAAGCGGTGAAGTTCAAATATTTCTGTGGGAGTTTGCACAACATTGGCTCATTAGCAAGTATTTTACCTGTAATTTAAACCCCTGACATGGATTCTTGGGTATTAAATGGTAGATTGTATTATGTAAAACAGTGATTTCTAACTTGAGGCCAATTAAATCCTTCTCACAAGGGAATAAAGCTGGGTTTAAAGACACCAACTGCATGTGTATATTCTGACATGAAAGCATTAACACCTCAAACTGAAATGTATATTTTTTTTGAAAGGCTTCCAGGTTTGGCACTATAGGCTCTCTTGTTCCTGAGAGAAATTGATTTTCTGCAAATGTTCAGCAGGATTTTTTTATTATCATTTTTCTTTTCCCCCATCAGAAAAAGGAATTACTGATTTGCTTCGTATTTCAGCAGACATTCTGGGAGTCTGAGAATACATAGTTTATATTTGCAACTCCTGATGAGCTGGGAAAAGGAAATAAGTATTCCATACCTGTCCCACATGGTATTGCCTGTCCAGATCAATAAATGCACCAGGAAGGGCAGCACTCTTGTGGAGAGCTGCAGTTATAGTTGCCACCTGCTTTTTGGCAAGTATTACATTTACTGGCATAAAGCCCATTCGTCTTTGAAATGCTCCAGCTGCTGATGATCTATTCTATTTTAACAAGGTGTTTAAAAATCTCCAGCTGTTTGTGAAGAAGCAGCTCGGAGGAGATGATCAATCTGACAGGCACGACGCGAGTTTGGGCCTCACAAACACTCTGCTGTGCCTTTGGTGATTGATATTGACACGTTGGATTTGGCAGCTCTCCGGGAAGCAATCTCGTGCCAGATGGTGGGAGAACGGAGAGGAGCTGGAAGGGAAGGCAGAGGGAATTTCTTCCTTCACATCCGGCCAGGCTGGCCCAGGGAGGGTTGGGATGCACATCCTGCTCCTGCATCCCACCTTTGGTCCACGGCAAACCCGGGAAAGGTCATCAGCTCCTCTCCCACGAGGGAAATGAGTGCCCATGGCCTCATTCCAGCCCACAGCAAATTACCTTTGTTCTCCCAATTAATTTAGCCTTCTGCTTGGTGTGCGGCAAATGCATAATTAGCTCCTGAAAGACAGAAATGTTATTTCAAAAAAACTGTTTGAAATATCCCAAAGAGGCTCTGCAGCAGGCTTTACCCAGTGTTCCTTTATCTCCATTCCCACTTTAATTACCAATGAGCCTCCTTGTTTAATACTGCTTTATGGAGCTCTTCTTTTCTTCCCTGCTGCTATTAGAAAGTTGCTGATGTGGAAAAAAAAAAAAGAGAGGGAAAGTGTCATGAGAAGAATCATGGCAGAATGAGCTCACTTTGGAAAATCCCTGTTCAATGCTGAAGTGGAGGCTTAGTTTAGTTTTTTTTTTTAATTGGTGTAAAACCCCGAAACCCTGAGGGACAAGGATGAATTCTCGGCAGAAGAACATTGATTCTGCCATTCCTGGTTTTGCTTGGAAGAACAGGAGCAGCATGATGAGTGGAACGTCATCTCTCTCGATCACTTATTCTGTTGGGAGAGCGGCACAGTGCAGGTATAAAAATACAACATCAATTCGACTTTCCCTGTAATCAGAAAATATACTTTTCCCCTGTTTGTCAAGGCAAAGTTTGAAATTCAAGCGAACACAGGAAGGCAGGAGGTTGTTATCATCCGAAAGTGAGATAACAGTGTGATCTGTGGCTTTCTTCTATGGATTCCCTGTCTCACCACCCCAGGAGTTATGGGTCTTTACTACTCCAAAGTGTCACCTGAGCTGGGAGGAGGAGGAAGACATCAGCAGTGCGCCATCCATCCACCCCACTCATGGTGCCAGACCTCAGAACAAAAGATTTATTCCCTCACATCCTTCTGATTCTGCCTTATGGAGGTGAGCTGCTTTTGATTTGTGCTGGGATAATAAAATACAAGAGGATTTTTAATTTTTTTTTTTCCAGAGGAGCACAAAGTTGCTACAGATTCTCGATTTGCTCGGAAAGAAGCTTGAGATCTTCTCTATTTTCCTAGGACAAAGTGGGCCGGAAATGCTGCTCCCCATGTGGTCACCAACACAATCTCGTTGCTGAGCTTCTGGCTGATTTAACACTTCAGCCACCAAATTTATGGTCGGTAAAATCCCTTCTGATTGTTGTTTTACTGTGCTTCAGCCCAGTCCTGGGTTGGAGCACCGCGTGGCCAAACTGAAGGGATCTGAGCATATCATGGGTACCAGGAGCAGGAATCTCAGCTGAACTTCAATTCCTGAGCCTAATTCCTCCCTCAGCACTGTTCTGGCTCCATAGCATGGGGGACACTGCCATCTACAGCCACAGCGGAGGGAGCTGCCTCAGAAATGGGACAGGATCTGGTGGATTTATCAATTTATCCTCATGCTCTCTATTTAAGAAAGCACTTTTTGAGCCCTCCTGCAGGCTCCGAACACAGTAAATAATGGACAGCAACACAAAAATCACACGAGCAAGATAGGAATCACATTATTCCAACCACTCTCCTCCATGGTTTTGTGTCATTTTTGAGCTATTTGACAGGGTTCACAGAAAATGTCTGATCTTTACCCAAATCACAGATATTTTCATCAGGTTTGGGGCTGTTTTGAAGGCGTGTAGCTCTTAAGCTCTGAGCTATTTGTGAATGATCATTGCAGATATTGTAGCTGTAAAGCTTCCCAGTCACACTGACAATAACACACAGCTGTTGTGAGAGAGGGAGGGAAGATGGAATCTACTTGGTGGGCCAAAATCCCCCACTAAATGCAGATTGATTCTTAACTCAAACAGACATTGAGGCTTTTTGCAGCTAATTAGTGAAACAGTGCTGTCCTGGCTGGTTTTGAAGGCTGAACACACCTGTCAGGTAAGGGGGAAATGGCTGAGATTTTCTGTTTGAGGTTCCTGGGAGTTTTCTGTCCCACGAGCTCTGGCATTGATGGTTCTAAACGTTTTAGTGCTGCTTCACTTCTTCCCTTCAGGCAATAAATCTGTTCCTGCTCTTTGGAAAAGGGGAGAATCCAAGGGATTGTTCTTGCTGTCATCAGGAGGCTCTGATTGCAGTGGAACAACTGCACATCTGGAGGTTGTTGAAGTAGCTGTTGAAGTTTCTTGCTAAAGGCTGTAGAGAAGAGGGATTTTGGCTCTGTTTGGTACCAGAATTCAGGGGTAGGTTGGGTCTGGCCTATGTGATCCCTTCTGATGATCAATTCCAGCAGCTACACCTGAAAAATGGTAAAATCAAAGCAATGCTAAAGGAGATTTATGAGCTTTCCATGCAAGCTAGTTTACTCCCCAAACCCTGAGCTAATTTCATGCTGAAGCAAAACTTCAGCTGAATTTATCTTCTGTAATAGAAATGTAGCACCAGTCTGCTCACGAAAAAAAAAAAACAGATTTCTGCTGCTGAACCTGTAGAAATATCTTTTTTAGCAAGGGTTTTGCCATTCAGTTGGCAATTCAGTTCTAGGCAGTGGAGAACAGTGGGAATGGAATCAGATCACGTCACCCCAGGAGCAGGATTTAACATGGTAATGAGTGAGATGGACTGATGTTTAAATAGCAAGAGATATTTGGGTGAAGATTAAAGGATTTTTAGTCATGGATCCAAATTCCTTGGTTAAATAAAATTTCTAATGGCATTTGTACAACAATTCTGGGGAATTACGCTGTGTGTATTTAGTGGGTGACAAAGCTTAACCTGTAGATCTCCTACGAACTACAAGAGGCTTTTTTATCATTAAAAAATTGACCTGCTTGACCTTTTCTCACTGTTTCTGGTCTTTGACCTTGGCATGCACCACCAAAGCCCAGAGAATTAAAGGATAAGCATCACCCAGGCTGGTCCAGAAGGATGGTCAGCCTGGAGTGCTCCAGGATCACAAACCCACTGGGATTTCTACGACTGACATCTCTAACAGTTAAACTAAACCTGTCAGCCTTCATGGCATATCCTGGGCAGCAGACTGAGGGACGGCAGACTTCTCGAGGCACTTTCTAGTTTTTTTTCCTATGATTCTAAAGAGAACTAGAGCAACCAAAGCTAGCAAACCCTCACCACATAGCATTTTTGGTGCCAGTTCCAATTCCCCACGTAACAGCAGTAATCAGTTTTTGAGCCGGCTGGCATTGTGTGGCCACAGCCTTGCCCATCTTTAGAGAAAAATTCGGGTAATTATCCATTTATGCAGTGCTGTGAGTGCTTGTTCACCCATCCCCTTGGAGCTGGAGATGCTGTTTGCAGTAGCCTGGGGTGAAGCATTTATCATCCCAAGTGCCCTCAACCCTTCCTCCCTCCGAGCGCTGAAACTCTCTGTTTATCTCCAAACAACAATTTTTCCACTCAGACTCAATTAATACATGCTAACCTTAGTATAAACTTTTTTTTTTTTCCTTTGGTAGATAAACTCCCTCAGGAAAACTTTCTGCGTGATTTTTGTGGAGTTGCTCTGCTGTAATCATGCAGAATCCTCTGGTTTCAAGCCGGCTGCCTCCTGCAGAGGTGTTCTGCCTGCTAATGATAGCAACTCCAGCTGCTCCTGCTGTTCAGGCAAGGCCACTTGAAGGACAAACCTCCACTTTTGCCATCCCTTGTGCACGAGAAACTGCAGAACTTTTGCAAAATGTCACAGTTGCTCTGCTTGGGAAAGCTTCCTTGGAAAATATATGGATGTTGCTCTCAAGAATGAGCCACTTGTTTCTGTGGCTTTGGAGAGGTTGCTGCAGGGAGGTATTTCCACCCTTTTCTCAGACAAGCTGTAAATCAGTAAGGAAAAGACTAACTGATAACCAAAAATGAAAGCTTTCCTGCCCTAAGAGTGAAGATTCATTACACAAACACCAGGCAGTCTTTAAGAGGGAATTTGGAGTTCGCAGTGAAAATAACTGCTCGCTTAGTTCCTGGCAGAGCTGCCTCCAAATTATCTGCTGCTTTTTATGGGAAGCAGGCTTGTTTAGCTGGGTTTTCGAGACAGCCCTGCTGCAGACCTAGAAAAGGTTGCTGCAGGCTTTGCTGTGCCACCGTGGAGCTCCACACTTCACCTCTGCCTTCTCCCTGGGCCTCGGAAATATCCCTGTGAGGGAATTTGGGAACAGTTCCCACCAGTGCCTGCTGCAAAGAGCACAGGTGTGTGTTCTCTGCTAGGCAGGGGAGTTAACTCTGATTTAGTCTGAGATGCTTGGGAATGCAGATTCCAATATTAGGCTGTGTTTATACACAAAATGTCTCGGGCTGGAAAAGGTAATGAATCACTTTATGGGCTCTAAGCACGCAATTAATAAAGCATTAGTGACACAGGGATGGCTGTGCTAGCACTGCCTGCCAGCTAAATTCCCACAGAGAAGTTTCTTGAATTTCACTCTTTCCCTCGCCACTGCTCAGAATACAAAATCATTTCCCCTTCACGAGCGTCCTGTGCCCCTGGCTGTCCAGCATTTGTGTGCTTTGGTGGGCAAAGGATGGAATCCAGGGATGTGCCAAGGGCTGCAAACCCTGCTGGGTGCCTTAGGATGAGTGATCCCATCCCAAATTCCTG
>VZRM01007015.1:11030-33848 GCA_013397955.1 Grantiella picta
AATTCCTGCTCATCCCAGGGCTGGGCACAGCCCAAGAAAGAGGAATGGGAATTCCTCACAGATAATGCAGATATCCCTGCAGCCTGAGCTCATCCCAGTGTGGATCCCAGGATTTCTGTGCCATGGGGACTCTCTGCTCTCCCTGCTGCTGGTGACAGTTCAGCTTGAAGAGATTTACTTGATGTTTTCACTTGGCAATTTTAACATTCACAGCAGGAGGGGCTGAAGCTCCACACTCCCTGTAGAGCTCGGCATTCATCTGGCACTGATGTTAAATAATCATTTTTTTCCAGGTGTAGAGCATGGGGTCCCAGTGGGGCAAAGCTGCAGGAAAAGCCAGCGAGGTGAGGACGTTTGAGGATTGAGGGAGATTTCAAATTCTAATAATGGCTTTTTTTCTGAAGTATTTGTTCTGCCCTATCAGCTAATACAGCAGTGGTGCACACATTAACATCCTGAAATTGAAACAGAGATCAAGGCTATGGGGTATAAATTGGTTTTGGAGCATAACATTAAATAATCAAACCACGCTGGAGCAGCCTGTGTGACAAAATGACTTACATTTTTGGTGCTGCTTTTTAAATGTGATTATGCATTTTAATTGTTTAAACTTCAGTCTGCGGAGTAGTTTCAAAGATGTTTTAAAATAACTCACGGCGTGAAAAGCCTCCTGGTTTTTAAATACGCCTCAGGTTCAATAACTTTGCTTTTAATTTTGTGTGATGTGTGAAGCAGTGATTTTGTTCAGTGCTTTCAGGGGGGAGGAGCAGGATTCCCTAAAACACTCTGGATCGGTGAGGCTACAAATGTGTAAAGACAGCAGAAAATTCCATTCTGTTGGTTGTTTTCCAGCTCTGGAAGAACAGAGAGCTCCTATAAATTTCAGTGTTTGGAAAACAGGAATCTTCAAGGCCGGGCTGGATGGGTTTGGAGCTCCCTGGGATAGTGGGAGTTGTCCCTGCTGATGGCAGGGATGAGATCTGGAAACACAAACCCAATAATGTGTGAAAACTGAGACTAAAACCTGCACTTCATTTGTTTGCGCTCCTCATTATTCAGAGAGCAGAAAATCATAATTTTTAGTGGTAATTGTCAGCATTTATAACCAAGCTCTTGCTTAGAACAGTGGAAAGATGATTAAAAAAATTAGAAATGGCAGGTGGTGTCGTTCTGCTAAATATTTTTCGCCGATGCCTGTTGATTCAGAAGTGCTCAAAATGGAATTTAACAGGAGTTTTATTGTGTAAGAACATCATTTTCCTACATTTCTTGCTAAGGAGCAGTACTAATAATCAAACTCATCCATCCCCTTGAATCCCAAAGTGTTTTCAGCAGGAATGTGGGGGGAATACCTCCATCACGTCTGGGATCTCTGTGGAACAATTCAAACTTCTTTGTTATATTCATTTCCACAGTTGCTCACTAGTAAAGCCTTAAACTGCTGCATCGACTTTTATTTAAAAGTGGTTCCAGCCTGAAAAAAACCAAAACAATGTTAGTTTGAGGGTCTTGCATGAAAAAAGCGATTAAGAAGGTTTAAGATTGTATTATCAGAGTTTTCACGGTTATCTCCTCCACTGCCACCTGCAAAGAATTTGAGAGCTCTAGCTGAGGGATTCTGAAAACTCACTCTGAAAGAGTTTTCACTGCAATGTTCAGTTAAAAAGGTGAGAGCTGGGAAAAAAAAAAAAAAAAGCACAAATCTGTACCGTTTGATATGACTAATAATTTGGAAAAGGGACTTGGATAGAATTTCCAGAGCAGCAAATCCGTTCAAGGATCTGTGGTTAATTCACTTTTAAGACAACCCCGTTTCTCAGCTGCATGGTGCACGTGTTGAATTTATTTAAATGACACAACTAGTTGCAACCCTCTGTTGAGAACCTGATTAACCTTTTTGTCCCACTTGTTGGAGATCCTGCTGTTATCCTTTCTAATAAGTGTTGATTGCATTTGTCATTAATTTCAGCATTTGCAGTCCCATTCATTTTTTAAGAACATTTGGTCTGATTTATAATGTTTCTGGAGGGATGAGAGTTAAATATTCCCATTCTTTATTTTCCTAGTGACCTAATTTCATTAGCTCTACATTGAAGTCAGAAAAAATAAATCTCAGCAAGCATCTCTTTTTCAAAACAACAAGGCTTAAAGCTCAGGAAGTGATTTGTGCATCCTATTAATTTCTTAATTGTAAACAAAGCCTCGGTGCCTGGTGCAATAACCACATTTCAGGAACATGGGGTTGTTTCCAGCCCCAACATCTGAACCTCACATTAAAGGTGACTGAATAATTAATCTGAGCAGGGACTGTGCCACTAGAAGGCACCATCTGCTAAAACGTTGGGGAAAGAGAAGAGTTGCATTCAATAATTCCACGTGAACACCTCCAGGAAAACTGCAGGCTCAGGTGTGATGTTAGAGAAATGCTGGGCAGTGTCTGGCTGTGGTTACAGCTGTTTGTCAGCCAAACCACAGAATCAACATTATTTTCCTTTGGAAAGCAATGCCAAATGTATTTATAGAGTGAAAGGCTGAATTCTGTGAGTTTTCAGGAGTGGAGGAAGAGCCGGTGAGTGACTTCAGCACCCGCCGGGTTTGGAGGGCAGGCAGGTTACATCTCCTGATTTCCATAGGAACCTCTGGCAAACAATTCCCAAGGGAACTTTCCTGGGGTGCTGAGAGGGTGAATCTCAAAGAGGACAGGAATCATCAGGTGCCACAAATGCTCCCTGCCCAAACCAGAGGCAGGATGGAGCCCAGCAGCTCCCCTGTGCCACAGCAGGCAGTGACACTCGCCAGGACACTTTCCCAGTGCAAAGGGAAGCTCCAAAGCCTGCTGTGGCAGGGCTGAGGGTCACAGCTCTGTGTGTCACTGTCCCTAGCCAGCTGCACTCAGTGCCTGCTCCAGATGCCTTTTGCTGAAAGCTGCCTGCACAGTCTTATTTACTGTACACCGTCTTTAGGGCAGAGATTAAATGAAAAATCCTCTTAAGGATATCATAATTCTGGATCATTTATCAGTGCGCCGAAGTGTTTCAAAATATACATTTATTAGAACGCTGTTCCTCTGCACTGTTCCTCTGTTCTGCTATAAGGATAGGAATTAAGACATCAGGAGATGAAAATTTCAATTTTATTAATGTTGCCCAGTGCAAAATAAACAGGCCACACAGCTCCTGTGATATTTGACTTATTTCTGGGTTCTCAGGTTTTAATTGCAGCATTCAAAACCAGCCCTGCTGTTAAAGACTGGCTGCAGAATCTGTGGTTGAAGACTTGCATTATTATGTCACTCTTAATTCCTGTCACAGAAAAAGAGATTCTGTTTGCTGTTCCTAATGCAGATCTTTTGGGAAAGACCATCTGTAAGCACCTGGAGACAGTTTGGAAACCACAGATCTTTGCTCAGGAACAGCTGAAATGGAGCTCTGAAGAGGCAGAGGGGAGGAGAAGCAGGGCTGGAAAAGGATGGTGGTAATGGGAATCCAGAGTAGTGCAGGGAAGAGCAGTTAAAATCAGGGAAGTGTTAAATTTATGAGGGAAAAGATCCCTACTGAACGATTGGAATTTTTGCAATGACTGGAAAAAATACAGCTGCTTCTTAAAGCTGAAATGATTTTCCACGAAGTTTTTCTGCCACAATAAACCTGAGGAAAGCAGGGCTGCTGCTGCTGCTGCCGCTCAGGGGAGGCTGCAGGAAAAGTCAGCAACGACCATTTGTGCCCAAGGAGGAGCAGGGAGATGAGGATTTATAACATCAGAAATGATAGGAGAATTAACATATACAAACATCATATATAAACGATCTTCCACATTAATACGCTTTCCTATGAATTTGGTCTTTATTCTAAGCATTTGCTAAAATCCCTGTCTGGTCATGAATCACCACCCTTTGATCAAACACACACCTGTATTTTTAGACTGAATTCTGTGAGCAGCAGCCGTGCTGAAGTCTTTTTGTAACTTAGAACTACATACAATCTCACCCATAATGACACCCTTAGATTGTGCTTTAATACACACAACCTCACTATTTGTTACCACATAACAGTTTATTAGATTTTCTGAAATGGCATTACAAAGAACCCAAGGCTGGTATTACAAGTATGTATCGATAACGTTTCTCACGTTCACAAAATTCCCGTTATTATGAGCTTTTATTACAATGAATTTGGAAAAATGACCTGTCATATTGCCTTCGCAGCACTCAGGTGCTCGTTTGGTGGCGTTCAGGGAGCAGTTTGAGTGTGGTCCACATTCAGCTGCTGCCTGCCACTAGTGCTTGCTGAAATCTGCATTGGAAGCTGGAGGAGCATTGCAATGATTGTCAGGAATGGCTGACATTGGTCATTTTTCTTCACAAGTGACACAGTACACTCTCCCAGAGACACTTTCATTGCCAAAATACTCTGATGTAACCTATTAACCGACAGGCCCAAAGATGTGGGTGTGATTAGAAAAGCAATCGCTTCCCTAAACCAGGGATTCTGAAGAGGTGGTGCTAGTTGTTATTCCAAGAGAAGCAAGGCTTTAAAAATCTAACTGGATTCTCTCCTTTTTTGTTCTTCAATGCATCACTGCTTTGTTAGCAAACTGTTCTGTCCAAGGAGCCAGTGACTTCCACTGAAAACTCACAGACATTCCCACAATCCCATCCCTGCTCTGTCCAGTATCAATCCCGATCCAATCCCAGTTATTGATCACAGGTGATACCAAAGGACACTTCCAAAGCAGAGTGTTAAAAACCTTCAATCCCACCGTGAGATTGTTCATGGTTAGTAATTCCTTGTCTGTCCAGGTGTCACAGCTTGGAGTGGCAGTGGTTGCTCAGATGTCTCTCACGGTAAATCTGCATTTCTGCTTTATGTTCCAGGAACACAGGGCTCAGGTAATACCAGGAGTAGGAGAGATGATCTGGATGTTCAGTGTCTCATGTTTCCAAAAATCACCTTATTACATGTATGAAAAACAACACAATCCTCAACCAGTGAGTGCCTGATGCTCAGAGCTACAATTAATGCAATTAATTAAGTTTCAATCTTGTGCTTCACTCCACAAACTCACGTAGGACAAGGCAAGATTCCCATTTGCTGGGAGTCACTAAATGCTGAGCTATCAAACACGAAACGTCTAGAAAAGTACAGGAAAGAGAAAAAAGTGACTCCACAAAAAAATACACCCAGGAGTTGAGATCCATAAGATCTGTGTTTTAATAACACAACCAAGTGATCCTCATAACAAGAATTCAAAAAGTGAAATTACAGTACACAAACCAAAATAGAAACTACCCTACCCCGACTATACAATGTACATTAGGAATGCAAGCTCTGTAACAATATAAAAATGCTTTTACACACAGGACTTGCAAAAAGCCATTCTTTAATTCCAAGGATTTGTAGAAAAAAGAAAAAGTCATCTTCCATGATTTATCTTGAGTTATTGGCAACCTGTTGGGGGAAAAATAATAGGAAGGAGATTACTGAGAATTAAGAGAATCGTGCTCATCATATATTTTTCATTTGTGGGGTTCAGGCTAATGTCATTTCCACTGTCAGTGGAAATGACATTGAGAGCAATGAATCCCACAATAATTTGTATTTTTGTCAAAGAATCATAAAAATTAGGTACCTTAATATGCAAGAATATATCTGTAATATATTCTGGGCTACTGTATATAGGGGCAAGTTAGCAATTAGAACGCTATAATACATAATCTACCTTTCAGTAAATCTCTTTCTCCAGGGAGCACTGCCCTGGGACATGCATCGCCTCACACCTGAGTGCTCTCTTACCCTGCCAGGACCTGCTGCTTGGCAGCTGAGTGTGAGTCACTGCTCCCTGCAAGCTCCTAGATTCCACACAGGAGGAATTCGCAGCTGATGGGCAGTTACTCCTCAGCAGCCCCTGTGGCTCCACCACCTCCCTGGGCAGTCTGTTCCGAAGCTAACCACCTTTTCCATGGAGAAATTCCTCCTGGTGTCCAGCCTGACCCTCCCCTGGCCCAGCCTGAGGCTGTTTCCCCTGTCCTGTTGTTCCTGGGAGCACAGCCTGATCCCCCCTGGCTGTCCCCTCCTGTCAGGAGTTGTGCAGAGCCAGAATATCCCCCTGAGTCCCCTTTGCTCCAGGCTGAGCTCCTTTCCCAGCTGCTCCTGGTGCTCAGACCCTTCCCAGCTCCGTTCCCTTCCCTGGCCATGCTCCCTCTGATCTAATTGAGATTCTCAATTAGAATCTCTAATTCTGCTCTGCACAAATCCCAGACCACCACAGACAAAGGACCAATTCCCTCTGTGTTCAAGGCAGTAATTCCAAGGAGCAGCTGTCTCACTTTAACCCTTGTTGGAAGCTGGGGTCTTGTTCTCCCCCTCGAGCTCCTCCACCCCCGCCTGTGTCATGAGGTCAGCGATGTTCCTCTCCAGGTCATCGATGCGGCAGCTCATGTCATCGACTGCCCAGGGGTCAAGGAAAGGACAGCACGGCAGCCTGGGGGGTGTGCAATTCAGAAGGGACCTTAAAGATCATCCCACCCTGCCATGGCAGGGACACCTTCCACTGTCCCAGGTTGCTCCAAGCCTGTCCAGCCTGGCCTGGGACACTGCCAGGGATACAGGGGCACCACAGCTTCTCTGGGAATTCCATCCCAGCTCCTCCCCACTCTCACAGACAAAAATTCCTTCCCAACATCCCATCCAGCCCTGCTGTCTGCCAGCTTTGCCCAAACTCTTACGCTCAAACTCTCTTACAAACCCCACCGGCAAAAAGGCTTCATGACACTTGTAATCCTGCGCCTATCTGAGTTTAAAAAAGGATACTCCTTCCAATTATTTGGTCAGACATGGTTTGAAATTTGTCCTGCATTTGCTGGAGCAACGTCTGCACCTAATAGAAAAGGGAAAAAAAGAAATGTTTTGTTTCCACCAGAGGCTGTTACAGTATCCAATCTCCCGTAATAAGTACAATGTTCTTCCACTGCTGAGCTCAAAACTCTGCAGTAGAATTACACGTATATGTAAAATACTTAAATATATCTACACAGAGGAGAACTGACGCTTACAGGAAACATCTGTAAGATCTAGAAAACGCCCGTCTTCCACAAGCAGGACCAAACCCACCGCAGCAACTCCCAGCGCCCCGTTAACCCCACGGAGGCCCTTCTGGGTGTCACGGAACGCTCTGGGATGAAGGAACCTCTCCATCCGCGGCAGGGACACCTTCCGCACACCGGCTTGCTCCAAGCGCCACCCAGGAAAGGCGTTCTCCCTCCCTTCCTCCCTCTGCCAAGCCCCTGCACGCCCTCCCGGCCCGTTCTCCCCCCGGGGCCTCACCACGGCCGTCAGGTCCTGCACGCTCTTGGGGTCGGTCTCCGCCATGGCCGCTCCGCCTCAGCGCCGCTTCCGGCCGCGCCCCGCCGCTTCCGCCTCTCGCGAGAACTGCGCCCCGGGGCATTGTGGGAAACGTAGTCCTTGCCCTCTGCATTGTGGGAAGTGTAGTCCCTCTCCCCACCCCCCGGTCACAGTTATTAAAGCTCTTCACTGTTTATACATTTCGGCTGAAAGCTGCGTAGTTCTAGTAATAATTAGTGCTCTGTCTTCTAGTTCTCATTAGCATTCCTCAAAACTTGCGTATTTCTGATATTAATCAGTGTTCTGTTCCTCCTTAGCATTGCTCGTTGGCATTTCTGCTGCTTCGAACAGACAAAGCTGGGTGATTTGATTGCAAATACTTCATGCGTGGAGGAGAATGGGTAATTATTCTCAGTGTCAGCTCCACTAAGATGTTTTTTCCCCTCTGTTATTGAGTTAAAAGGAGTTTGGCAAATCAACCAGGAATTTTCAATTACAGATCTCCGACTGAAATTAAGGACGGCTGGAATTTTTTCCTCGTGGACATCTGAAATGTTGCCTTCCAGTTCCAGCTCTACAAAAGCAGGAGAGAGGTGTCATTTGGGGATGGTCAGAGGTGCCATCTGGAAAACAAATGGACATCCATGGAAGCCAGCGAGGAAACCTGGCCGGGAGAAGGGGGAAAATACATGGCTTTGCAAAATGTGTAAACGTAACCCTGGAGCAGTGACAGCCCATTCCTGCCATGGCTGAACTGGGTGTTAAACTCCCCATGTCGCATTTAGATCAATGCTGAGCTGTTTTGCAGAATCCACCCACTGAGCAGTGAATAAAGCCAGCATTTGGTTGCTCAGCATCATGACAGGAGAGGAAAGGGTTTCCAACTGCAGATTGCAGGCTCAGAAGGGTCTGCATTTAGCTTCCCAAACTACTACAAATTAGAACGACTTCTTCATTTTCTGCCCAAACTCTCAGCACATGAAAATCTGCAGTTGGCTCATCTCTTGTGGGTGGATTGGGATATTCCAAACTGTGTTTGCAGCACCAGTGTACCTGCTTTAGCCCAGACCTCTTTGAATTTAGCAACCTCAAAATTGATGCTGGTCGTTTCCTGTAGTTTTCCATGGCGCTAAAAGAGTTTTTGATGACGGACAGCAACAAAAAGAAATGAGCCCATGTCGCTTTGTGCTGATTTTGAGCCACGCGGTTGGCAGCTCAGAATGAAACAACAAATCCTCTGCTGTGCCTCGGCTGCAGCCAGCTGGTTCCCTGCACTCTGAGCAGAGCTGCTTTACAGCTGCTTGCTTGGCTCGCAGCAGCTCCTGCTCAGGGATTCGCTCTGCTCCGTGCCCAGCACGCTGGGTGATGGGACATGTCCAGTGACATTCAGTCACTCCACCCCGTTCCACAAACTCTCAGGAGCTGCCCCTTGGAGGAGCAGAGCTTTGGGTGTTGTGATGATTTCCCAGTCTGTCCCTGCTCTCCCCAGGGAGGCATTAATAGAGTCAAGATCCTCTTCATTCAGTGCGCTCCCTTTAGGGCAGGTTGGGGTGAGAGTGAGCAGGAATCAGAAAAGGAAAAGGTAATTCGCACCTCAGAATCCACAGCAGACACCGTGGAAGTGAAAGGGTCTCTCCAGGAGCCCTGGTGGGATTTGGGGCTCACAGGGATCTTTTTCAGGACACAGTGGGGCAGTGAAACACACTGCATCCATTCCAGTCATGTTTGGAGCAATCCCATGGGTTCTGGAGGCTGACTTTTGATTTTTCAGTCTCCAGGCCACTGGCACGAGACACCCACCATGGTTATAACCACATCAGCGGCCTCAGTGTGGGAGAATGGATTATTTTTTGAGCTCATGGGGTGGAGTGTAAAAATCTCTGTTGTGTGCTCTGTTCTACGCCTGTTGCTCTTTGCCACAGGAAGGGAAGGTTGTGTGTGTAAAAAGCGGTAAAAAGGTGAAATTCAGGCCTGGAGGTTTAGATTTCCTCCTGTTGTAAATGTGACATGGAAGCCACACAAGTATCACTTGTTCTGCCACAGAGTAAAAGCTGGTAGCACATGGAATATTGGGGTTTTTTTCCTTCTAACACTGGCAGGAAAGCATAATTTGTTTTGGTGCCTTCTCTTTCTCAGGAAGACTTTACAATGTCTTCAGTATAAAAAAATACAAAAAAATATTATCACAGACAAACTTGAAATGCCACCGGTGAAAAAGATCAGCATTTCTTTACAATGCTTTAGAGAAAGAAACCCCTGTTTTAATTATAGATAGTATCTCACCAACACAACATTCCTAGATAGTCTTTCTTTGAGGCTCTTCCCTTCACCTGCAGGAGGAATGGAACTTTTCCCATTTTCCTGAGCCTGGCAGTGCCAATGCTCAGGTCAGGCTGCAGAGGAGGCTTTGGGAAGGATGTGCTCCCTTTGCAGGCACTGCTGGGAGCAGGAGCAGAGCCCAAATTTGCACCTCGTGTTGCACAGAGCCCTGGGTACCACCCAGCTCATCCAGCATCTCCTGGGCTTGCAGTATCCCTTTCCAAGGTGGAGACCACAGCTGCACAGGATTCTGTAA
Organism: Grantiella picta; assembly: GCA_013397955.1. Lineage (NCBI taxonomy): Eukaryota > Metazoa > Chordata > Aves > Passeriformes > Meliphagidae > Grantiella > Grantiella picta. The sequence goes on from VZRM01007015.1 coordinate 20,946, forward strand.
AATATCTTTTTTGTTGCTGCCTACAAAGATACGAGAAGAGCCTGTTGCCTTCTTATGAATTCACAATGATTTAATTTCAGTCTTAGTTTCAGATTTTGTCGCTGCTGTCATGTCTCTTTCCATCATAATGCAACAAGGTTTCCTCATGGGAATTTACCACTGGACTTATGTTTTTACCGAGATAAATAAGACCTTCAGTGCAGGGAAATCACTTAATTCATGTCTGTGAAAAAATGCCCACAGATCCCAATTTCTTGTTTCTGTTCCTAAGCAAGCATTTCCCACGTGAAGCTGTTTCTGCAGCTCCTCATCCTCCATCCAGAGTGTTGTTTTATCCATGGCACGGTGGGAGTTCCCTTGCCAGAGATGAAGAAAAACTGGGTTTATCCCCCTGATCCCTTTTCTCCTTACGCCAGTGACACGATTGGCTAATACTGAAAAGAACTGGTTCTTCCTTTGTGTTAAGAACTGTAAAATGATGTTTGGAGCATGTGATAAATGAGAGTTACACTCGTGTGCTTGTGAGAGAACATTTCTGCTCTTGGGCCTTACAGCACTGCCTGTTTTCAGGCTGCATTGATGGCACAGGATACTTTTCAGTTCTTGGGTGCCACAAGCACGTAATACTCTGCTTCTTTGTGCAGTAAAATGCCCAACAATATACCAAATCAAGCCATAAAAGTGTGGGCAGGACTACTGCTATCACCTCCTTGCATGATTGTGGTTTTATCTAGCTCTGTGCAAAGAGGTGAAACCTGTGCAGAGCAAGATATTGAAAGGATCACACAGCCACAGCCCACTGGGATGGAACAACCAGCAAGTTTCAGATGAAATTAGATTAAACTATAGCCCTAATTGCACGGCAGGAAAATTCAACTCTCATAATTCTGGTTACCCTATCTTAGGAAGGCTTTTAGTGTATCTTAAGCTGTGGAACAAATCCATTAGAAGCATAACCTGGAAAGGACATTGAGGTCACCTTTCATTTCCCTGCTCTGAGGCTACACGGAGGCTGAAAAATTTCAAGCAATGTATTTTTTCAAAAATTTTATGTGCATGCATGAGTGCCAAGGGAAGAGTTAGGGTTAATATATTATCAGTTTCCTGCTTTCAAATGTCAAAACACATCATTTGAGCAGGGTCAGTAACAGTCACATAAATAAGAGAATGATGGCAACTGAGAGGAATCCCATTTTGGAAATAAACTGGAGCTGGAAAACAATCCTAGAAACAACGTGAGAAATACATGTGAATCAACACTTGTCAATGTGTTATTTGTGCACACTGGGGTTTTGTTCCTCAGCCAGCCACGAGTAAAGCTCCATCTCAAGCTGGGGTCTGTTTCCCTGCACTCTCCATGCTCATGATCATGTTGGCTGCTGCGATGAACCTCGAGCAGGGTTCAATCTCATGACAATTCTGCTGCTTCAGTTATCCCTTCAGAGCTGCACCAGCAGTGCCTGGGAGACACACAGGAGGAGGCTCAGAGCACCTGGAATTATTGCTGCAAATGGCTGAGCTTCCTTCCAGGAAAAAAAGAATAAAAATTTCTCTTGTCAATTAATTTTCTCAAATGTTTTTCTACCTCGGCTGGGGATAGGCCAGCTGAAGATAAGGCAGGCATGAAGAGCTGCCCAGGCGGCAGCTAAAGCTGATTTTTGCTCATCATTTTTTCAGAGTCCCCAAAACTGGCAGAGAGTTCTGGTCCTCTATCAAACTGCCTGGCTGCACCAGTTAAATGCTTGTTACAAACTCACATCAGAGCGCCGAAAAATCTCAATGCGCTTGTTAATTTTCTGCTTTGAACAGTTTAGGAGAGCTCACTTGTGCTGGGGTGACACAAAAGCAATTTTACACCGTGCCTGCAGCACGCCAGAGCCAGGGTAATCCATCAGGGCGTTGCCAGCACTATTGATGTGGTCTGGGATGGAGTTTGACTTGAAAGATGAAGAGGAAATTAAGTATAACAGAGTGATAATGGAATGATCAATGCTGCTGCTGCAGCCCTTGCGTGAGCGCTGGAAAGGAAGATATTCTGTCCGTGCTGGCCACGGATGTGTGAGTGAGGTGATAAGTCTTATCTGAAATGCAAAGCTGAATGGAAGTCATTAATATGGCAGAGTTAACACTGGGGGCTTTGCTGACAGAGCAGGAGGAGCAAGAAGGATGAGAAGATGTCCCAGACTTTCTCTTTCAAGAGAGCATGGGTAGTTCTGGTGCTTGTCATGAAATTCCCTTTTCTCCACAGCCATGGTTCTGTTTTCTCTCATAAACACTGAGTGTGCTGAAGGGATTCATGGAGAAGTCCTTTTCCCCTAGCATTTGAGTAGCCTGGGTTGTGAACCTGAAACCTATTGTCCTAAAAACTCTTTCTTGCCATTAAAAGTTTGCTTTCCGTGGGAAAAAGTCATCAGTTTGGGACAAGGATTTTCTTTTAAAGGGATTCCCTGTAGAAGGAATCTTCACTCAGTAGGAAAATTTATGCTGAGCGTTGTGACCCTCAGACTCACCCACCATGAAGCCTTTTGGTCCGAAGTGTTCCTGAAAACTGATCTGGGCAGGAAAACCTTTGTGTCCCACCTGGGGAATCCTCCACAGTCAGCAGGACTGGCCTCTGTGGCAGACATGTCTGCAAAGTTCCCTTTGGGTAATGCCATTTGGAATTTTTGATGCTGTTAAGTGTTCCCAGAAGGGAAAACGAGACTTCTGAATGTCTGATAGCTTATAGGATGTGGCATTTATTATTTATTCTGCACGCTTTTGTTGCTGGTTGTTGCTAAACATCCTCGTCCTCATGGGTTTCAGTGCTTTTCTAGGATGTCAAGTTCTCAGGAAGTCATTATGGGATTCATTAGGGATCTCCATCTATTTCCCATCCTTCCATGGAGGAGTTTCAGTGTCACCCCAGCTATGTTATTTTGACTTGTTGCAAAGCCCTAGGGATGGATTTCTGCCCTCTGGACTTTTTTTTTCACAGCCAGTGAGGTTCTCACTGGCAGCATCTGATCCATTCTCTGAAATGTTCTTAGCTCCTTTCCTCAGTAATATCAGATTTTGAACCAGATAATGGGATTGCCTTATCCCAATCATATGATTTAAAATATCTTGTGGGGTCAAAATTTCATTATTTTAATCTCCCATTGACCATTATATGAACTCTTGCAACTCACTGTGGCTTTTCAACAAAATTAAATTGCTTAGCTGTGGCTTGTACCAAATCTTTTTATAATATCCTTGAAGAGCTGAAAGCTTTCTAAGACAGGATCTTCTTCTAAAATTCCTTTTCCACCCAGTAAACTTTTATTTCTTGGCATTACTGGCCCTTCAGATGCTGTGTCCTTTGCCTTTGTTTTTTATTTTATGTTAAGCTGAGGTTTAAGCTGTTCACAGGGCAATCAGCATTTGGCTTTTCATTTCTGTAGATTCATTGCATAGAAAGTTTAATTAACTAAATCTGTATCCACAGTGAGTCATAACAGCCCTGTAATTCTGACCTGCAGCAGTCTGAGCACCACCAGAGCGATTCTGCTGATGGATTAGGGGATGCCAATCGCTGCATTGTCCTCGGTGCTCTGAAATTGGCAGTTTGGGCCAAAACAGGGCGTTTTGAAGCAAACGGAAGAGAATCGAATGGATATTTGGAGAATCATTTGAATATGGAAGGCAGCCACCAGTTTCAGAGATCAGTTGAGTTTGAAAAGCTTTGGATGAGTGGGGATTTTACAGTGAGTTGGGCACTCAGAGAGGAACTCAGCCTCAAGCAAAGGCTACTCATGAAGCTCTTCACCATCACTGTCCTCCTTGGGTTGTGTTTTCAACCCACTGGGAATAAATTTCAGTCTCCTAGCACATGACTGAACAGATCTTTGTAATCAATTTTATTCAAAGTTAGAGTTGTTGGGGATTTTCTTCTATTTCCTTTACTTCTGTGAAAGGTTATTCGTAAATTTGTGCATTTTCAAACTGGAGGCAGCCTAAGCCAAAACTCTACAGTGTTTTCACCACAGATCTGGGTTTGGTCAACCACATTATTTCATTTCTGCAGCCCCTGATTTTTACCATCCCTTCCCCTCATGAAGCATCAAGAGTAGTTAGTAGAAATCTCAGAAAGCTCGTCTAATGATCCCATATCTTCAAAATGAGCAAGAAATAAATTACAGCAGGAACCACACCAGGTCGATGACATGATTTAACTGAGCTGAGTCCTTGAAGAATTAGTCTGGTGATTATGGGAAGTGTCTTTTTAAATGAGGTAATTTGAAATTAAGTCTCCTTTCCATATCTCCTTAGCACAGTCTATTGTTCACAGGCCATGGCTCAGGTTGGTATCTGATGTTTAAAACAGCAATGCCCAGATGAGCTTAAAGTAATTTGAGACCCTTTCATTCCTGAATGCTAAAATTGCAACAAGATCAGGAAGCAGAGTGGTTAAAAAGAGTTTTTTCCATTGCTAAAAAAGATACTGGTACATAATTCAGAACTTCTCAAAAGAGAAAATAATTTAAAAGACTGGAAGGCTGAAAGAAATCCACCTTGAGAGACTGCCTGCTGTCTCCAGCTCCTGCAAGCTGCACTTCCCTCTGCTTCCTGAGGACATTCCCCATGGATGGAATTCCTGCCAGATCAAGTGTTGCTGGATACAAATGGGCTGGGGAGAAGAAATGCAGTGAGAGTTTGGCTGTTCTGCTCTGTGCAGCTCAGCCAGGCAAACAGGCAGCAGAGCCACTAGCATTCAAACAGCAAGAGAGATTGGGATTTCGGTTTTTCAGGTCTCTGCCTTTGACACTCTCCTAACAGAAATCCTTGGGGATCCACTGAAATATCCCATTTATCACAGTAAATTTAGATGGCTGGTGACATGAAGTGCTGTTCTGGGTCTGGGTCATGACTGCTGCCAGGCACAGGCCTGTTCTGGCTGGGTGAGGGGGTAAAGAGCCAGATTATTATCATTATTATTATTTATTATTATTATTATTATTATTATTGTCTCTCAAGGCTGGTGAATAATGCCCAGATTTTCCAACAGCTGGATGGACAGGAAGGTATCCAGGAGAAGTGTCTGCCTCTTGAATCTGAGGATGAATTCAGGACCAAGCCTGCATGCTTTTGCCTGGGTAAATGAGAAGTGTTTGAGCTCTATCAGCCATTCCAAATTACAATTTTTCGCTTGTGCAGCTGACTGAGGCCAACTCCTGTTTATGCTCTGGATGTGCCCAAAGAAAGGAAAGAGAGCTGGAGCCACACAGTGATGAGGTTACAGGGAAATTACACTTCCCACTCCAAACATCCAGAATTATCACAAACCATTACACGGTTTTCTCTCCTGCTGCACGGTTTGTGTCCAACCCGTCACGGCAATCTCGCCCTGGAGTTTGAATGAACCTCCTTTGGCATCCATCCTCTGCAGGGAGGTTTTCAGCCTGACAGCCAGAAATCAGGCAGCTCGCAGCACAAACCCAGTGTCTGGAGTTCCAAACGCTGGCTTTACAAATTGCGCTTCCATTATGGAAAATAAAGCAATTTATAACCACTGGCAGGAGACACAAAGCTTCAGTGCACACTGGTGGGCTGGGTGTGTTGGATGGGTTGGAAAAAACTGCTTTCCAAAGGAAGGAGTGCTTGTCCTGCTCCATGATTCTGTGTCAGTGAGCACCAGCCTGCTCATCTTCCACAATCAGGTAGGTCAGGTTGAAATTCTGCCTTTAGCCACTTCAATCTGGAATGAAATGCATGGATAGAAGCTGTTAATTTGTTTGTCTCGCTCAGGCTTCTCTTGTTATAAGGCTGCTTATCAGAAATAATAAATCCATGTGCTTTTTGCTTCTGAAACACTGGCAAGGTATAATTATATTATGATTTATTTTACAGCATCAAGGCCAGGATGTGAAATATTTACTCAGGAAAAATTAGAAACCACAGAGAGCAATCAATCAATCACAACTAGAGAACTGAAATTCCTTCTGTGTCCATTCAGTGGACTGAGTGCAGAACAACCCTGTTATTGGGACCTCTGACAGAGGCAAGGAATGAAATTGAGGCTTTTTGATTTCTAATGCCCTTGCAGTCTGAGCCTTATTAACACAGCTCACCCTGAGAAAAAATCACAAACAGTAGGCCAGCCTTTTTAATGCCGAGGGATTTGTGGAAATAGTAACAATTTGGGACCCCAATTACTGAGCTGTATGGTGTGTTGTTGGGTATTTGGGTTTTTTTTCTCACTAGTCAGATATCCTCCAAAAACCTCCAGTTGTGTGAGGCTGTGTTTGGGTTTTTGTGGAGGGATGTGCCGCTGATTGCTGCCCATGATATTTCCCTTTTCTCCAGGCCATGCTGGGTATTCCTGATGGATTGCTGTCCTGGGAGTGTTTTCAGATCCCAACCTGTTGCTGCAAATTTGGATGCAAACAGAAAAACTGCTCATGGCATTTCACTGTAAGGGGAGACAGAAGTGGATTACAAATCCTCAATGCCTTCAGGGTAAAGAACTTCCCACCACAGAGCTGAAATGGATGGGAACCAAGCTGACTTGAGAAAGAACAATCTGTCTGCCTCCAAAAGAATTATCCCTATTTTCAAGCCTGAATTTTCAAGTAACTGTAGATCAGTATGCAGAAAATTATTTTTCATATCTAATTTATGTTCAGTAAAAGGATCATAAAATTCTCCACATTCTGCTTCTCCCAATTTCCAGCTGTCTCAGGAAGACTAAGAATTGCCACCATAACTCTAACTCCTGATGGGTGTTTAGTTAACAAAACACTTTGTTACATCACTCCAGAAGCCTTGACATTAATAGACAATTCTTCAGCTTCTTTATTCAAGTCAATGGTGAGCTCAAAATAATAAAATACAATGGAATCGGTGTCGACCAAAATGATTATTCAGTGCAAATTTAAATAACTGAGCAGGCAGATAACCAAGCCTGAATCACAGAATGAGGTCAGCAGCTGAGATGGAAGTCATTCCTGTTCCGTAATTCCCAATTTCAGTAGTTTCTTGGGGTTTGTTCTGTAGCCTGTTAAAAATGAGACATGGTTTTGTCATCATTCTTGTCCCCTAAAAACTGCACAGAGCAACCTCACACTGCTCATCTCAGAAGTTACTCAATAAATCTGTTAAAGTTGGTTTTCTTTCAGTTAAGTTATGCTGGTTTACCTCAGCTGAGGATATGATAGCTATTTTCTCAGATTTTCCACCAATTCCTGCAAATATAATAGTGAATGGGAACCAAAATTTCTGACCATGTGGGTTTTGAGGTGTGCTGTGTGGGGAAGGACTCTCAGCCCCTACCAGATACATGTGCAGGTGCATTTTGGCCAAAACACCCTGGAAATTATGCTGTTCATACCTCTGATTTTGGAATGGAACATCCACTGGAATTAAAATATTGCATGTAAAATTGAACAGATCTTCTACCTTCTGATTTGGGATCTATTAGGAAAGTTATTTTCCAATGGAAATAAAAGCCAATTCTGCCATTTTATTCAGACTGCAGGAGGTAGTAATCTTTCACACTGGCTGTTTTCAAACGGGAATATCTGCTAAGTTCTTCCTCACTGCTGTTATTTTTCTTGTTCCTCACACCAGAGAAATATTTTCCCGATTTCCCTGTCACCATGAGCTCTGTCATCTCACTGCAAGTCAACTGTAGACTGTCCTTGCCTCTCTTTCCCTGAGAAATTCATTAGGGAGCCATGGAGGAGCTGATAATTAGCTGTGAGTGACTTGCAGCAGATGTTAAATATTGTAGCACTGATAGTTTTGTACTTTGAGATCTGAAATTCCAGAAACCTCATTACTGAGGAGAGGTTACTCTCATTTGAAGGCAATGGATAGAGGAACTCAGGAGATAAGTTAGCAAGTGAATATATGAGCTGATTAATAAAAATTCCACGGCAGCCCGTAGGCTGGAGTATCCTGAATTTAGAGCCAGCTCAGACTCTCAGTTGTTTATGCAATGATGCTCCAAAAACCAACCTGAAAGCACAAATCCAAGAGGTCTCCCCTGGGCTGATTTGGTTTGTGTTTCTCCAGGAGAGGTACAAGTTGGGTACCACAAGTGGGATCTGCAGGAGAGCAAAGCACAACAGAGATAAAAGGAACAAGGACTTTTAAGCCTGTTGTAATTTGCCTAATCCCGTTGAGGGGAATTCTTCATGTACTTTATTTCGGATAAGAAGTGTTAACATTTTTCTCCTGCAGATTACCACTCGGTGCCTTGTCAGTCCCAGGCTCCAGGGATGGAGAGCTGTGTGCTGCCAGCCTGACGAGGTGTGGCGAGCACAGACCTTTCCCCCGAGAATTCTTTCTCTTTTCTTCTTGTGTTTTATAAACAAATATAAAGTTTGGATGTTGTTAAAACGGTGTCTCGAGATATGGACATTCAAGCCTGGCCAATCGGCCTGGGGGGAAGTTTTGAACTGACCAATCTGGGTGACCTTTGAAAGTCTATATAAGTTGGAATTAATTAATAAAGTACACTTTTTTGGCCACACTGAAGAGCTAGACTCCTTCTCTCTGCTAGCGGTTCAACAGCGACAACGAGGAATAGCCAAATTAATTAATTCGGGAAGTCAAAGTTGTTCTGTCATTCACAGAGCCCAGCTGAAGGGGAGGTTCTGTGCAGCCCTAATCCCCATCCCGCTCATCCTTTTCCCAGCAGGTCACTGCATCCCTGCCAGAGCTTCCCTGGGGCACAGAGCAGCGACTGCTGGCTCCAGAAATCACCACGGGAAAGCTCTGAACTTCCCAGGAGACATTCCCAGAGTCCCTGCCTTTGATCCCAAGGAAGGGCTTGACCTCATGCAAACCACTGAGGATCCCTAATTTTAGCAGCTGCATCTGTTTAATTGGGACTCTGAGCAGAGCAGTGAGCCTGGGGGGAGAAGGAGATCGCTCAGCTAGGAATTGCAAATGTTTTAAAGCGTTGCTCTCTCCTGCAGAAAACCTGCCAAGGGCTGGGATATTTGTGCTGCTCCTGTTAAGGTCTCCTGCACTTGGATAGGGAGTTTCTTCCTGTGCAGGATGTTTAATGGAAATGCACAGGAGATCTACTTAATATGTGGCGTCTCTTTGTTGTACAGCAGGGTAATGAACATTTCTCAGAGCTACTGAAGATGTTTGTACTTTTCAAAGGCTGTTTAAACCATTTTCAGAACTTTCTGCATGCACTGAGTGCCAAATTCCCAGACTTTTTTTAGTTGATAGCTCTCCAAGGTCCCTTAAATGCTAACAACTCTTTGAAAGGTCCAAAACCTAAGCCACCTTTCCAAATCTTAAGAATTTTCTAGGAGTTTCTCTGTGTTTTATGTTCCCAAGAACTGATTTATCACTGTCACCTTTACCTATCGGTCCTGAATGTCACTGATGCTGCAACAGAGAACCTGGTGAGAGATGCTGCTGAAAATGTGCTAAATATAAAGGGCAAACCTGACACAGGATTTTATTGGGAGGTTGGCTCTGCACTCACCATCTTTCTCATGTAAAAAAAAAATCAAGATTATTGAAATATCTTGCTGAATTATCACTTCTCACAGCATTTTATGAGTGGTTTGCTGACACCTCTCCAAACTCTGCAAACCCCTTCAAACAAAGCCTTTTCCAGTTGTGCCAGACTCTGACCCCCCAGGGCAACAAGATTTATAATTTGATAATAATCAGTTGCCTGATTTATAGAAAAATTCATTATTATTATTATTATTATTATTAGTGCTAAGTTGTCAAATAAATTAACAGCATTGCTGCTTCCTGATCCCCACTGCTCTGTGCACACACTTTTCAGAAAATACATTATTTTGGAAGAGGTAGATGTGAAAATATTGCTGTTGGAAAAGAAGTCACCTTACCAAGCCAGCTTTTGAGAATCTGGGAATACTTTTTCCTGAAAAAGAAACAAAGCATTTTGTCCCACTTTTCTAGAGATTAGCTTTTGTTTAATCTTCCAATCTTCTGGCATCCTGAATCACTGACTACTCTAATAACAACACACTACTTAATCCTTATGAAACATGTAGTGATAATTCAGCCTAAGAAACAATTGGTGCTTTACTTTTAGCTGCCAGCTGAAAGCTTAGGCTAAACTTTCTGCTTTTACAGAAAAAAAAGAAAAAAGAAATGTGGAGGGGGTTTTTCCTCTTTTTTTTTTCGCAGTGAATTCTCTGATCTTGTATTCCCAGTTATTTCGGGCATCTTCATCACAGATGTCACAGTTTTTTTGTGTTTTATTTTATATTTTCTTAGAGCAGACAAAAAGTCCACCCTTCCACTTCATCATTAAACAAGTAAGAAAAGAAAACCTGTTAATTACAGGTGGTGTAAAAATTCTGATCTCACTTCACATAGATCAACAACATTTGTTGTCTCTGGAAAAAAACAGCTGTTCTGTAAAAGAAAAAAAAACAACCAACAAACAACAAAACAGACAGAAAAAGGTCTGCAAAATGTCATTAATATGTTCTGATGATATGAGGAAATGTTTTTGAGAAAAGAATGGACCTACAGAAAAGCAGCAAAGAGTACTTCACAGACTTTGATTCCATCATTTCAGCAGCTTCATGTGCAGCAAAAATCTATAGGCCAGAGGGTTTTATAATAAGGGTTTTATTTAATTTACATTTTTTTGTTTAATTTTATAATAAGAGCAAAATCATATTCGGTCTTACATCACTGACTTGAACTCTCCTTCGGTTTTGTGGTTAGATTTTTAAATCTGGTTCAATTCCAACAGAGATTTATCTGCAGAGGAAAGGCTGAGGTCTAAAGATCCATTCTTTTTGTTCTTTCTCCCCACCCACCTTCTCAGGAGCAATTTGTTCGCCTTTCTCTAAGCTCACACACGTTGCATTCACATCGGTAGATGATGAAATACTTGACTGATTTTTAATACACCTGTAATTTGGTCCACTTGTGCCCATCCATGAGAAGAGAAGTCATTTGTTTCACCAGGTGCTCCCAGGAAGCTTTTCAGCCCTAGCTGGAGCTCCGCTCTGGCAAGACACACCCCAACAACCAAGTCTATTTGCTGCTTTGGAGTGAATCCATTGCGAGGAGCTGTGCCTGAGCTCTCTGTGCAATTGGTGCCTCTGAGTGATTCAAATTTCCAGAATAAATTGGGTGACAAAACCTGACTCTTTAATAGGGGCCAGAAAGCCCACAGTGTGCACAGCACAGCGCTCTGCTGCTGCACTCTGTCCTGGGGAATTTACTGTGCCATTTCTCCTCCCTAGGAGATTATCTTCCGCACGAAGATGCAGATTTGGATGGGTGCCAGCTAAAGCTTTTCCTTTTTTCTTCTTCCTTTTGGTTCCTGGCAGAGAGAAATAGAGCCCCAACAGAAGAGACATCTCTGAGTCAATTAATTAATGAGGCTGGGGGTGAGGAGCAGCCAGGATCATTATAAATTGTGGGAGGAGGAGCAGTTTGGGCTTCATGGGGAATTCTGGGGGCTGAGGGGTCAGCATGCTGGCTGAGAGAAGGGCAAGAAAATTTTATTTTCTAGAGAATTCAGGCTGAAGGAAGTGAGCTGGGTTTTCTCCGCCAATCTTTAAAGTTAGAACCAGTTTCATGGTGCTAATAATGCCAAGGATGTGGGTTTGATCCCCATTCATTCAGAGCTGGACTCCTTCCTTCCAACACAGAATATTCTGTGATTCAAATTTCTTTTTTTCCCCCTTTTTTTCCCCATCAGAGAAGCGCAGGATCTATTCCTGCCCTCTGGGTAAACCTGAATAAAACTTTATGTCCATTTGCAATCTCACCTTCATGCTAAGCTACCCAAAGTATTTTATTGTTCATTTCACAGCTCTCAGAACCTCAAGGCGAAGCAGCACCTGTAAAATCTCGACCCTGGAGAAGGATGTCTCCAGTTGAGAAGGAGTGCAATGCTCTGCTGGGCTTAGCAGTGTGCTCAGGTTTCTGTGCTTTCTGCTATTTTGTCATGCAAAGGAGTTCAGGGTTTTGTTCTGCTTCTGTTCTGAGCAAAGCTCAGGTGAAAGGAGATTGCAAGAGGGGAGGACTGCCCATAAAGGCAAGGCACAGATCTCGAGGTGATTCTGGTGTAAATCTGAGTGTTCAGAATACCAAAGGATCCAGCTGGTGGCTGGGGAAGAAACTAGGAAATCTCAGGTTGGATTTGCTGGAAATGTTGTTGGAAAGCAACCTGCGATGATAGACAAGGAGGAATGGCTTTAAAGTGAGAGAGGGGAGATTTAGATTGGAAATAAAGAATAAATTCCTCCCTGTGAGGCTGCGCAGGCTCTGGCACAGGGGGCACAGAGAAGCTGTGATGCCCCTGGATCCCTGGCAGTGTCCAAGGCCAGGCTGGACAGGGCTTGGAGTGACCTGGGACAGTGGGAGGTGTCCCTGCCATGGCAGGGGTGGGATGGGATGATGTCTAAGAAGCAGGGTGCTCACACTCTGCTGTGTGGTTTCACAGGCTGGAGACATGTTTTTGAGCCTTTGGGATCAGGTTCAATGAACTCTAAGCTGGTAGTTCAAATGTTAACAAAATAGCAAAGACCTTAAATAAAAGCAGACCCGGCTGGGGGTCCTGTTTGTCCCCAGGTCTCTCTGCGATGTGCCTCATTTCCCATCCATGTGTGCTTCACTTCCTTGGGAGTCTGCAGGAGTGGCAGAAAATCCCCAGCCCTGATGGCTGAACACTGGCTCAGCCCCAAAGCCCTGTTCCTGCAGATTCAGCTGTGCTCCCAGGGACATGTGGATCATCTGTCCAGAAGACATCTCCTCGGGAATTTTCTTCTGTCTGTAAAAGTCACCGAGTGGCTGTGCTGGAGCGAGGCCAAGGCGAGGTTACAGAGGTTTCCAGAGGTGCAGCTGCAGGTCACAGCTGGGGAGAGGCCAGCTTGGAAACTTGCAGTAATTGTGGAATTACTGATCCTCCTACAG
>VZRM01007015.1:33942-68577 GCA_013397955.1 Grantiella picta
GAAGGAAGGAAGGAAGGAAGGAAGGAAGGAAGGAAGGAAGGAAGGAAGGAAGGAAGGAAGGAAGGAAGGAGATGGGCAAAGCCCCAGGTTTCACGAGCAAAACGCCATTATTATACATCCCTCTAGACCTGCTTCCCTGCCTGCAAGCACAGCACCTTGGGACAATTTCCATGCCCAGATTTTGGCAGGGTTAAACCCTGTGCAGAGTGTTCCGTTTAGGAGCCACTTGACTCACCCACCACATCTTACAAGAGGAAAACTTCCCAAACCAACAGAAGCTTGATTATTGAGCAGGAAAGCAGTTCTGAGAAATGAGTGCCTTGTTCAGTGTGCTGGCCCAGGACCTTCTGGCTGGTTGTTCTTGCTCTCTGAATAAAACAGGAGGATCACATCAATACTGGCAGTCCTCAGTGGTGCTCTTTAGCCAGAGCTCAGGCAGCAAACAGCTCTGACTGTGCCAATTTCTCTCTCAAACGAACCTTGAGGAGCAAGTTCAGCTTGTAGCTATAACTGGAGGATATTCTGTCTCATACACAGGGACACCACATTGCCTCATAGTTTACAGGCTGGGATATTCCTTGCTGTTGGTGACCCTTTTTGTCGGAAACACAGCAAATCAAGAACTGCATCCTTTTTTGTTCTTGTTTCCAGCCATCCTGAAAACCTTTGAAGACGTTCTGGAATTGCCTGCATTTGGAAATGCAAGTGTTCGGGAGTGTTCTGTGCAGCCACTATATTTATGCAGGCAGTATATATTGTAAAGCCACGGCTGGGCTGCTTTTTTTTCTGCCTCTGGTTTCCCACGCTGAGGTAGAGGCAGGCAGGAGAAACATCTGTCAGAATCTGTGTTACTTCAATAAAATGAAGTACAGTGAAGTCTAAAATCTAACTACGTTATCATAATATTTAGTTGCACTTTTTAGAGTTTTCAGTGTGGTGGGTGATTGAAGCTCTCTAGATTTTCAAAGAGCTGGAAGCACTTAGCACAGGAATTATCCCAAAACCTGCAAATATGTGTCTTTAATTTGGTGTTATTTCAATAAACAGTGATCAAAGACCAGCAAATTTATGCTACTGATATATTTTGCTCTTTTGGAGATAATTTGAAACTTACTTTTCTTCTGTGTAGTGTTCTCTTCAATATCCTTGCTCTGGAAATGCATTTCTGTGTATTTTTATTGCTGTTTTGGATTGGATTTTTTTAAATGCCACTTGCGTAATAACTCAGAGGAATGTACCCTTGTTACAGTTTTATTCAGAAATGCATCATTTCTGGAGTTTTAAATTCTGTTGGAACATTCCTCAAACTCTGAATCCCTTCTGGGATAAATTTCTTTGACCTTCAATTTTCCTCAGATATCTTTGTATCAGCATGAAGTGAGTTTAATTTGTTTAAGCATGCACACTCACACCCTAATGAGCTGATAGTGTTATCTTGATCAGCTCTGGAAATGACTGTTCTAAATCCTGCCAGCCCCATTCCAGCTATGAACCCTTAAATCCAACTCGGAATTACAGATGAAGTGTTTTCAGCCTTTATGATTTCACCTTCTCTTTCCTAAAAATATCCTGTGAAAATCATAGTTATTGTGCTGTAGGAATCTATTCATGAATCTTTGCTGAGCTGTGTAATATTTTTTTTTCCTTTAATCGTGAGCTCGTAGCTTTTCATCTCTCTGAAGCTTTGAAATTTCCTGGAGTTTGTTGTCTTTGAGCTGAGCTGATTTTTGTGAAATTCTCAAATAAGAGTCTCTCACAGGTAGAGGAGCTCTGACTAACTTAGTGTGGAACAAGACAGCTCAGAAATCTTGAGGACAGTCAGACTGTAAAGTAAAAAAAAAGTAAAACAGCAGACTAATGGAAACACAAATGATTTGGAAAAGCAGATCCTCAAGGCATGAAGTCTCATGATCGTTCCCTGCTTTGTTGCCCTGGTGAAGACAGTTCAAAACCAGTGATTTGCAAGTGAAACTTTAATTAAAAATTTTTAATGGCTATTTTCTTAAAAGAGGGTGTAAGACACTTAAAGAGCTGTTGATTGAAGAACACAAAAGCACTTTCTTTGTTTTATTAATATTCTCTATTCATGAGTGCAACCCAATGATCTTTAGCATTTCTCGCACGCTGCCTTTAAGGTCATGAATTTTAATGAGAAATTTCTTGAACTTTGTCTAGCCAAGGAGCAATTCCTGATGTGGGCTTCCCAAATGGGCAGGTGAGATGAAATGAAAACGAGAGAAGCCATGGAATTAGAAAAGGACTGCATCTGTGTCCTGTCTGTCTGGGGAGGGATGTTGGCCTGGCTGGAGAGTTCAAGGCAACTAATTCATCATCAGCAAATGCTGCTGCAGTTTGTCTGAAATAAATTGAATCATCCTTGGATCTCACAGAGACTTCACTGCCCTGCAGGTTCAACATTAATTGCTCCTCGTCTGCTTGAGCTGCAGGCAGGAGAAAAATTCTGCATTGCTCCATTTGTTCTTACTGAGAATAGTCAGTCTCTTGAAGGCTGATGAAATTGTTTTGAAGAAGCTGAAACAAAATCTGTTGGCTCATCTGAGTGGTTAATGTCTGGCTGAACACTAGAACTGCAAAGCAGGAAATTTTGGGAGATATTATGGCTTAATTATGTGCATGTCTGGAGTTCTGTGCTAATACATTAAGTCCTCAATGATTTTTTAAAACAAAATCATCAGGTATGAAGCAGTAGAGCTTCTCATTAAAACTGGAAGTGTTGTTTCAGGGTGATTATGTTTTATTGCTTATTACTGATGGTACAGCAGGATTTACCTTTCAGAGGAGAAACACCTGAAGGGTCTTCTCCAGCCCTTCCCTTTTAGATATGTGCTTGATTTTTGCTGAGGTTATGGCAGGAATCGAGTATGAAAATAATGAAATCTGAGTTGGATTTGTATCCCTCCTGCTGAATCTGCTGCAATGATCTGCTGAGGAGCTCCTTAGCCCTTCTGCTTGGTGTTGATAATCCAGGTTTGCCTGTTTGAGTGAGTTCTGTGGCACTGTTCAGACTGCAGATTTTACAGTGCAGGAACTCTGCATTAGGCTTTCCCCTCTCAAGAGCATAAGGGAACTACAGGAACCCTAAACTTTGGGGAAAATGAGGTTTTTGAGAGCTGTTTTCTCTCAGAAATAAAGTGGTAAAGACAGGAGCAGAGAGGGAGGGGAAACACCTCAGTTCTTTCTCTCCATCTGTTTCTTGTGAGCATCACTTTAGTCATCCAGGAAAAACAAAGTAGAGTAACCCAGAGTGTGAGGTTTTATCCTAATATTGCGAATTAAGGACTGGAACTTCCCAAGCAGATCTGCAGAAACTAGATTCCATTTAGGAAATATGACTTTTACATCAGCCTTTTATCAGTTTTACCTTCAACATTTATTACTTGTAGAAGTAAAAGCTAGGAATATGCTGTACTTCTTCCTTTCCTTGACCTTCTAGGTTTTGTCATCATTATTTATAGATTCCTGGCAATATATTACAATAATTTTCTGCACCAAAAAAAAAAAAAAAAAGGGGAGAAAATCTTTCCTGAGGAAAAAAAACCCAGAAGGGACATGCTGAGTGTAATTTCTGTCAGCAGATGTGCTTAATTGATGAAAATAACTGCAGAACAGTGTTTGGGTGTGTTTGAAATAAAATTGTTGACCAATGCAAGTTTTAAATAGTTCTGCTGTAATTAATGCATGGCATATGCAGTACACTCAGTGGATTCTTTTGCAATTTGCTCCTAAAATAAAAGACTGTTCCCTCAATGAATTTATGTGACTCAATAAACCTGGTAACATTATATTATGAATATTAGTGACTGGGGGCAAAGACAGGTGAAAGCAAATTTCAGGAGTTCTAACAGTAGACTGAAATAATAAAATACTGAAAAATTAGGAAATTAAAGGAAGCTAATTACTGAAATAATAATACATCCACCTTATGTAATGCTTCTCTACCAGAGGAAGTGGTGAAAGTCAAAGAGGAGGAACAGCTGGAGGACAGCTGGGAGGTCCCAGAGAAACCTGGAACAATCTGCAGAACCCTGAGGAAATGAGAGTCAGGTCAGAGCAAAGGTCTCAGCCCCTCGACGTGGTTTCAACATCCCAGAAAATCAGCATTTAGCCCCTGATCAAAATCCATTCTGTGTTTTGGGTGCAGGTCACACCAACCAGAAGGGTTCTGTGTTATGTTCCAGTGTGGTTTTCCCTGATGGGTTCTGTTCCTCTGCTGTTTCTAGGATTTAGATCCAGGCAAAGGCTTTGAGCTAAGGAAAAGCTGGGTGCCAGGCAGCTGAACTGCTCTTTTAATTAAAGCTGGTTATGAAATGATAGGATCTTGGCAACAACAGGATCTGCTAATTGTAACTGCTTGTTCTGAATGTGTTACTCACTGGAGTTACACCGGCACGAAATGTTCCTCCCAACATATTTTTCCCTCCCCACTAATGCAATGAATCATGCAGGGCTTTTTCTCTGTGAAAACTGTGCAGCCCAGACCCAGCTTTAGGAGGAGATGGAGTTAAAATCAGAAATACGTGTGATGGTCCAAATTCTGCTGGACGTGCAAACACTCGATTCCCTGTCCAACATTGGCGCTTTGTTTGTTTTTCCTGTTTTTCAGCACATCCTCGGGTTGTTTTGGAACTTGCACAGGGTTAAACATTTGATTAAGTTGGCCAGAAGTGGGCTGTGCATTGTGGCAGTGTGCAGTTGTTTCTCTTAAGAAACCAGAATTAGTTGCAAAAAATAGAGACTCTCCAAAGAAATGTGTGGCATCACCATGCATAGACCCTGGAGAGGTCTGGTTCATAGTCCAGACCAGGTTGCTGTCTGGTTTACCATCTCAGTGGACCTACTGTAGAGAATTCTTGGCAAAAAAATAAATGTTAGTTGTGAAAAATTAAAAAATCAGATGGACCTATGAATAAACCATGAGAAACTGCACTCTTCACGTGGCAAATGCAAATGCCTGTCATCTGAAGTCAACTTGTTCCACATGTGTTGCAACATCCCCATGAATAATCCGCTGCAGTTTCCCTGGTTTGAATCATAAGGTCAATAGCAAGATAAGCCCAAGAGATTAATTCCAGTCACATCGTCCCAGTTGTGCCAACAACTGTGCTTTTTTGGAACCTCAGCTGTGCAGCAGGGAGGGCAGCAGCTGAACACCAGGGCTCCCAAATGCCTGCAGGAAGATGCAGAGCTCTGCAGGGGAAATGGGTTTGGATTCCAGGTGGGAGATGGGTCAGTGCCTGGAAGTGTCCCCAGATTCCCAGTGGCACCAGGATGGGCACAAGTGGTGCCTGCCAAAAGCTGGTGAGTTGTCACTTCACCGAGCTTTGCACCATCACAAGGTCACGGGGGCCTTGGCAAGGTTTAAGAAATGGAGTAATGAAAGCTGAAAATCTGATTAAAAACTAATTTAGGCTTTGATTAATCTCAGCGCTTAAAGACATGCCCGAAATTCATGGTGTCAGAGTCCTGTGGGTCAAGAGGGCTGTCATGCTGTGCTCTGAACACACAGCTGTCTGTGCACACCTGGTATGGAATTCACTGCCCAAATTCACACCACCTGAAGGGTCAAATTGTACTAAACCATCCAGATTATCCATACAGGAGCATTGCTGGCCTCTGCAAAGTCCTGTTGTTTCCTTCTGGCTACACCTGGGGATCCCAAAAGGGGCATCTTCCATTCCCAGCAGGAAATCACTCCCACTGCCTCTCTGGCAATCATTCACCTCATTCTTTACTGTTTATACCTCTGGATACTTCTGAAATACCATCTCATTTTCAAGAAATCTGTATCTTATTTTTCTTCCAGAGAAACCATCACCATTCAACAAAAAATGTAACACCAACATTTTTGATATGGTCAATAAGCTTGGGCTTTCTTTATTCCTCATTCTTATTTTAAGTAAGTATATGAAAAAGAAATTTGAAGACTTTTGCTGTCTAGTATGATATGTTTACAGTCTGCAGACCACAACTGCATTTCAAGCAAATGCTCTTGCAAACAGTATGTGTTTTATACAAAGCAGTGCAATTTGTTAGTTAGAGATTGATCGTCTGGCTACAGGCAAACTTTGAAAGCTGTCACATACAGTGGTTTTATTTTAAGCTTGTTACTGGCTTTAAGTACAGAATTGGGATTTGTATCTGTATGGTGGATGAGCTTTGGATAACCACACTGGTGTGTAGCCCTGAAAGAAAGTGTCCTAACGCCTGGCTTAGGATACTAATTGCAAGAACATTGGAAACTCCAAGGCAAATAATATAAGTGTGTTTGTGCCAACAGAAGCTGGTTTGGTTGTTAGTCATTCAATATTAGGTGTTCAGCAAGATGCATGAGTGGTAGAGACAAAGTTCATTCTTAGTAGTCACAGAGAAGAATGAGCATTTATCACAGAATAAACTCTGACTTTTTACATTCTCCCAACCTCCAGCTCCACAGGGATTTTTTGGAGCTGGCTGTGTTGGGCTGACTGCTGCTTTTACCTATGCCAGGAGAGAGGAGAGCGCTGTAACCTACGCTGTTGCTTTGCTCTGTGTAGTTTGCTGACGTTCAGATGTGCCCATTTCCGTCCCTGTTTTTGGGAATGGCTCAGTTCCCCATGTAGATGTATTTGATGGGGGAAGCCTGTCCCTCCAGCACCAGGCTGTCAGTCTCGTTGAAGGTGTCACTTTCCCCAGAGCGATTGGCACTTTTCGCTCTGCTCAGCCGCGACTGCAGCCTCTCGTGTTCCTTGCGCAGCTCCGAGTAGGAGTGGGAGAAGGTGTGGAAAATGGACGTGGCGGGGAAGGACATGATGAGGATCCCGCTGAGGATGCTGCTCAGAGCCACCATCTGTCCCGGCACGCTGCGCGGCACCATGTCCCCGTAACCCACCGTGGTCATGGAGATGATGGCCCACCAGTAGGAAGCGGGAATGCTGGTGAACTCCAGCACCCTGCCGGACTCGTTCTCCGCCAGATACACCAGCGGGGAGAACAGGGTGACAGCCACGCACAGGAAGAGCAGCAGCAGCCCGAATTCCCGCGTGCACTTGCGCACGGTGAGGCCGAGCGTCTGCAGCCCCAGCGAGTGCCGCGCCAGGCGCATCACGTACAGGATCCTCAAGGCACGTAGAACACGGAGCACCAGCCCCACCTTCTCCAGGTACGTGTTGCTGCTCGGCCTGTCCTCCTCCTCGCCGGAGTCATCCTCGGAGAAGATCAGGGAGACGTAGTAAGGGGAGATGGCCAAGAAGTCGATGATGTTCAGGGGTCCTTTGAAGAACTGACATTTGCTCCTGGCCTGGATGAAGCGGAGGCAGAACTCCAGGGAGAACCAAGCCACGCAGATGGTCTCGATGACGAAGATGTAATAGCACTTCTGGGAACACTCGCCCTGACACAGAGCAGAGAGGGAAATAAAGAAAAGAACAATCTGTGAGCCAGCAGCCAAAAACACCGATGGAGAAGCAATATGGATCTGCCTGAGTCACTGGTGGCAGAGATAAACAAATCCCAGCTCCCAGGTAGTGTGGCAGTTGTCCTTCAGTGGTGTACAGAGAATCCTGGGCACGTGAAATGTCTGAATAAACAGATCTGTCTACCTGCTTCGCTTGGCTGTGTTGCTCCTTGCAGCCTACACAATGAAACCCATCTGTGTATAAAGCCATGCAGGCTGTAAGTCCCGAATAATTCCCACTTTCTGCAGCACTTGAGAGTCACAAGTCCTTTTGTTCAGGCAGTGGTTATGGAGCTGGCCAGCTGAGGTTCCCCCCTCATGAGTGTGTTTTATCCTGCCTAACTCTCAGAACAATTTGGCTCCGTAGCACCATTTGGGGATTTTTCGTTTCTGCACAGTAAACTGTCGAGTGTGTATTTTACCTCAGAAATGAAACACCACAAAAGCTAACACAGGCTAGGCTAGCTCTGCCTGCAGGGTCAGGCTGTGGCTCCATTTGCAGGCAGTGCTGGAGTGCACTGATGTTTGCAGAGCTGCTGACTGGGCTTGATGAGATTGCCTGCAATCAGCACTTGTGTTGTGCAGTGCTCACTCTTCCTGAGCCCTGAATTATTTGTACAGTGCAGCCTGACTCTGCACAGACCTGCCTCTGGTCACTCCACTGATGTGGGCTCTGAATTATTCATTGCTCCCCTCAAGATTTATTTTATTTTTTGTTAACTGGGCTGAATTTTCAGTACATTGGTTATTTACCTTTATACCTTTATGGGTGACATTGCTCTCAGATCATCATGTGGCTTTCACTATTCCTTCTTTAGAAAATAAAAAAAAAATTTGTTTGCTGGAAGTTTTAACCATTAAGATTTAGGGTGTCTTTTGAAACGAGTGTGAAATTTCAAGATGTAGCAATGCAGAGACTTGTTGGGAGATTTTTAATTCTTGCCACCCTCGGTGACCTCAGTATTCCCTATGGAAATTTATATATGCTTAGAGAAGGCAATTTCTGCTGTCAGCATAATGAGAACATGCTCGTTGCCTTCACACTGGGAGATGGATTTCATCCCATGAGTTTGTATGTGAATGTTTTATATATTAGGAACATTTGTATATATTATGGAATGCACCTGATGTGATTTATATAGAATATACTCTTTGAACATTCTTCGTCCTTTTGAACATCCTGTTCAAAAGCAGCAAATATGGAAATAAGAGGGGGAAAAAAGAGGAAATATTAAGCACCAAAGCCAATTTCTGTTTCTCTTGGAACTGTTGTCCAAAGAAGAGAAAGAACAACACACTGACTTCAAATCTCTGTTCTCCCTAAAATACTGATGCCTCTGCGTCAGTGGGAGATTTCAACTTTTTTTTACACCATATTCCCATTGGTTAGTTTCAGTATATTCCAAATATTTCAGTCCATTAAAGGGTTGGTTTTTTTTTCGTTCTTAAATGACTGATAAAGAAATCTCTGTGTCACAATAACTTCTATAAATTTCCTCTTTCAGAACAAACCAGACACGTTTGGGATATTCTGGTGTTCAGCACCTGCCGACACAAACCACAAAACTCCCTCCCTTGACCTCACCATTAACTAGAGCAGATCTCTGAGCTTTTATTTTCAGGTCTTTCTGTCAAAGTTTCACTGAGCTCTTTCTCCTTCCGCTACAGTTTTGTACATGAAATACCACAGGGTAGTGGGAGCTCGAAAAGCTCCAAGCCAATGTGGTGCTGACTGGGAGCAAGAGGGGAAGATGAGGGTTTTTTTGTTTTTTGTTTTTTGTGGGGTTTTTTTGGGTTTTTTTGGTTTTTTTTGTTTTTTTTTTTATTTGGGTGGACTATTTACATCTCCATAGTATCAATCAGCACTCACCCTGTGACTGACTTTGATGGGAGAACAGTTACGACAGGCCAGGAGTGAGTATGTAACTCTTTATTCATCCTGCAGATTTACTTTTCAGCAATGCAAGAATTTACCAGGATTTATGGAAGTTGCCTCCAGCAGAAATTCTACACCATATGATATAAATGTAATAAAATGAGTGCCTGGTATTGATCTTCTGTATGAAATGAGCATTTGGCTCAGCAATGAATGAAACAATATTTTGTGTGTAAAAAGATATACACTGAGCCTGATGCCTGAAATATTGAGTGGTTTCTTAGATTTATAAACCACCTCAAAGAAGCAAAGGAGTTGTTTCAAACTCTTCCACCACCAGAGACAGTCAGCAGTTCAAAGCTTCCTTTTCATTATTCCCCTCTGGTGTATGAGAGAGTGGCTTATTTTCTGTGTTCTTTTGTGGGCTGAAGTGTTACAGTGAGAATGCTTGTTTTAGGGTAATTCTGTTAACTTCTTTTCAAATATTTAAAAAAACAAAACATAATAAAGTAGAAGAACAGCAGCTCTGCGTGCAGTTAGCCCAGTGCCCTGTTCCAACAGCCTCAGGAAATAGGTGCCCAAGGCAACCCTCCCGACTTCTATTTTCCACTCACAGAATCCCAGAATGGTTTGGGTAGAAGGAACCTTAAAGACCAGGTTGCTCCAAGCTCCATCCAACCTGGCCTTGGATACTCCCAGGGATGGGGCAGCAAAAAAGAAACTTATTCACTGAATTGTGAATTCCAGCTAAATGTGCTTGAGATATGTGCCACTCATGAGATGAAAAGAGATGAATTTCCCGGCTTCTTACTTTGCAAGGAAACATTAATTAAAGTGTAATGACATCTAGGATGATAAACAAATTCAGGTCTCAGAGTTATGCAGCACTAACCTAACTTAGGTATAAATCTCATCTAGTGAAAATAATATCTTTACAGGCATCAATAACTTTAGTATTGCCCAGGGAGACTGAATCAGAATTTCCCCTGCAGAATGTATAGCTCATCTATCCATGCTAGTTTCCAGATGCTGCTCACTTTTTTATGCTTCCTAGACAAGGAAAAACTTTATTATTATTATTATTGAATATCTGAATGACACCACCAAGGAGCTATTCTTGTTCCTTCAGGATCTGCTCTGTGATGATCACTTGTGTCTAACCTTTCTTCACTCTAAGACACCTCACAATCAAAATTTGGTCCACCAATTAGTTTCCTACTGCCAAAAATTCACCCCAATACATTTTGCAGTTGATATTTGCCCTTTATTGCCTCTTAATCTGAAGTATATTGAGGAAAGAAATCCTGTCATTCCCATTATGTTGGGAGGGCAGTGCTGCAGCTGTGTGAGGAAAAAATTGGATTGGTACCAGCTTTGTGCCCTTGGTGTGATTGACTTTAAGTGGAAGTTCATTGGCAGCAATCTGAGCCTGTTTTCTGTGCTGTGTAATTTGGGATTTCCCACAATCTATAAACAGTCTGAGTCTGAGATGTAAAACAAGCAAAACTACAGCATTTCCTGTGATCTCCTTCCTGTGCTTGCCAGTGCTCAGGATGGCATCAGCGATTCCAAGTGCTCCTGTGTCAAAGAATCTATTCCCAAGTTAAACAGCAAAAGTCCTTCCAATGCTCATAGAACACCTTGCATTTAATAAGCACAGCTTGATCGGCATATGGATTATTTCAGAATCATGTCGTATAGAGATTCCTGTTTCCAGAGCTCCAGAGTGGAACTCAATGTGCACATCAGCACAAGGTGTATGTGCTGCTTACACAGCACACTTGTGAGAAAGGCAGCTGGTGTTCTTCTGAAGCCAAGCTGATAAAGTCCCTTGAACCCAGCTAGAAGTCCTGATTGAACCGCTGCCTGCAAACACTGTTGCTCCCAGGGCATGTTTGTGGGAACCAGCTGGCTCACCACCATCAAACAAATGAGCAATGGACTGGAAGGATCTGAGCTCTTCTCCCAGACAGATCCACCAGGGATGCAGCAGGGATTGCTCCCGAGGAAAGGCTGTTCTGGTGCTCAGCCACCAGCATGTCACAGAGCCAGAACCAGGCAGGCAAGGAGCTCATGGAGCATGTGCTCCATTCTATTGGGGTCCTGGAGGAGTTTCCTGACCGCAGGAGCTGCACCTCCTCAGCCCTGAGCGGCGAAAGGACAGGCTGACAGGATGTCACTGCTCACACCAGGAATGTGCCTGGCTCCTGGCTGCTGCAAGGTCACAGCTCACATCTGCTGAACTGCTCCTGGCACGGGCAGGTTTTGTTTGGCACAGTCCAGGTGCTGGGCAGAGCCTTGCTCTGCTGCCCACACTGCTTCGTGGCCACCGAATGGGCAGCAGATGGGATCAGCCTGTGCTCTGGCTCCCGACCTGCCTTCTGCCAGCTTGTGCTGTCCAGCACTTATCCCAGCAGGACTGCTCTTCCTGCAGCCTGGCCCGTTGGCCAAAATCACTCAGCCCTCCACGGGCAGGATTTAGCAGGAATTTCCCTCTCTAAGCCCAAGGTTGCCATTTCCTGGGATGGGGGCTGTTTTCCAGCCTTTTGCACCTCCCAGACACACCTGGGCAGTGCAGCCTGGTCTAGAGCTTCTCCCTGAGCAGTTCCCTCTGCGGGAAAAATATGAATTAATGGGATAGAGGGAAAACAAGCTTTGGCTCTTGCTCTTGCCTGCCCACACATCCGAGGCAGTGGGAGCACAGGGGAAGGGTGAGGCAGAGCAGGACCTGGCTGTAGGGAGCTGATGTTCCCAGCTGGCTCCAGGCTGTTCTCATCCCACTGGCAGCAGGAAATGCACAGATACAGGGGAGAAATCCCTTCTGGCTGCAAAGCGGTGGCTTGGTTGGGAAATGTGGTGCCAATCCCTGCCTACCTGAGCTCGGGGATCAGCTGCAGTGCTGCAGGTACTGCTGAATCACTGCGGCCGCATTGACGCTGCTATTTGAATAATTAAACCATGCTCTGCTGAATCAAATGATGGCTGGGGAGAGCTTGAAAACCCTGTGCTATGGATCACATCGGTGCTTGGATTTATGGCCTCAGGCTGATGCAGTGGAATCTGAAGGTTACAGCGAGCTGAGAAAGAGATCTAACCTGATTTAGGGAATGATGAGCTTGTTAAAGCAGTGCTGTGTATTCTGAGAACACAAAGAGTTCCCACTTGTTCTGCTTTATGGGAAAGAATCCTGGGTTTAGGAAAACAATTACTACAACTACAACTAAACTAATATTGGTACTGTATTAATGTGGACATTAGGAAGAACAGAGAAAGAAATTATTACTCTGTGTCTAGCAAATAATTATCCCCTCTGGGGCAGAAGTGTACCTAAAATAAAATGTTTCAATTAACTTTTAGACTTGGGTGCTTAGTGTGCAAACACTGTGAGAGTCAATCTGAAGAATCTGAATTTGATTCAAAGCAGTTGGTGACTCCAAAGTGTTGGTATTAGGGGAAAGGTGTGAAAGAATAAACTTTTTCTTGTTTTTCTGGTGAGGAATCTAACAGACGATTTCGTAACTGTGAAGAGCAGTATGGACCAAATAACAAGGTATTTATCTGGGACTTGGGAGGATAACCTTCAACTGCCAGTCAAAGCATTTGCCCTGTTACTGTTTGTTTCTTTTCTCACTGTGAATTCTTTGGAGCAGAAATTCCTTCTTATGGTAACTCCGTAGAACAGGGAGCTCAGGGGGTGCCAAATGTGGCTGAATTTGTCATTAGGGAAAACACTGATGCTAATAGGAGATGCTGACACTGTGGGAAAGGACAAAGAGGATGATTTGGTTTCAAACGGAGTTTTCCAGAGATAGAATTCCTCCATGAAAGGGAACACCCACCTTCCCAAAGGAGGAATTTATAAAATGCTCATCTGTGCTGAAGCCCCTGAGGTGAGTCAGGTGAGAGAAGGGCACAGGTTTTGGTCCTTTTGCAACTATTACAACCTTGAGAGCAGCCAGAGGGGAAAGAAATCCTGGTTCCCAGTGGGGGACACAGTTGCTGGTGGGCTGCCCACTGCAGAACAGCTGGAACAGCTGGAACAGCTGGGTGTCCCCCCAGCATGGCGTGCAAATCTCGGAGACTTAGCGCTGCTGGGACAGAGCCAGGAGTGGATGAACATAAGGCAAACCAATAATGTCTAATTGTGCTTCCTGACCATCCCTGCGCCCTGGAGTGGCTTTGGAAAGGCAGGCAGCATCCTTGCCCTCCCTGCAGGGTCAGGAGTTGGTGCAGACAGCCTGTGCTGTGGCACGGATGGTCAGCAGTGTCCACCCCTGCAGTGCCCTCGTGGCTGTGGAGAGCAGGGCTTGAGTGACAAGGACTTCATCAGTCCAGATATAGAACTGTACAGAATCTGTACAGAGCAGACTCAGTGCCAAAATGTGCAATTCTGTGTGTGGATGCATGGAAAATGGTCACTGATAAGGTGGAACTCTGAAATCAAACCTTAACATAAAGGTGCAATTTTAAGGTTAAAAATCCTGGTGTTTCTGGCCTCAAAAAAAGGCAGATCCCATAAGGCAATGATTTATAAATATATATACATCAAAGTCCCAGGCTTGAACATTCTGATTTCTGTTGTTCAATGGCTTCTTATTTAATCTTTCTTCAATCATTTTCAATTTAAATAATGAAAATTTATTATTATTTATTTATTATCCACAGAGCAAATAAATTAGCTGGGTTTTACTGTGCTGAGTACACCTGGACCACGAGGTTTTTGGTGCTGCAGGGAAGCACATTTTCCTGCTTTCCTCACTGATCAAAAACATGGCCAGAAAAAAATCAGAATTACACTGAATTCTTGGATAATTTAGGAGAAGGATTGTCTGCAGAAAGTGACCTGATAAGAACCCAGAATAAAGTGCTTGAGCAGATGCAATAAAGCCAAAGCACATCCAGCTTTATTTTGTTCCAAGTAATTTCAAGTCATATGTATATAGCAGTATATTTATAGACAGGCATGTACACACACGCCTTGAGAGTCTTACGGTTGTAAAGGAGCATTATGTTTTCTTTCTCTTCACACTAAGGCAAATAAATTGGTTTTCCCCCCATAATTTTAAAGCAAAATTATTCAAGTTTTAAAGAAAATCGGGTTTTTGGTAGTTTCTTCCAGTGTGCAAGCCAAATATTCTGGCTTCAGTATCATGCAGAAAATTTCAGCAACATCAAGCACTGAAAAAACCAATCAGGAGCTCCAGAATAATGGTGTAGAATTTAAAAAAAAAAAAAAGTAAATTTAAAAGTGGTTCTAAATGTTAAGTACCTGGTTCTTTTCATCTGCTCATGTTTTCTGGATTCTAAGTGCAACCAGAGACGAAAAACTTACTCTTTGAAATGGAATTTGATTTTCACATAATCAAATGATCCCAGGAAAGGAAGCTTTTTAAAAAAAGAAAAAAAAAATCTGAGTTTCAAGATAAAATCTTCACATGAAACAGCAGTGGTTGCAGCTTATGTTGGTCATGTTTCATTAGGTCCTATTAAATACCTGAAGCAATTTCAATCGTTTCAAGGTCAGTTAAGAGCAAATACAAAAATTAGTAGTAACAAGGTCAGGGGATGGAAATACCTGGCGTTTTTTCTTCCCCCGACCTTAATTTGCTTCCTTCCCAAAGTACAGACTTTGCTGTAGCCTTTCTGCTGAGTCATTTCTCTAGGGGATGCCAATTTTAGGGACTCATTAAATGAAATATCTCACCCTAAGAAAAGTCCCAAGAGTACTTCAAAGTGTCCTCTCTCTCCAGGCTTTTCTGCAGTGGTTTTATTCCGCAGTTTTTTGGTGTAATGATGTTTTCCCTTTGGGTTAGATGGGCTGAGCAGGGACTGTTTCAGTGACACCTCTTGGATCCTGACTGGAACTCTTTGGTGGGACTGGGACTTCCAGGGGACTTTGATGGGACTTCTGCCTTGTCTCTAGTGGGATGATCTTAATTCCTTCATTTGAGGACAACACTGGTGAATTTTGTCACTTCAGCTTTCCTGTACATTTGGTTTCTAGTTCAGATCTGCAGTTCTCTCAAGGTGCTTGTTCAGATCAATACCAGATTCCCTCACCTCTAAATATGCTTTTTTTTCTATCTCTACATGCCTCGATTACCACACATTGATGACAACAAATTTCCTTCCTTACCAAAACCAGTTTGATCTCCATAAAGAACAGCTGCAAATATCATCAACAAGGATGTACTGCCCATGGAAAATGTGATAATTCCATTGTTTCATGCCTAAATAACAACCTTGTTGCTGATAACTCCTCTTTCCTTAGCCTTTCATCATCCTTAGAAATCATAAAACCTTTTGTATATTTATTTCATGGTCAGACTTAACCTTGAGCTCACCAGAGCTGTTCATTCGCTGCTCCACAGTTGTGCTGAACTTTTGGCATCCTTCCCCTGGAGCTCTTCTCCCTGGCTTGGGACTCATGGCATGTGCACCAGCTTGCAGAACTCTTTGCCCAGATCTCTGTGGTTTTCTCTCATACCCCCAAAGAGGAGGTTCCCAAATGGCATTTTCTGGAGTGTACATGGTGTCGATTATAACAACTCCTTCTTTATTTCACTTCCAGCTGCATTCCTGTCTCTCATCCTCCTCTCCCCTCCCTCCTGCCGCCCGTGGCGATGCTCTTCCCTCCCTCCCTCCCCTCCGGTTGCCAGGGCGACAGGGTTTCCCTGATGCAGATGCTCTCCTTGGCTCCCTGCCATCGCTCTCTCTCCCGGAGACAGACCCGAGTTTGCACTTTCCCTCGGATAGTGAGCACTCCTGCCTGCTCTTCTGCCTGCCCAGGCAGCTTTCCTCCCTTCTGAGCAGACCTGGGTGAGCAGCTGCTAAAAGGACAAGGGATCTGATGTGCCTGCAGGGTGGGATCAGCAGCCTCTGAGCCGAGTGAGTCAAGTGGAAGTCACCTTGCATTATTTTTCCTTTTTTTTTCCCTTTCCTTTTTTTGACTCTGATCCTTCTGGAGCTGGAGTCCAGCCAGTTTTCTCTCTCTTAACGTGGCTGTGATGAGGAGAAACAGGACCCTAGAGTGGTACATATGCAGCAGAGGTAAAGCTTTTTTTTGTCTGTTTTTCAGAATGGATAATATGGATAAATTCAATTTCCAGTGTTAGTGGCATTGGAAAATGGATCCTTGGAGCACTTTTAAGGACATTTACCACTGAGGTTTTGCGAAGCTTTAACTCAGAAATGAATAAACATCAAGACAGGGCGTCTTTGAATTGAGGTGTGGAATTTCAGGTCATTTAGAAACTTTGTGAAGGAATGTGACTGTTTGCTGTCACTTACCAAACAGATATTGAGTTATCTTTGTGTTCAGCCCAAAAAGCAAAAATTTCAGGTCCTGCATGCCTGTGCCAGGCTCCTGATAAATGTGGCCCCATCTTGGAATCCCTTTCTGAGGTCAGTGGACAGCTTTGAGTTACAAATCCACGCAGAGTTGCAATTTGCGAAGTATGACTCAGCTGCAGCCAAGAAGTCCTAATTTCAGTCAATTAAGTTCCTGGAGTTATTTGTCCAGCTCCAGTTAAAATGCTCTTTTGAGATCCCAGTAAGAAAATCTTAGTTGTTTCAGTCTAAGAATTTAGGGATGGAAATTCGGGGATGCAAAAACTGCTCTTTAGCAGTTCAGATTCTCTGCTTTTCCACAAGGCAGGAGTATTTTGTCTCACGTATTCCCCTATGTTTCCTCTAGCAGAACATCACATAATTCACATAGTAGGACTTTTAATACTCTGCTCTGTGCTTCTGGGGCACAATGACAAAGTGCATTAGGCTGGTGCTGTGAGTGTAAACTATGGAATGTTTCCAAATATTTGGACAAATGTGGTCCGAAACTCGAGTTCATCCTTCATCCTCTCCCCTGCACTTTACACCATCCATCTTTTGAGCTTGTTTTCCATCCATTTAGCTTGTTTTTAAAGTAGTGATATGTATGCAAATCTCTAAGTAGTAATGTCGCCAGTATTTTATGGGAAATCCAGGAACAGCAGCTCCCAGGCACACTTAAAACCCTCAGCATGCTTTTCTTTCTAACTCAATTATTTTTAATACACACAACATCTAGCTGAGCTCTGCTCATGTGCACTGGTTCTTTTGCATGGAACTTATTTATAAAAGCTTTTTCCGCAGTGGTTGGGAAATGAAGATAAAAAGCATCGAGCCACTTCCATTAACAAAGTTAGTGGGAAGCACTTGCTGGAGCAGAGTTTGTAATGTTTGTACATCGAGCTGAAAGAAGGATGTTCTATATTTAAAGTACTTCCTTGGAAGAAGCATTGGAGCAGTGCTAGCAGCTTTTCCTGTGAGCACAGCTTTTCCTTTTTTTCAGCCAAAAAGCAATAGCTGGGGAAGGCTGGAGGAGCACCGGGCTTATCCTGACAGGTTAGAGCCTTCCTGAGAAAATGTGAGTTAATATCCAAGGGGTTAAAATGGAACAGGGAATGATCTTGGATTTCAGCCTTCTGTGCAGTCCTTAGTGTTATTCAAAGACATCAAATATCAGGACTTATTTTAACCATGACAAAGCTGCTTTGACCAACGGCTTGAGCAGAAAAATAGATGGAGATTTTTGTGTTGTGCACACCAGGCTGTGCTGCAAGTGTAAAAATGACTTTATTCATCGATATAGGATACTCTGAGGAGGTTCTTGTCTTACAGCAGGGCTTGGGGCAGGGAGTTTATTTGACACAGATTTCCTCAGCACTTTTGGAAGGTCAATTTGTAAATGAAGTGCAGGATTCATTACAGAGATTAGCCAAGGTTATTTGATGAATTTGGGCATTACCACATCTGAAATAACTTTGGATTCTTACTTTCCTCTGGTTTATTATTACAAAAATAAATCTTATAAATGCTGAAATATTAACAGCAGTGCTATAGAGGAGATCCTTCATGTGTGATTCGGGCTTGATTTATTTGCTTTAAATTAATGTGGATGACTTCTCTAAGAAGGGTTTAAGTGCAGTTAGCAGTTCAGATAGTGGTTGGTATTGCTCCTACAATACATACATATATATGGGGCAAATACAGAATTCTCTGAGCATAGAATCGTGATTTTTATAAGGCACAGCTTTTGAGTATCAGTATGTGCAAAAATACCTCATCTGCCTCTCATCCTTCAATCTTTATGCAACTACTGAAATGTAACATATAAAAATTAATGAATATTTCTTCCTCTTTAAGGATCTGAATGTTTTATCGCAAGGGAAGATACCCAGCTGTTTTGAAAGTAAAGATGTCAGAGGAAAATATTTCTGTAGCTGATGTGTCTAAAGGAGAGATTGTTTCTAACTAGAAAGTAAAGCATCTTGAAAACTCCACAATGTCAGTTTGAGAGTCTCAGTGCTAACAAGTTAATCTTACACTGGCAGCTGTTTCTTAAGAAGGAAAAACATTCCTATACTGCAGAGCTGAAATATCTGCTCTGTCCACAAGCCTTCTTGTATCTTAGCTAAAAATTTGCACAATATTTGGTCCCGTTATTCTTAACACGATATCACTTGAAAATTATAGAACTAATTCCAGCCATTTTCACGTTTCCTGTCCCAGACTGTTTCACTGATTCTGTGCCCAGACCAGTTAAAAAGCACTGACTTACCCTGTCTTCTTCAGCTCTTAAGTCTGGCATTGTGCTCACACAAAGGCTTATAGCTGTGGTGGCCACAAAGAGGATGGAGAGACAAGCAAAGACTTTGCCTGGCAGTCCCGACTGGGGATTTTCCACCATATCTCTGAGTCTGTTCATAAACTGTCCAAATCTGGTTTTCTCATCCAACACACACGAAGCCTCCTTGCTCCTCCGAAGCTCCTCTTCCTTGCGGATCTCAGCCAGCTCGTGCAGCTTCTGGAACAGTTTCCGAAAGCAGCAGTTCTCCAGGTTGGATTCCTCAATGCCCCAGTACCTCAGCTCCTCCTGGAAAGACAAGGCACACATGTCTCTTAGGAGCATCAGCTTCCCCGCTGCTAGGAAGCTGACAATCATCCCGAAAGCGTTGGGGTTCCTGTCAAAGAAGAACTCGTGGGTGTCTTCATCGTAATCGTCACACAGCTGGATGATCTCTTCATAGCTGCTGCAGAGCTTTAGTTTGCTCAGCCTGGTCAGGGGAAACTCATCTAAAGTACTCCAGGGCAGCAGGTACTTGATGCCTCCAACATTGATCATGATCTCGCTCTTTAGGTCGGCTGCAGACACTTGGTCAGGGCGGTAAATCCTCCTGGCTCTCTGGTAATGAACCCCCTTGACAGGAGGGGTTTCCACGCAGATGGGAAGAAAGTGGCTCAGGGAATTACAGGAGTTGTAGCTAATGTTACTATAGTCTTGGTCGCTGCCTCTGGAGAGAATAGGCATCTCTAAGAGTTCTCACCGGGACATCCAGAGCGGCATCAGCGCAGGGGGATCTGTCAGCCGGAAGATACAGCAAGGAGGAGAAAACATAGCAGGGGTTACTGCCCGAGAAAAGGTGTTTCCAGCCACTTTCCTCAACCACCAAATTAATGAGCGCCTGTTTTGTAAGTAAAAGTCACCTCCGTGCTTCTTCCTGAAACCTGCAGGCTGTGAATGAGCTTTGCTTTGCAGCCTCATTGGTTGTCTGGCAACACAGGCAGGGAGCAGAGCTACAGCCTCATTCATAATTATCGCCGAGCGCCTGCAAACCGAACGGGAACACCTCGGGCTCTTCCCCGAGCAGCTCTCGGGCATCCTCACGTCCCTATTTTCGGGTTGTTGTCGCTTCTCTTCCTTATTTCTATAAACCACGCGCTAACTCAACTAAGCTGCTTAATAGTTATTAGAGATGGAGCGGTCAATTACCTGCCATCAGCTGGATGCGAAGTTCGTAATTGCTTTAACTGGACTGCTCAGACTGTGGTTCCTCTGCCTCGCACCGCACGCCCGTTCTGCCTCCGGGGGGATTGCGAGGATTAGCTTACAAAATGCCCTAAGTGGGAAAGTGCTGTCTAAACGATGACTGTTCTTATCAACCCGACCTCGTGCCGCTGCAAATTACTGAGGAGTCAGAGCGAACCTTCGCCCACCGTGGGGAAAACTTGGTTAAAGCAGGCAGAAAGTTTTTATCATTTTACCAGCCCGGAGCGGGGCAGCGACTGAAACACTCCCCTCCTCCTTTCAGGAACGAACCCCTGCTCCTGCCCGTAGTCTCTAGAGGTTGAAAAGCACTTCTCACCCCAAGTCAGCCAAGCGCAAACATTGCAGGGAAAGTGTCCCGAAGTGACTTACCAGCAGAGCAGGGCAGCTGCCGGAGCTCGGCTGCCCCGCAGGTGAGGCTCACATGCCGCACACCCAGCGGGATCCGGCAGCAGCTCCTGGGGGGATTGTCCTGGATCGATTACATGGAAGATCGCTGGAGCACTCTGGAGCTGGCTGTCTCTTTCCCCTCTTCCTCCTCCTCGCCTTCTTCCGTGGAAGGGGAAAGCAGCCGTGTGTGTTCATGTAACATATGTTGTGCTAGGAGATGCTCAACGCAGGTGTCCCGAGGGGCAGCTCCTCTGCTGGGCTTCCTGCTGGAAGATGCTCAGGGAGAGCTGGTGGATCCTGGCCTCTCCCTGCCTCTCCTCTGCTTCCCCCGGGACTGTCAGTGTGGTCCTGGAAGAGGAGGGGAGAGGGAAGGGGGAAGGGCTTAGCAATAATCTCTCCAGCATCCCTCCGTGGATCCAGCAGGCAGCAGGCAGCAACTGGGTAAGAACATGGAGTACAAGTCCCCGGCTAATGAGGTTTAATAATCAGTAAATTCTGGCAAATCTACTTAATAAAACTATTTCAGTGTCTATTAACTCCTTCCATCATAGTCATGCTACACTCGCTTGGTCTGGAGAAACCACTGAAATTCCTCGGCTGCAGTTTCCATGAACTGCATCCCTCTCGAAACTGGGATTTGTTCTTTAATATCCCTAGATAGAAAGGGGAGTTTGTAGGATCCGTGGGTGCTGTGCCCCAGCATTCCTTTGGCTGTTGGGGAAGTGCTTTCCTCCCACTAAAGCAAGGACCTCTGGCTTGTAAAGCACAAGTGCTGAGCACTCTCTTCCCAGATCTGCAGTGCTTTCCCAACAGCCAAGAACTTTTTTCCCTTTCCTCTTTACAGGTGATGGGAAATCTAACGTTATCATTTTCTTGCTTTGCTCATGCATGGCTGTAGGGAGCTGAGCTTGCTGTAATGCTTTTGGGTTCTGGAATTGGGATGACACAGATTTCACACAAATTCTCCTTGTTCAGCCCCAGCCAGAGGGTCCCACAGAGCTGGAGTCAGGTTCTGTTGACAAATATCCTCTGTGGGGCTCCCCAGAGCACTGAGAAAAGCCTGAAGGCTCTGAGGTGAATCCTGATTCTAGAGAGATCAGAGGGATCTCTCAGTTTCACAGATTCTAGAGAGATCAGAGGGATCTCTCAGTTTCACAGATTCTAAAGAGATCTGTGTAACTCTGAGGGAGATTTCCGTGTCCCACTGGGAGTGTGAAGGTCAACAGGAACGAGGTGAGCTGATTTCCAGCAGTGTGGACAAAGTGCAGCTGCTGCTCACCCCTGTGATTGTGAGGGGCTTGGGAACCCCTGAGCTGCTGCTCCTCAGCTCTTCATCAGCCCTGAGCAAGGCTGTGGCACAGCCTAGGACGGGAAGCATTTGCTAATTGGACTTTTGGGGCACATCTCTCTTGGCCCACGTGGTGCCCAGAAGATTAACTTCTTATCAGGCTTCACCACTGGGGTTTTCACTCAAGCCCTAATTATTCCATCCACAGAGAAAGGCCAGAGAGATGCCTGAAGGCTACAGAGTTCTGGGAGCCTAGCTCAGAATCACTTCAATCCTACCACTTTTGTGCAGGAAGCAGCTTGCTCTGCCCATCAGTCTTTCTTATGGATTATTTCTGCGAAGAAAAAGCAAACCTATTCTAATTAACTTTGGATGGATTGTTTCACAGAAGGATAAAACCAATTAGCATTTCCTTCTTACCTTGCACAGCCCTTGCATGGTGTTGGAAAAGGTTATTTTTCTGAAACCAGCTGACAAGGAGGTGAATAAATCCAAAGCAACCAGTAAATGCTGTACGCAACTGAGTGATTTAAGTGCTACACTTATTTATCAAGAAACACATGGACTTTCATTTTAAGCCTTCTTTTCTAAGACTGGGTACTCTAATAGCTGTTTTATTGAGATCTGTAGCTGTGTCTGTAGCTAGATCAGGACCTCACTGATGGCTAGAATCCTACAGATACCTGCCAGACAGAGACAGAGAATGGATGGAAATGTTTCTATCTGAATTTTGTTAGTGGGAAAGGAAGGCACTCCAAAGAGAAATGCTTAATTCGGTGTCTGAGGAAGCCAGGCCCCAAACCCAGCTCTGAAGATCTTAAACATGTCCCTCACCCCAAAGCTGTCCTCTGTCCTGGCCAGGCTTTGCTTCTGCTGCCCTGGACCCTCCTGCCATGGCTGTGGGATATCCTCCTCTCTGGTATCTCTCCCCAGCTGGGATAAGCAAATTCCTGCCTCACTTCTAACATCTGCTGGTGTGTTTCTTCACTTTATTAAAATTTTCATAACTACTGCTGTAGTTTTGCTGTTCAATTCTCTTCACCCTTTCAATATGAACTTCACAATCCTTAATTCCTCCTTCCAGTCCCTGTTTCCCTCACAGTTTCAGGAATTGCTCTCTCCTTGCTCTTTAGCCATCTGGTTACATCAACTCCTCACATACCCCTTATGTTTTAAATGCAGTTTCCATATGCTCCACCCATTTGTTGACACAGATGACATTCCTCTCTCCCCCTTTTTCCCCTCCTTCGGTAGTTTTCCATCCTCCTGTGATTTGGCTGAGCCCTTCCTCTCCCCCCTGTTGAACAACAAGCACAAGGTGCTGCTGCTGAGGAAGGAGCAGGAGGTGCTGCTTGCCCAGCTGCTTCTAAACCTTGTGGCTGTGCTGGGGCAGCTCAGATCCTGTCTGTGACACACGCAGGACAATCTGGCAGCAGTTAGCTTTGAAGTGAGCTGTTTTCCTGCGTAGTTCAATAATGAAATCATTCACAGGACTTTTATTCAGGTATTGGTAAGAGTCGGTGCTGGGGGAGATGGGAAAGGTGGTGGTGCTCACTGTCCCTCACCTGTGATTTCACCTCTCCTGTTTCATTCTCTGCAGTCACGCCAGAATCCTCTATCAGACACGCAGAGAATGCAGGGATACTTTTCCTTTTTCCACAGAGCATATAATAAAACTGTACAATTTATGGGCACATGCTGTTGGAAGTGGCTAAAAGCGGAAAGTATTTGGAAAAGGACAGAGAAACTTATGCAACAAAGGTTGCCCAGGTAGAGCCAAAGTCTGACACAGAAAGTCAGTAACCCACCTATTCCTGGGCACCAGGGGGATATTTTACAACACGAATGCTTTTTTTGTTCTTTTTTCCCCAAGATTTTTGGTAGATGATGCACCTGGAGGCTGCTGCTGAGACCTGGTGGGGATATTTGTGCTGAGACACCTCAGGGTGGCCTGGGCTCTCCTCACTTGGTGTTGCATGTTTGGGTTGATCATGCAGTGCTTCCTCGACAACATTTCCCTGTCAGAACAGCCAAAAAAAAATCGGAATTCTCTGGTTCTATCCATGTGTGCACGTATGGATTCTCCAGACTGACAATGTCTGTATATAATGGGCAATCTCCCTGGGAAATGGGCTGTGCTTCCAGCCTCCCAGCCCTTCTGCAGGGAGCAGCTTGTAATTTAATAAAGGCACTGCTGTCAATCCTCCTTCCTCCCCAAACAGGCTTTTTGTAACGCTTAAATATAATACCAAGATAATTGCTTTGCCTGGCATCTCTGACACAAGATGCATTTCGGGCTTTTAAAGTCAGAGGGAAAACAAAAGTGTAGATCAAAATAATTGTTTAAGGAAGTAGGAATGCACTGGAAAAGGGGAGGAAAATATAAGGAAAATAAATTTATTTTAAAAACCTGCACACTATTCATTTGTTGGCTTAGAAATCAGCCCAGTGCTGAATCTCCAGTGGGTGCAATTTCATCGCAGCATGATTTGATGTCAGTTGTTTAATTGATTGAGCACCCAGCCTGTTGTCTCTGAGCTCTGATTCTCCTTCAGGCTTTAGCTAATGTATAGGCTTGGCCTTTCCCAGCTTCTTTATGTTTGTGCCTCGTGAAAGCTTACAAAAAATAAAACAATTTTTCAGTTACTTGGGGAAAAAAAAAAAAAAGAAATCACATGGGATTGAAAAGAGCATTTTAACACCCAAAAATTCATTTAAACGCTTCCATTGTGTTCACTGGTGGTTAGCACTTCTGGAATTAATTGGATTTGGATAGCCTTGTTACATGGAAATTCAGCCTCTTTTCAGACCCCTGCATTACTCATTGGCCATGAAGAATAGCTTGGCCTCCTTTTCTCCATTTAATTATGGCATTACACATTGCAAGGTAAACTTTAAGGATTGATGCCAACATTTTATTCAGTCCAGCCGTGTTTGCTTCTTGTTTCTGTTTATTTCCTCATAATTTGTCTTTATGAAGCAATAGAGATTCCCCTCTCTTGCCAAACGCCTCGTTTGTATGAATAATTAAATTGACAGTAAAGGACTCGATTCACCTCTTCATTATTCAGGTCTTACCAAGTTGCAGCATTATTGATTCCAGTAGAATTAATGCTGCAATGGCCCAGGAATTTGTGGTAAATCAGGCCACGGGTGCCCTGGATTTGTGAAACCCTTTTATAATTTTGTTAAACCCTTTTATAATGTATTGCTGCCCTTGGAAACCTCAGTCATGATCCATGGTCCTGTGGTGCCACAAATTGTCTTGCAAGACTGAGTCACACATCGCTGGCAGTGTTTTAGTCCTTATTTCCTTCCTTGACTCTGTAAAAGTTTCTTTTTGCTCTGAAAGCTGAAAGGAGCAACTTCTGAATTTGAAGCAAATGAACCTTTCGGGGCATTTCTTTGCTGTGGAAATGTAAAATAATGCTCATGATGTGTGACACACACATTTCTGGGTCGTTTCACTCCTTTCCGTGCACGAAGACTGAACCTGGACCAACTTTGCTAAAGTTTCCTGAAGTTCTCTGTGCTCACTTCCTCTGGGCTATCTAGAAAATTCTGCCTGTTAATGAACAGTAGGGAGGGATCTCAAAGGGATAATCATTCCTACATGGACCTCAGTGAATTTTGCATAAGGGATGAATCACTCAGGTTTAAAAGGGTTTAAGGAATTAAAATGGTGTGTGGCACGGGCAGAGGAGAAGCTGAATGCCATGGCTTGGGGCTCATCAGGAAACAAATTTGGTCAGCATTTTTGACCTCACTGAGAGCTTAGCAATGGAGGGGCCTGGAAGAGATGCCCTGGTGATAATCAGCAGGAGGCTTTGCTGATAAATGAAGTTTTCTTCAAGAGTAAAAACCTCCATTTCTCTCTTACCCTGCAGGCATATTTGGACTGTGCATTTTGATGTTTCCATCAGAGCTGAAAACATCTTGACAGCATAAACCCTTCGGTGAGATAAAAATTGGGAACTGTATTAATGCTTTGCTTGCCAATTGCTTTTTATTCCAGGTCCAAAGCATTTATGAATCACACCATTTTCACGACTGATATTAGGAGAATCATTTCAGTGATGCACCTCAGGATCACTGAAAAACCACAAATATCCAAAATATAATAGAGGATACAGCCACAGAGATAATAACTTCTCTTTCTGGTGACCTCGAAAGCCTGACACTTGACTGCTTTGAGTGCCAAGGTTGGGGCTTTTTTACCATTTTCATGCATTTCTACAGCCAGTAAAAAGAGCCATGATTAGGACAGAGAAAGGTTTGATTCAAAGAGGAGCTCTCTGTAGGGTGTCTGCACAGGGCAGGTGACAGAGAAATTGTCTCTGGGCCAGCAGGAGTTAGAGAAAATGACACCCATTTCAGAGTTTGAAGAGGGAAATGGACAGAAGAAGGTGTTAATTTTCTGGAAGAAAAGTTGAAAAAGCTTTTAACCAGATGTTTCGAGTACTCTGTTATGGATATGTCTGTTGTTTTTTGAGCTCTGCCTGTACACATCTGACTCACTGAAATATCTGCTGCAAAAATGCAGCATTGAAAGGGAAGGAGTAATATTGTAAAATTCTTTCTTTGTCATCCCAGTCATATCACTCACTATCTCTATGCCTGGGTGTCCTAGGCATAAATCAAATAAATGTAATTACTGTGGTCTTGTAAGAACTGTGCTTGAAATACTGAAATATGATAACAAGCTCCCATTCAGGAAGAAGGACAGCAGGTATTAAAAAGTTCATCTCCAACTAACTCTGCTGGAGAAAACAGCTTTTTACAGGTGGGAAAGCTGCTAGAAAGACTGATTATTTAAAGTTACGGGGCTCAAGAATAAAACACAGACGTGCTTTCAGTTTTCAAATGGAAAGAGAAATAGTGTTAAAATTCCATTAGCTACGGTGACGAACTGCCAGATTAAAACATGAATTGCTGAGCAGGTGAGGTGGGTTTGTACTCTGAATGCTGTTGATTTTTTCCCCCTCTCCTGTTACAATTTATTTCTCAAATCATTTAATACTAGTGAAGGGAGGTCTGAAACTTTATTTTTTTTTCAGTTTTCACTGGTGAAATTGATTTCTTCCTCTTGTTTTTCTTAATACCGTACTGTTCAAACGGATTACCATACAAATCCAGTTCTCCATTTATGATGCATTAAATTTAAAAAAAAAAAATATAAAAAATCATTCCAATTATGTTTCTTCCCAAGCCTTGAGACCTTGTGCTAAAAGCAATATGCATAAAACTCATTGTTGTGTATTCAGCACCACACAGTTGTTTAAAAGTACCCTTGAGCTCTTCTTAATAACTTGGCTGGTTCCTCCTTGAGATCTGTATCTGTTTTAATCCATGAAATGTTAGCCTTGTTGAGGCTAAAATATAAAGATATTATTTGATGGTGTCAGTGGGGAATTGGTGGAAAGAGTGGCTGTGGTTGCACTGCAGTCTCTGCAGAGCTGTGAGAGGTTTCCATGCCCTGCCCTCCCAATTTTCCCTTGGAGAGGGAAGGAGAGAGCTTTTCCTGCTTGTGTGAGTCCCACCATCTGCTCTGGGCATGGATTTACTAGCCTAACACTGAACATTTTTTAAAATCCCATCATCAGAGAAGAAAACAAACCCTTCCCTCATCCCCCTCCTCAGACCTTCAGCCCATCTCACAGCCCTGGTGCTTTGCAGCTTCATGTTTCAAAGGGCAATTCAGAGCCCTTGGTTTGCTCCTCCCTCCATAGAAACTCTTCCTATTTATTCAGAAATTCCCTTTACCCTCCCAGCACACAGAGCTGCCAGGCTTCAGCAGCAAAAACTTCAGTACTGCAAACCCCAAAGGATTGTTCCTGTCCTGCTGTCAATAATTCCCCTTTTCCCTGATCTCTGGCTGCTTCATCAACCCCAAAAGTAGAGGAACTTTTGGACTGTTTGAAGCCATGCTAGGGCTGGCTTGGCACAAGGATTAGGAATTTTAGGAAGGTCTAAATACTCCTTGTGACTTCCCTGCCCAAAGCTGGCATCACCTTCTGCAAAGTGATCCCTCCATCTGTATTCCCTCCCTCCTCTCATCCTCCAAAGTCATGGGGGCTTATCAGCTGAAAGGCCAGAGAGGAGAAATAATCAGCAAATGTTTCATTCACTATAATCTAAACATTGTGATCACACTGAGTCAGCAGAGGTGGGACTCGGAGTGGCCGGGCAAGGAATGGATCT
Source organism: Grantiella picta (assembly GCA_013397955.1). Lineage (NCBI taxonomy): Eukaryota > Metazoa > Chordata > Aves > Passeriformes > Meliphagidae > Grantiella > Grantiella picta. The sequence goes on from VZRM01007015.1 coordinate 62,018, forward strand.
GTGAGGCACATTTATAACCCAGCTTTTGTTGTAAACACCACAAAGATGCATTAATTAACGATAAAATCAAGGGCAAAGTCAGGCAGGGTAGATAGAGAGACAGAGACAGAGCTGGATAGATAAAAGGAAATGGAAGGCACTCATAAACTCGGGCTGAAGCTGAGGAAATTACTGTGTGTCCACTATGGGGGATTAATCTAAAGCAAACCAGGCAGAAAGTAGGAAGAGGGATGAATGCAATGAAAAGCAAGAGTCTGGAAAGCAGAAATGCTGGTTGGTTTTATAAAATGATGGGGCAGCATAAAGCAAGATGTAAAATTGCTCCATTTGCTCCGTCCATTCACCAAACGAATTAAAAGATGCTTGCAGAGATTTTTAAAAAGAAGATGCTATGGAGCACGGATTAAATGGGAGTAGTGCTACATTTTCACTTCTCGTGGCTTTGGATTTGGTAGTTTGAAAGAGATTTGTAGAATTTGAAAGGCGTGGGGTTGAGAAAGTCATCCAAAGATATGGAAGCTTTGTCTTATGAAGAAAAGGCAAAAGAACTTTGATGATTATCAGCAGCATGAGCATGATCCATCCGCAGCTGTTGAGGGACTTTTAGTGTGAAGTGAAAGGAAATCCTTCCAATGGTTCAGGAGAGACCCAAAATTCCAGGCTGAATGCCTGGACTAGACAACAGAAAATGTCTAAAATAAAATGCCATGTAGGCTCCTGAAGGAACAGGAGCTTTTCTGGTGAGGTTGCTCTTCTACCCAGGAGTTTTGTCCTGCCAGTGCCACTCTGGATGGGAGTGAGCAGGAGAGGATGGTGTTTGAGAGGATGATTTTACCCTTGAGTGAGGGCAGGACACACTGCTCTGAACCATAAAAGCAACACTCCCTACTCTCTCTTAAGCACCTCAAACACCACTCAGAGCATTTCCACGTTCACTTCTCTCATTTGGGCTTTCAAACCTCTTACCTGGAGCTTAAATGACAGATCCTCCTGTTTCTGCAGCGCTTTCTTCCCAGTCCCTTTCAATAATTCATATTCATCTACACCTCATTCCCAGGCTCCTTTTCATTGCTCCTTTGATAAACAGCAAGACATGAAAGGTACAGGAGATGCTGAGATATGACCGTGGCTCCAAATGCTCCTGCCGTGGGAGGGAAATAACTTCATTACCACTTGGGCTCTTATTGCTTGCCTTGGAAATATCCAGGCAGTGCCTTACACGGAAATGTATGGCAGCAAGCGAGGGAGGAAAGGGCTCATTGTGTCTGTAATATTTCTTCATGCATTCAAGTCAGACTCTTTGCAGTTCATTTTAACCATTTCACATGGAAAAACACAATAAACATGTCCAAGAACCCCTTTTCTTGAAGGAAGCAGAAATTATCATCCTATTTGTTTTTACTCCCAGTAATGTTTAGGCACAGGCTGCAGAAACTCCAAGTCCCTGGGAGTTTTACATTAGTGCATACATTTTATTCACAGTCTGTGCCCAGAACAAATTCTGTCTCCAAGATGTCACTGTTTAGAACTTTCCTTTTTAGCAGTGCTGTAGAAGGGCTTTGGTAAATGGCAGCACTTGGCACGGCTCCATCTCGCTGAACAGAGACTAATTTGAATTTTTTTCATTCCAGACTATTTATTTCGATAGCAAAGAGCAAGAAACTACTTAGAGGGTGATAGAGATCTCTCCTGTTGCTTGTCCTACCCTTCTGGGTGTTTAGCTGGCCAAAAGAGCCTGTATTTCCACCCTCATGACCTCCAGCAGATAACTGCACTCAATGGTCCAGCCCAGGCTCTGTGTGTGGGTGTCGATTTTCCTTCTAGTAATATTTAATCTGCTGAAGGGATTAGACATGGGGAAAGATTTTGATTAGAATGGAATAACCCAAATTGCCCTAAGCTCCTAAAGTGATGCAGGCAGCAGAAGAACCCGGGAGCTTTCCCTGATGCCATTCTTGGTGAGTCCTTCCAGACAGCCCTGGTTTCTAATCATGCCCTGGATGAGTTTCCATGACCTCCACACTCTGATTGCTGCTGGCCTTTGTTGGAATAGTTTTGGGCTATTTCTGCAGTGATTGCCCTTTTCAGAAGAACTTTGCCCTGCCTGTTTCCCCCTCAGGAGTCATCCTGGTGTGTCAGACCATGGCGATGGAGCCAAGCAATAAAGTGCATCATTTTATTCACGCGGTGACAGTGCAGGGCACTACTGCTTGTCCTCTCCTCTTTTACTGCAAAGCCTGGTGAAATCAATGCAGACGCTTCCTCCTCTCATCAGTAAATGCCTCAGCAGGTAAAAACAGGGAGAGTGCTCGGGGTGATGTGATCTACACACCAGATTATCCCCTGGAGCTGCAGAGCCCACTCGGAACAATGACTAAGGAAAATGCACTTTGCTGCTTCGCTCAGCACCTCCAGCTCCCTGCCTGGGCTCAGAGGCAGAACTGCTGCTGGTCCCGAGGCTGCTGCTCTCCTCCAGCTTTGGGGAAGCAGAAAAAGCAGCTAAATCATCTTCCTATTTCTGCCTTGTCAACAGGATTGATCACCAAGTTCAGGCAGAGTTCAGTGGCGAGCGAGAGCTGAGGGACCCAAGGGCAAGGAGGGTGCAGCTTGGACTGTAAATTCTTCATTACTGATGATAGAAGGAGGGAAGAACTAAAGCTGATTAGAAAAATAAGAAGTGCTATAATGTTTTCCTGTGTTTAGGATGAGACCTTGATTTAAAGAAAAGGCTTTGCGAAGCTTCGTATTCCTACATATATTTGCTGGCTGCAGGGCTTTGGAAGGACTGGTGCATTCCAGATTCACATTCTGGTGGTGCTCCTAATTATGACACTGTTACAGAGGTGTTATTGTTTTCATGTGAGGTGAATATAAATTTCATCATTTAGATTAAACTCAGAGGAAGAAGTGTTTCAGGGCGCTGGGATGCAACCACCTCTGCAGCACATCCACCTTGCTGTGGACTTTCTGAGATCTTTTTGATTATGATTTCCAGCAAAACCCAATGTTTTCTCACATTAATATTCCCCAGAAATCAACACTGGCTCTCTGGCGTCTGAGACAAGATTGTTTTCCCTAATTCTTGGTCATTAGTGGTGTTGCAGCAGAGCTGAAGAGTCCAAGGAATAGACTTAAACACCCTCTTGTTTGGTACAAACACAGGACAGACAGATGGTTGTTGTCTTGGAAAGTTCACCCTTGAAACAGGCGCAGCAGACTAAGTCAGGCGCTGTGGGTTTGTGTCGTATGAAAATATTTCCCATTTTCAAGGCAAAATGTGGTCTCTGGTTTCACTGAGAGGCTCTGGAGTGAATTCCCATAATTGTCATCAGTTGGACAATTGCCTCATAGATGGAATGGAAGGGCCAAATCCTGTTCTCCTCCATCCCAGGATTATTTCAGCCCTTCTGGGTGTTGTTCTGGAGCTGTGAGAAGAAAATGTCCACCTGAACGAGGCAAGCAGGATCTGTCAGCACTGGCTGGAGAAAAGGAAGGCCAAAGAGGGAATTTCAAGCTCCAGGGAAGCAGCACTGAGCTGAAAATCATGTGCAGAAAGATCTGCACGAAGCAGTGTCAGTATCAGTCACATCCTCAGCTCTGAATTCACTTCAGGCACTCAAAGCCTTTGGCTGATATTAACACATCTTAAGCTAATGAGTCCTTTGAATTGTAATTCCTTCCAGAAGCTATTTGCAATGGACTTAGCTGGCTAATGGTTCTGTGTTTGAACTTCATCCTTTCATAATAAATTCCACTGCTAATTCCTGGCTTTCCTGCAGCTTTGCTCTGCCAGGTTCACACCATGCATCTCTCCCTGGATGCCTTCAGAGTTAGGAGCAGGCTGCTGATTTGTAGGCAGGAGACACACACCTTTAGAAAAGATTGAAAACACCTTGTTTTAAAAAGGTTTTAATTTCATTACATTTACAGCCCTAATAAAAAGCTGGGTGCAACACTTACTGTTTGTTCAATAAGTGTTCTGATTCTCTGCGCCAGCAGAAAGAACCTGGAGTGAATTTGTTATTAGGGGCAAAATCTTCTGGTTGGAGATGCAGTCTGGAGATGCAACCACTCCCAAATCCCTTTATTTCCATTAAATTCAAGTTTTTGAAAATCAATTTTTAACGACTGATCCCAGGCATGCAGAATGCTGATTTCCTCCTGGTCCTTTTGGTCATGTTGGCATAGCAATTTGTGACATTCTCACCCAGCCCATCCATGTTCCTGAATTTGAGATTGTCCTCTATTTATGCCCTCTTAGGATGAGGTTGTGGAGGATTTGTCACAATATCAGCAAAGGTTTTCCTTCTTTCTCCAGATATATTTGGTTTCATCTGTTTAGCCTGACTTAAAGAACAAAAATAGAACCTATCCATCCTTTTGATTTTACTAAGGGTTGTATCATCTTTTAGCATGAGTGTGTATTCCTCAAAAACAGTCTCATGACTGACTCATTTAAGATGCTATAATCTTAAGAAAGCCCTAAAAAGTGCCTTTGGTTTATTATTAGCATTTTTTAATTATTGTTTGACCATTTTTATGCAGGAGCCACAACCACCTCAGTTATCTGCCTCACACTTCAATGAGTAATTGACAGCAAAGTGATTTTATCACTATGCCTTTTAACATCTGTTTCAGATAAAGACAAGACAAAAAAAAAAAAAAAAAAATTTATTTGTGGATAGATTTGCTTTGAAAGTACATGAGACTTTTCCCATAGTTCCATTTTCTTGAGGCAGTTCCATGCTGTGCTGTTTATTTCTCCTGCATATCTGATATCCTGGCATTTAGAATTCCGTTTTTGAAGGGACATCAGTGCTTTAGTACCTCTGTCAGTAAGGAGTAATACCAGTTACGTGTTTGAAGTTGCAGAGTCTGCAAATGTCTGTAAAAAGAAGGTAAAAAGAAGACACATATTGAAGGATACTCAGCCTTCTATGAGTTTTTGGTTGGGTATTTCTGGTTTTTCGATGTTAATTTCTTGGTCATGTCTATCTGGGAGCATTTCAGATGGTATTGTTTAATACTCATTAACATGACCTTTAATTTTTGTCTATTCGTTTGTCTTTTGACCCAGACAAAAATAGGATTTCCGGCGGTTTCTGACTTTGACACGCTGCACAGGAGAGTAAGTTCTGACTTTTTGGAATCATTTCCATTTGTAACATCATTTCTGCATCTGATTTTATCCCCTGAAGAACAAAGCTATTATATTCCACTGCATTACACCAACAAAGAGAGATTTAAGTGAGTAGAAAATCAGGCCAGGGATTTGGAAATGTTTTTACTGCATTGACACATTTTGATTTAATGTTCTTTTCTAACACTGTTCACTTGTGCGAAACATCATTATTGCGAAACAAATGGAATGACCACATTTGTGAATGAAGGAGGACACTGCTGTCAATCTTAATACTTTTCATTGCTTCATCCTTTTTCAGTCTTGTCCCACTGCTGCTGATCTTGTTAACGAAAAGCTGTTATTAAAGTCAATTTTGGGCAATTATGTCCCACCACAGATACACCACACTTTCAGAGGAGGAAAGTTAGGCTCCTAAAATGATTTAATCCGGTGAATTATCCCACAGGAGCCAAGTGGGAATGTTTCCAAAGCAATAGGGATGCAACCATCTATCCCCACTTGGGTCCCCCATGGTTGGCACCTCCTCTGGCAGGTGGTGGATTCCTCTTTGGAAAAACCACAAAAATAGGGGTCAGAAACGTGACTTCACCTCAACCCCCTGTTAAAACATCTTATTTCATGAATCTCTCATTTTTTCCTTCAGAATCAGCAGAATCATCGTGACAAGAACAGCTTTTCTTCATCGGCACGTCTTGGCTTTGCTCCATTTTTGGGAACTTTTCTCCTCTGACATTTACTGAAGGAAAACACCTCTCTTCCCCAAGACCGTTCAGCCTGCCTTTAATACACAGCCCTGCTGCTGCGAAATATATTATTAATGCTTTAATCAAGCAGCAGCGCTTTGATTAATGTCTCCTCCTGGGTCACGAGCAGCGAGAGATCATCGCTCAGACCTGAGTCACGGAAAGAGACATCCCAGCAGAGGAGGGGCAGAGTCTGTCATCAAGGAGATCATCTCGCCGGTGTCAGGTTTGTCAGAGTCACCTGGCTGGTGTTGTTTGCCTCCAGATGATTCCTCCCTGCCTGGCTTTGTGCCTCTGGCAAAGCTGAAACCTGAGCCTGGAGCTTCCTTCCTGCAGGACTCGGATCATGGCGGTGACGCCTGGTGATTTCTGTCCTTGCTTTTAATACCCTGCTGATTTTTGTCCTTGCTTTTTATATCCTTTTTATACATCTTTATACCCTTTCCCTCTGCTTGTACCCTTCACAAACACTCCTTGTACTTTAGCCCCACGTTTGTAACTCTTGTAGGCTGATATTTAGCTTACTTTGGGGGTCCTGCAGGGTGGGAAGATGAAACATCCCTACTGTCTCAGAACTAGAGGCTCCAACCTTGGATGGAGCCTCCTCTCTGGAACTTGTTTTTGTAAACTGGGATGTAGTCTCACTTTGGGGGGGGGGGGGTGAAATGCAAGAA
>VZRM01007015.1:68583-136080 GCA_013397955.1 Grantiella picta
GGGGGATAATTAGAATAGGGGGACAATTACTTCATTTATTAAGTTCTTAGTGGGGGATTTTGGGCAGATACGCTAATTTGTGAGGTCCGCAAATTTCTATACACATTGTACAGGTGTGCTTCTCGGCGTGTTTCCACCTTTGACAAGTGTGCACCTAGAAACCTATTAATACCAAGGTAACACCCTTTTCCCTTTTACTGCTGTTTCTGCTTCATATTTTTACCAGCAGATAAGGCAACAGCAGAAGAGCAGCAGTGGGGCCTGATGGCCAAAAAATATATCCCAAGGAAACACACAAACCAGCATCTTGTTAGGAATTGAAGTGTTTTTTTTTATTGGCAAATACCATTCTTTTACTGAGTGAGGAGTTTGACAAATACTTGTATTTATGTCATTTCAAAAGCTTTTTATTTTCATGCAGTGCATATGCAGAGGGTGATATATAAAGAAAATTTCCTCGCTGCCTTTCATGCATGGATCACTTTCATGCATGTTTGATCTGAAGTTTTCTTCGCCTCTACTATTTAACACTGCATAACTTAATTCTCTTAATTCTCATTAATCATATTGGACATCTTTGTGTGTGTAAATAAATAAACTTTGGCATACCTACTGTAGGATATGGAAGAGTCACAAATGGTGAATGAGGAACGATTTTGAGAAATACAGGAGGGAAAATCACTGCTCTGGTTCCTTTAGGAAATTTTCGGGCTCTCACAAGGCAGGAATGGGGAGTTTTCTCTTTGATTTGCAAGCTGCAGAAATAATTTCCTGCATCCCATTTCAGCGTTAGAATTTCCTTTAAAGGGATGTCACGTGCTGCACACTATTTTCTGTCTCAAAACAATTCTTTTGAGAGAACTAACACTCCTCTATTAACTAGAGAAATCGGGGAGCAGCTATTTCACTAGCTGATGAATTATTCACAGAGAACCCACAGGGTTATTCTGGATGTGGACCTGGAGCTCAAACAAGCAGCAAATTTCAGGCTCAGTCCGTATTTTTGTCCTTTCCTCAATGAAGAGTTCAAAGTTCCGTGCAAACTGATGCGTGAACTTGACTGCTTTCGAGGTGTTAACAAAAGCCCAGTGATTATGGGCAATGTGAGCATCCCCTGCAGTAATTATGAAACAGGCAGATTAAGCACTCATATGGGCAGGCAGATGCAGAGCTCTGTCATGTGGGTGACATTGGCAGATTGGGCTCACATGAAGCATTTTGGAGTGCTGAGGGAACGTGAGGCAGGAGAGTTGTGTAACACAGCTTCTCACCCCTTTCGCTTTCCACAGGTCATGGCTGAATAAAATCCTAAAAAGGAAATACTCCCAGGAATTTCAGAAACTTTGCAATTTGCTCCAGGTGAGTTCAGATTTGAAGAGCCGTATTTTTAACCCATTCTGGGGAACAATTTACTCTTGGTCAATTCTTCCCTCTGAGCTCTGAATTATTGTTGCTGATCACAGCGCAGTGAGTAATCACACAAATTTTTGGGCTTGCAGTAAAATGCTCTGCATCAAGCTGTATCAAAGGGAATAAAACCTTGAAGAGCTAAAGGGTTAAAGTACCTCATATACCCAGGACTATGGGAAAGAGAATGGGAGAATGAAATGAGGAACAAAACCTTGTGTTTCAAGGCCTAACGCTGGAGCAAAGTCCCTCAAATGTGACCCATATATTAATTCAGCGTCACTCATGTGGCTGGAAATGAAAGAAATGCTCCATTTGTTGTGAATGCCTTGGGTTTGCATTTAAAAGTAAAATTGCCAAGGCTCTACAGGAGTTTTATTTGTTGGGTTTTTTCCTGCCTTTATCTTCGCAGAGTTGGATAAATTTTATTGCTTTTTTTTTAAATAGCATATCTGGAAGATGTTTGCTCAAGTGTTTTCTATATTCAGTGCATCAACATCAACACTTTTCCATGGATTTGTGGATAATTCTGGCTCACGTGTGTCTGGAAAACATGAATGCCAACTAGTAAAGACCAAGTGTGAGAGGAGATCTGGATGTCTCAGTTAATAAATGTCTAAAGAGAAGAGGTAATTTTGGACTCAATCTAATGGTGCTTAAAACATGTTTCATAAAGTGTTTCCTGCTAAAAGGTCAGCCTAGAAAGATTTGAGAATATTTTTTATTGAGAGAGGGGCAGCTCCCTCCTTAAGCAAGTGTTCCCTCTGGTGAGACCCTGGGACTTCCTGGAATTCTGGCTGGAAAGATTCCTGGAATTCTGCTGCTGGGATGTGGTGATCACCAGTGGAAATGCCCATCGAGGAGGATTTTCTAGATCTTGCCTCTCCAGTAGTATCAGTTTTTAAAGCTTTGTGTCTCCCCTCTCTCCTTTCTGTTAAAAAGTTGTTTTAAAAAAGGGAAAACCACCTCAGCTGAGGATCTGCAGCTTTCTATTTGCCCTGCAGTCTAACCCAGCTGGGACTGGCCATCACCCACCTGAGTTTCATTCATTCCTTCCATGCCCACATTGAGATATTCCAAGAAAGAAAAGTGCATGTTGTTAATAAAATACATCAGGCTCCTGGCACCTGAGTCTATGGCCCTGAAGTTTGAAGAGCTCTGGAATCAAATCTGGGTTCACATTTTACATCTGACCCTAAAGGTTTTTAAAATGAGCTGACCCTGAACTTTAATTCTCTGTGTGGTGAGAAAGGTGAATTCTTATTGTCATGGCTCTGTAATAAATTCGTCTCTGTTTCAATGGTAATGCTTTGACTAAAGCTGTAATTTCCCAAACACTCACCTGTGTTTGCTGAACACACATTTTTTCCTTTTCCACTCAGTTTCTGTTTCCAGCTTGTTAGAAATCCCTTTTTTCCTTCCCTTTTATTGGTGAATGTAGAAGTATCCAGGCCAGCAGGGTGGAAGAATTTAAATATTTAGTATAATGAATATTTGAATATCTTCAGAATTATATTTGTGCCTGAAAAGAGAGAAAAGGAACATGTACTTCTGCCCATCTCCCAGACTGCCACCAGCTACAGACTGAGCAAAATACTCACATTTTCCAGATAATACTGTTGGGTGATATTCGTTTAAGTGGAAGGAGTTTTTGTCATGCAAGCCTTTGTGTCTAAGATATGTGGCAAATTTTATGTCACATTTGTGAAGGTGTATTTATATTTTTTAAAGTGTGCACCCAGTAAAACCAATGGGAAATTTAAATTTGCTTCAAACCCACTGAGAAACTGGAGGTGACTCTCTGGTGGCTTCTTGGAAGGGTTTTCTTGGCCAGGGGACAGCCTCACTCTGTATTTATGTTTGTGCTCAAAAAGTTTGGAAAATCACTCATTCCCACCACAGTCACCAGGCTGGAAAAAGGGGTTTTTTTGGTGTGTTCCTCCTGCTCCATCCTTGTCAGGGACTTCTCTGGAGAGCTCTGAGCACGTTGTGGTCACCAGAGGTCTTAGCCAGCACCTCCAGGACCCTGTATGGTCCAGCACTGAACATAACAAGATTTTTTGGGAGGAATTTTAAAGCATTCTCAGTGCTTTTTTATTATATAGCATTTGTAGTCTCTCTTTAAGACTCAGGGTGAATTGTCCACAGGTTTTAAATTTATAACAAATCCAGCAGCTTCTTTATTTAATAATAACTGTTTTAAAAGGTCACCTGTACAGTTTCATTTTAAAACAAGAATAAAGTTAATTGCTCTGCAGTCCACTAAAAAACCTCTGCTCATCTAAAGGTCTTTTTCAACCCAAGCAGGACTGCAATAAATGAGACCCTTCAGGGACAGATTGTGATTCCAAGCACAGATTTTAGTCGAGATGCAACCCTCTTAAGTGAGGTTTTCCATGTGTCCAGATAAGAAGTAAACTTTCCTGGTGCACTTATTCTGATTTATAGAATAAATCCTTCTAGAAATCAGGGATTTCTACTGCTGCTGGCAGTCCCAGGAGCAGCAGAATTGTGGAATTACAGGAATTACGGAATTATAGGAATTATAGGAATTGTGGAATATAGAATGTAAGGTTTTACAAGACCTCCAGCCTCCCCAAGTCCAGCTGACAACCCAGCACCACCACCCTGCTCCCCATTAAACTCTGTCCTCAAGGGCCACAGGCACACATTTTTGGAATGGAGACCCCACCACTGCCCTGGGCAGCCTGTTCCAATGCTTGATAACCACTCCTGTGACTAAATTTTTTTCAAATATCAAATCTAAACCTCCCCTGGCTCAGCCTGAGGGCATTTCCTCCAGTCCTGCCACTTGTTCCTTGGGAGAACAGTGAGCGAGGCAGAGGTAGATTAATCAAAATAATCCCTTTGACAAGTTCAGCAAACTGGTACCACTGTCATGTCCCTTTTACAATGAATGCCATAATGAAACCCAGTTTCTGGTCTGAGCTGAGAGCTCTGAGCAGCACTGCAATACATTTATATGGTAGCTATTATGCTCAGCCTGTGCAATACCTTTAAAACATATTTTATTTCTTAGGGGTAGGTTTTGTTTGAAATCAGGGGAAAGGCTTCTATTCGGAACCATTACTGTGCACTTGTAAAACATCTGTAAAGGCAAGAGGAAAAGCAGATTTACAAGCAAACTCTGGCAGTGTGAGCAGGGAACAGGACAAGCCCTGGTCAGGACTGAAGCTGCCCAGGGCCAGGCTGTTTGTAGGACAAGGAGGTGTTTTCAGCTCCTGCTGCTCCATATTTTGTGTGCAGCGGATCTCCAGACGGTTCCTGCTCACCTGGCACTGCTCATTAAGCAAAAGGAAACTGATCCTGCCCTCTCCCTTGTCTGACACGCTCACCTGACAGCTCCCTGCCGTAATTAAATGGCAGAGCCTTTGTTCCAGGGACGAGGGATGGAAATAAAGGTGCCTGGGCACTCCTTTGCAGGTCACTTTTTCCTCAGGCAGCGCTTGCTGTGGGTTTGGAATGGAGCTGTGTGACTCCAGCTACTCTAAGAAGTATAATTGCATCTGATACCTGGTTATGCCACTCTTATACCTCTCAAAAGGCTTCTGCAGAGAGGATTGAGACAGCAATTTCCTCTCAAACTCATGGGGTTTTTACAGCAAGCTGGAGTTTAGGTACTTACAGGACAGAGGATAGGAGTGTCTCCCAGCTTTAGGACTGATTTATGCATCCATGCTGCTCTGTCCTTAAGGACTCTCAATTCTGAAAGAACAGCTGAGAAACTTCAGCTTGTTCCCTGACCAGAACCGTGAAACACCTTCTCTAGTCCTCAGCTTGTAGAGAAATACATAGAAATACCAGAATTGTTATAACCCAAGGGATGTTTAGCATCCATTCTGATCTGAGCATTGGCGTCACAAGCTGATTCCTCTGGTTTTGTGGCCACCCAAAGAATTCACTCCTCTCACAGTGAGTTTGCTCAGTGATGAGTTTCCTCCCTGTTCTAAATCTCCCACTGGATTTTGTTATGTCTGTTCATATATTATATCCACAGTAAGTTATGAAATTGTAAAATAGGGGAAAAAAAGAAAATTCAGGTAGACCAGGAATACATTGTCTGCTTCAGTAATGTTCTCCATATTAAAAAATAATAGTTTCTTTTTCCCCCCTCCTCCTTTAAATGTCCTTCTAAAATAAATGACATAATGGAGCAAAATGAAAATATGTGGATTTTAATTTCAGCCTAATGTGAGCACCTCAGAGGGCCAGAACAAGGCGAATGGGCTGAATCTGAAATGCCAGCAGTGTGGCAAGTAGCCAGATAGATCACAAGCTACACACTGGCAGAAAAAAAAACCTGCATGTGCTGGGAAACCTGTGCATGTGCTGTGGTTGTTTTCATTAGGATGGAGAACAGTGTGACTGTGGGGATTTATCATCAGCAGCAGGACTGAAAATTATTTGTGTTTTGGAGTAAGCAGGAGAAAAGTCTAATTCTAAAGCATTTTGGGTTTAGACTGCCCCACAGACCTCTGAGTACCTGACAGTCCATCACCAATATTTTTGTTGTGAAACTGAGGGAGGAGGTGCTTAAAGCTTGACTTCACATTAATTATTTGTTTCAGGAACATAGGAATAGTTGGCACAACTCAAATATCCCCTCTGGCGGGGTGAGGCTCTCCTTGGGAGAAGCACTGCTGCCCCTGAGCAGCCACAGAACCTCTGTGCCTGGGGGGACTGCGGGAATCTTCTTTATTGACACACAGCAATAAAAAACAGGGGTGGAAATGATTTCCAGAGGCCCCACAGACCTGCTCCCAAAGCAGGATTAAACTGCTTTCATCCCATTCCTAACAGATACTTATTTATCTGAGTTTCTCCCCTTGCTGCCCATTCTCTCTCTTGACATAGTGGATAATTCAGAACATCCCATGTCCACAAATTGATCCATTCCTGTGCTGCCAGCGCTGAACTCTCTTTATCAAGAGAGCAACAAGAGGTTTTTGGATTTTTTCCAGTTTTCAAACTCCCTTCTGCCTTTCTTTAGCCCTTGACCAGTGGCTATGGAGAACTGCAAGGAGCAGAGCAGTCAGGAAAATCACCCCTTGTAGTTACAGCTTAATAACTTTTAGTGTCTAGAATGCCTTGTAAGAGATGTTTTCCAGCTCTCCCACCACCTTTCTTGCTCTCTGCTTGTTTCAGAGACTCTCTAAAGCATTCTTTACACCCCTGGGCTCCAGGTACCAAGGTAGTTCAGATGGGGAAGATGGGAAACCCGTGGGGTTGTGCAGCCCTTGCAGATTGTGATGCCTGATGGGTTTTTTGTCCTTTTTTCATTATACTTTCATACTCTTTTATATCCTTTATACCCTTCCCCATGCCTGTACTTTTTTACTCTCTGTATCTTAACCCTACATGTTTACAACCCTTGTACCTTTGCCTCGCTCAGAATTCTTTGGGGAAGACGACACAATCTCCCCAGTCTCAAGAGCATGAGGCACCAACCTTGAAAAGAGCCCCATCACTGGGACATGTTTTTGTAAACTAAGTTGTAACCGTTTTGGGGGAAGGTAATTTTAACAAGGGGGCAATTACTTCATCTGTTAGACTTCTTATTGGAGAATTTTAGATAGGTATGCTAAGCTAGGGAGTCCATAAAATGGTGTACAGGGGATATCGGGGGCTCTTGGTCGTTGGTGTGCACCTGGGATCCTATTTCTTATTGAAAACCAAGGTAATACCCTTTTCCTATACTGCGTGTCTGCGTTTCAAATTTTTACCAGCATTTTAGGCATCAGTTGGGGATCCCAAAACCAGAGCCTTCTCCTGCTCTGACAGTGCTAATGGGAATTCTGGCGTCAGCAGAGGGAAGGATCAGACCCTCGAGGAGTTCTCATGGTGCTCACAGCAGTTCAGGCTCCCCAGAACTGTGCTGAGCCTGCAGAGCAGGGCTGCTGGCACACAGTGCTCCTGCTGCTGGCAACAGAGGCAATAAATAACTCCCGAACAAGGAATCGCCGGCAGGAAAAGGCCTGGACTGAAAAGGATCTTCATCAAATTAAGTGACCCCAGCACTGTTGAGAATGCCCATTTTGGCTGTATCTGGAAGAACTCTCAGGGGTGTTCTTACCTCTCACTTTCCCAGCCTCAAAAGCATGGCCCTGCATATTCCTGCCAAGTATTGTGTAAGGGAGACAACATCAAACAACATTCCCTCATTCCTGTGTCAGCATCACCTTAATGTGAGCCCTGCAGCAAGATTTAGAGTCCTCCTCACTGGAATTACAGCAGAGGAACTTAACTGTGAAAAGCTTTCCATTTAATGCGTCCAATTTTTGGAGAGAATGTGAGTTAAAACCAGCAGAAGGCTTCGGAAAGCAGGAACCAGAGTTTGTGAGTTTGTGCGAGTAACTCTTGGAGATGTCACTCAGCATCAAGGGGAGTTAGCACACCTTTTATTCCTGTTAGATTATTAAAGGAAATTGGGCTAACATACCAGATAACAATGTTTAGAATATGAAAATTATCCAAATGTGTGTGCTTAGAGAAATATATCAGAAAATAGAGAACTCTGCTGGAAACAGAGACGTTTGTATTTAATCAGAGAATAAACCAGTGGAGCCACCATTTTAGGTTTTCTTTCTGCAGAGACGTTGAAAGGTTTTGGAAAAAACCTTTCAAAAGTTAAAGGTGGGTTAAAGGTGCTAAATCACAAATCTAAAGCATGGCTGAATTTATTTTTCTGTTATTTTGATTTTAATGAAATAATTCATAATTTCAATATGAAAGTTAGGAGAAAATGTGGCTGTATTTAATGAGAGGAACCAAGGCACTAAAATCTTGACAACTGATTGCCTGTCTCAATATTATTTCTTTATAGTATATCTATCTACACATTTAGATGCAAGAAGCCCATAATATCTTTTTGTATATTTATTATTCGTTCATTTCCACTCATACAATCCCATTTCTTTGTATAGAATTGATGTCATAATTGGTTATTTTGTCCCGGAGCAGAATGCATCCACCGATTGCAGGTGCTGATAGAAGTGTCCTTCAATACCAAATTAAAAATATGTGATTCTATCATCATCTGTCCAGACCAGGGACTTTCATCCTCCTGCTGTCTGCTGCATCATGACAGTTTCAACGTCTTCCCACAACTTCATCTCCCATTTAGGTGTGAGCAGCAGCACTCATGGCAACAAGGAACAGCCTGGCTTCCAGCAAAATGCCAGTCACCCCAGAAAGCTAATAAAAAAGTCCAATACCTTATTTTTCCTGCAGTGCAGTTTCCATCTCACACGTCAGGAGAATGTACGTCCAAGGCTGTGGGAATGGCCATCTGTTCTGCCTGCAGAGCGCTGATCCTTGGGAGTGCTGAATTAGTCAGATGCTCTCGTTTTTAGAGACATCTGGAACTGGTGGCCATCTATTAAAAAAATAAATAAAACGCAGCAGCACGGAAAAAATTAAATCGGGCTGAGTGCCTTCCCTGGGGGATCACGAGAAATTGCAGGGCCAGGCTTCATAGACTGGTTTGGGTTGGAAAGGACCTTTGAAGATCATCCAGTGTCACCTCTGCCATGGCAGGGACACCTTCCACTGTCCCAAGGTGCTCCAAGCCCTGTCCAACCTGGCCTTGGACACTTCCAGGGATCCAGAGGCATCACAGCTTCTCTGGGAAATCCATTCCAGGGCCTCATCACCCTCACAGGGAGCATTTATTTCCTAATGTCTCATCTAAATCTACTCAGGAAAATGTAATAAATCCAGAGGGGGTGACATCGTCAGTAGGTTTCACCAGTTTGTTTTCTTATCGACACCACAAAGCACGTGGGGATGTAGTAGAGGACAGTGAGAAGTGCAGAAATTAGTAAATTCAAACTGGATGGCCTAAGTTCTGCCCAGACAAATGGGTCATGTTTTTAAAGCCTTTACAATGAAAGCACTGTAATTATATTTTAGCATTAATTGGCACAGGGGAATCCCAAAGGTGCTTTCACAGTCCTGTGTTCCAGGAGGGTTCATCAGAGAGCCAAGGGCACTTTGGCTATATGAGGAACCAAAGGAACACCTCGTGTGCTGCATGACCTGATAATTCAGCTGCCAGCCCTGGGATGTGTTAAACACACGATCTCCACCATGGTATGGCAAAGACACCTTATTGAGAAAATCCAGCGTTCTTAAACTGTTGGTTTGTTATGAGTTTCCATGCTTGTGAGGCACAACAAATGTGTTTAACCAACACCACAGACCACGATAGGAACATCAGGTGTGACCAACCATGGTGTGAGCACTGATTGGTTCTAATGATTGTTTTATAATTGTGTAACTTGTTTTTCACCTCCAGTTCAGCTGAGTCATTCCCAGAGTGCTTTTCTAGTCAGCCAAAGCAACAGAGGTGAGCAAGGATTTTACAAGGGCAGCAAGGCACTCACTTTGCCTTTCTGCTCCACAGCACTGAGATCAGCTGTCCCTTGGCTGGAACAGACATGGATGCTGGAAAATATGGAAATAAGGAAAATATGAAAATACGGAAATATCTGCTGACAGGGAAGAGGAGAAGCTCCTCCCTGGTGAGGCCTCAAGAGCCATGGAGCTGATGCCTCCCTGGAGGCATTTTCCCTAAAAAACGCTTTTTAAAAAGTAGAATGAACACTAACAATAGAAGCAAATTTTTTTTCATTATTGGAACCATCAGAAAAATTTTGCAATTCTCTCTTTAACACCTGAAACAATCGAAATCTTCCACAACTGCTTTTCTTTCTGACACAGAATTTGTGCGAGTATCTTTTTGACACAGAATTTGTGCCAGAGCAGGGAATTTTGATGGAGAAGTTTGGAGATCAATTAATTGAAAATTCATCCTTGCTGTGAAGTTTCCTTGCAGCAGCTCTTGTTTGGGAACACTGTTTTTCGTGTCCTTAAATTAAAGTCAAACAAGGCAACAGGGTTTCATATGGATGGAGCAGGTGCTTAACAACAGTTTTGCCAACACCTGCAGCTAAATCACAAATTAATCTTTGCAAGTATTGTTTGTAAAAAAATGAAGATATTCTCTCCCTTGTGCCTCCTGCCTGGTTGTGAAAAGTACAATTTAGATTACATTTTTAATCTTCTCATTGCACTGATGAAGTCTTGATGTTGATTTTTTTCTTAAATTATCTCTTTTTTTTTCATTTCATATGGGCTAAAACTCTTGGAACCACGAACTTACTGGACCTGAAATTTACAGAAAGAGGGGAAAGCACCAAAGAGTGGGGATTGAAATTGAAAATAGCGGCTACTTGGCTTCAGTTGTGTATTGCTGCTGTGAACCCTAAAAGCAAATATTCTGCACAAGGAAAATGCTGCTCACAGCCTGGGCAGGTGCTTTACACCTGTGCACCTGCAAGTTCTGCCTTTTTCCTTTATTTAGCAGCAACGTTTTTTAGGTGAAATATTTTCCCACAAGTCCACCTCTCGCGGAAAGATCTTGAACACCTGGACAGTGAGCTGAGAGACCTCGAGAAATAGGATTTTATCTGTCAGAACTGATATTTCTTCACCCACTTTGCTGCTCAGAGCAAACCTTTCCACAGGAGCTTGTGAACCTCAGGGAACCTAATTCACACCTTGGGGAAATGCTGATTATGGGGGCTGCTAAAATAATCATGGCAGAAATGTTCATCCAATCTTTTCTCTGAATTGCCATCATTTGATGGCTTCAGGTTTAAATATTCAGTGTTTCAAAGTAATACAGGCTGGCTGAATCTACTGCAGGACATTATTCCTAACAGAGCAAATTGGAAGTGACTCATCCCTTGCTTTACTAAAGGATGTGCTCGTTCACATATGCATTAAATGTTTGTATATATATTAATATATTTTATATCTTTTCTGCCTTTATTGCAGCAGAGAAGTTAAATACAGGCTTGGTGCTCATTTTATGAGTTGATTCTTGGGTTTTGCTGCTGCTGCTGCACATGTTTGGAATAAATCCCTCACCCAGCTCTGCTGGGTCCAGGTTCCTCTGGAGACTGAACCCCGTGAGCAACCCACAGATGGCAATTTGTGCCAGCATTCCTGGGTTTATTGCTCCCCTTCTCAGATGGCTATTTAATTTGTTATCACTTCTGGCTGGAAAACTGGCTGTTAATGCAATCAAACGCCTGCTTTCTGCCAGCCCCCAGGCATTTATTTTCATTACTGGGGTTGCCTCAATTTAAAAAAAAACCAACCTGGAGGGTGGTGTTGGAGTGAACCTCTTTGGAGAGCTGTGTGTCCATCTGGTGCGTGAGTTTGGAATAAATAGAGAGGGCCAGGAGGCTGAATGACAGTCAGTGGGAATGGTGCCTGCAGGATCACGAGATTTAACTCAATTTGAAAGGTCTTAAGTGAGGCATGGAAATAAAATGGAAGTTTTCACCCCCAGCCCCCTCAGTTCCCCTGGCTGTAATTTTTAGCAGTGTTTCACATTCCATGCTCAGTGTGTTTCTCGAGGATTCTCTCCCCCAAAGATTGTCCAGCTCCAAGTCCTGCCTTCCCTCGTGTTTCCCAGCACTCAACTGCAGGCTTCTAACCCCTCCTGCTTTTTTTTTCCTGGCTGCAGCTGCATGGATTTGAAAAAGCTGCTGCTGGGGGTATTGCAGAGCACCTGCAGCTCGAGGCAAAGCAGATAAAGAAGACAGAAAATCAAAGGAGACTGAACAAAATGAGGAAAAACTAATGGCATGGGGTAGAGGAAAATGAGGGGGGAAGAAAAAGGAAGATTGGAAGTGTCCGAGGGATGCAGAAACCTTTTTGCAACATTTTTTTCCAGAAGACACTGAGCAAGTTCGTGCTGGGAACAAAAACTAGGACCAAGGAGACGAAAGCTGTTAAAATATTTGTTATTTCTTAGCTGAAAAGCTAGTTCTGTGTCATCATGCTAAATAAACCAATTAAAATTATTAAAAAATGTCTTAAGTAACAGGGACAGAAACAAGGGAGAGATCTACTAATATCTGCCTAGGGATGGAAAACTCTACAGCCATGGAGGTACAACAAGGTAACATCCCAAAATAGGAGTCAAAACGCAGGCAGGGCATGGGGAGGAAGGTGAATGTTCATGCCAAGTCAGTGGAGGCCAGAAGAAAAACTTTCCAATTTATTTCTTTAGGGAAGAGTGTCTGTCAGGTGCCAAGGACAGGCACTGAGCTCCCTCATTCCCTGGAGAACAATTCCTCTCCAGGTATCAGGATCACACCAGGATTTGCATGGGAATTTTTGCACTGAAGATTTGTTGTCTTTCCTTTTCCTTTTCCTTTTCCTTTTCCTTTTCCTTTTCCTTTTCCTTTTCCTTTTCCTTTTCCTTTTCCTTTTCCTTTTCCTTTTCCTTTTCCTTTTTTTCCTTTCCCTTTCCTTTCATCCAAACATGCTGGAGGCTCCGGACAGATGACTTGTCACTCAGAAAAGTGATAAAGCAGGGGTGGACAAGGTGACAAACGCCAGCTTGTTTGGGAATGGGAGCAGCAGAAGGATCTGCTCATCTGTTCTGCACTCGCTGACCTGGAAGAGAAGGGAATTCCCTGGGTGAGGTCTGTCTGTTGGCTCTGAGGGCTGAGTGTTCTGTCTGGGGGAAGCTGCTTTTAGTTTTCATGGCTCAGGGAAAAATGCAACAGCCCTAGACATGGAGAACAGCGACTTGGGAGGAATTTTGGCTTCATTAAGCTCTTGAGAGATTTGCTACCTCTTTCAGCAAAGATGAGATTTCACTGTTGGGTTGAAATGCTGATCTCAGACGAGCTGGGATCAATTCCCTCCCTGTTTGCCTGCCTGGGGGGACAGGCAGCTTCTCTGGGGGTGGCACCTCACTTGAGCAGGAGGTTGGGTGGCACATGGCTGTGTCTAGTCATCCACACGAGCCAGCTGCCTTGCCCAGGCTGTGGGGATCCTGTGCTAACACACACAGGAAGGCTTTCTGCAAGGTGGCATTTGAAACGTGTAAACACTCTGCTGTGGGTTTCGCTGTGATCGTGTGGATGGAAATCTCCATGAGTCCCTCGGTGGGAAGGTGTTGCCTTTCAGCTGGTAGAAATGTGATGCAGAGACAGTTAAAAAGGGGTAAAAGGGTTTTACTTTGGTATTTTAATAGCATTTTAGGTGCACAGCTCTTCTCAGGTGATGCACACACACTGTATAATGTATACACAATGTAATGGACTTTGCAAATTAGCGCATCTACCTAAAATTTCCCAGTAAGGAACTTAATAAATGATCTAATTGTCCCCCTATTCTAATCACCTGCCCCTAGATGAGGCTAGAGCCCAGTTTACAAAATATGTTCCAGAGAGAAGATTTCAACCAAGGTTAAAACCTCGAGTTTTGAGATAATGAGCTCTCTTGCCTCCTGCTGCGAATGTTTGGTCTTCCTGCCTTGCAGGACCTCAAAACGAAGCTAAAATATCAACTACAAAAATGACCAGCGTGTAGGCTAAGGGTACAAAGAGTGTATGAAGGTAGAGAAAATAGGAAAAGGGTATAAAAATGTATAAAAGAGTATATAAAAGAAAAGGGAAAACTCATCAGGCATCAAAGGAAGAGCTGGGTGTCAGGGCACTGCAGCCCTGCCTAGCACAAACAGCATGGATGTGCCACAGCTCAGGGAGCTGCAACCAGACCTTACTGAAAAAGAGTTATTTACTCTGTTATTCCTTATTATTGGAAAAGAATCATCCTCTGAAAAACGAGAAGGGCAAAAGCCTTCCTTCATGGCTGATCCCACTTAACCACCACAGAAACACACGGTGAGAGGAAGAACAGAGCTGAAACACATCTCTGCTCCTCAAAAACCTTCCTGCACGACTTGTGCCAGCCTTGCATTCCCTCACTGCCCACAGAGCTGAAAGATTAGAGCTGAGCTGGGCAAGCCAAGCCCCGTGCTGGCACAGGGATCAGGCCATGCTGGGCCATAGTTCACTGCGTTACTGCTCTTTGTTGACACGCTCGCTGTAATTCAAGAACCCGTCTGCTTTCTCTGGCAGCAAAGTCAGATGGGTGTCTGGGATTTTCTGCCCTGCACTTGATTATTTCTTCTGTCTCTGCAGTAAGAGCCCAATCTGTCACTGGATTATGGACATTGACTTAGCAGAGAGGTTTTGAGGCTGAAAGAGCTGTGTGAGAACTGGCTGCTGAAATCCCAAGGCCCTGGGGTCTGTGAGAGTGAAATACTGGGGGGATTGGATAATAATATTCTGTACAACACAGAAAATATATGAGAAGGAAAACAGCAAAGGCAAGCAAACAATTCCTTTCTATTTTCATCACTCACGTGTTTTATTTTTAATTCAGTATATAGGGTTTTTTAAAAGACAATTCACCAAGGATTTCCTCTTGTTTTTTTTTCTTTTTTTTACAGCAGAATTCCCCTGGTTACGTTTTGAGGTCTATTATTGACAAAAGTTGATGGAAGAACAAAACACCAGGATCCAGAATGAATGTTTGAGGCTGAACTAAATCACTGGGGAAAAATCTTTGGCCGATGAGGACAAAAGTTTTCCACAATCCCCAAAGTGGTCTGTGCTGCTCTTTGCTGCTCTTACCTGTGAGTTGCACTGGAGCCTGACTGGGAAGGTCAGGAAGTGTTATTCCTTCTCCAAATCCATTATATTTATAACAGCATAGCCAGGAAAAGCTGCTGATGGATCTTTCCTATTTTATCTCTCACAGTTTAAAAATAACAACAAGATGACACAAACACACCAATATCTACAAAAATTGTGGCTGCGTTTCTTCCTGTTTCCTTCCCAGATTCCCAGTGAGTGTTCCCTCCCTCCCTGCTGTGTGAGTCAGTCAGCTCCCTCTGATGCTGACCCACATCCCCACAGCCCCTCGGAGGTGAACCGCAACTAATGGCACAGGTGTTTGTGGGATGCTGCAGAGCCTCTCCAGCACACTCATTTATCCGGGTGGGAGGAGTGGGTGGCTGTGAGTGACTCCTGGCTGCTCTGACCCACCATGTGACAGCTGAGCTCTGCTCTGCTCTACCTCCCAGCCATTCCATGGATTTTTGGGGGGCTTGGAGGTTGTTGGCAGGAGCACAGAGGATGGAAAGGGCAGGAGATCAGCAGCAGATGGTGGCTCCTTCACTGCAACACAGCCAGGAGTTCAGCACAGCCAAACTGGATGGTGATGGAGCAGATGTTTGTGGCTATTTCTCATTTTAAATCAGATTATAGTGATGTAGAGACTCATCCATCAGGGATTGTGCTAAAGCAACCAAGGAGTTGTGTGTGATTCCAGCCCTTCCCAAGGCTGGCTGAGCAGACCATCCTCCTCCTTCGATGCCTGATGAGTTTTGCCTTTTCTTTTATACACTTTTCCACACCATCACCCTGTGCTCCATCTCCTAATTGCTTATTCCAGCCTTTGGTCAAATCACATGAAATGCAAATCACAGGAAAATGCTTTCCCTGACCTTTCAAAATCAACCAAATGGGTTTTCTTAAAAAAAAAAACCCAAAACAACTAGTTTAAAACTCCAGCTGTGTCATGAGATGATCAAGGACAAAGCCCACAGAGTTTAACTGGGTTTATCTTGGTGGTACCTGCTGCATCCAGACCATGGGTTTGAAATCCTCTGCAGTCATTAAAACATGTTAATGACAAAACCTGAACCTTTAAAGAGCACCAGAGGATTTATAGATAAAAACATACTTAAATTCATTATCTAGAAAAAGGTTGAGGTGTTGGTCTGGAAGGTCAAGACATCAAAGGTCCATCTCCAGTCCTGCCAGCAACCTTTGCTGTATTTTTGCCCAAGTCCTGTGAATACTTGTGATGCAGTTTTAAAAATGTGGATAAAAGTAAAATGTGGGGGTTTTCCTACTCAAAGAGTCAAAGCTTTAAAAACAAGTCGTTATTGAGACCAAATTAAATCTATGAAAAGTTGTTAA
The DNA here is from genome assembly GCA_013397955.1 of Grantiella picta. Lineage (NCBI taxonomy): Eukaryota > Metazoa > Chordata > Aves > Passeriformes > Meliphagidae > Grantiella > Grantiella picta. The sequence goes on from VZRM01007015.1 coordinate 84,873, forward strand.
ATCACTTAATTACATACTTCCATCAAGCAATATGCCTTTTTTTATTTTTTTTTCTGGTTTCCTTGGAAACTCATTTTTGCAGTTCCTGCCTGTCCATGTGCTCCAGCTGCTGTGGGTTGAGCTCTGAAGCTTTCACAGCAGCTCTGGAGGGGCAGGAAAACCTCAGCAGACTCTGCTCTGGGGTTGGCAGCAGCAACACGAGGGTCACTGCATTGGTCACTGCAGGGACACTGGGCAGTGAGAATGGGGAGGAATGTGTGGTGGGAAGACGTAGTGCAGGTGTAGTCAAAAAATCACAGAAATGCTTCTGTTTGCAATTACAGGAGCCAAACACTCATATTTTATTAATCTCTTGTTTGAAATCCCTGAGTTTACACCTCGGGCCATCCATTAAATGGGTGTTTTACAGAAATATTTTCGTCCAGGATGGTTGTAAAGCGAAGATCTCATTTTATTTGGATTGGGGGTTTATCAGGATGGGCAGCAAACCTTGCAGCCAAAATCAAGACAACTTTTATCTCTGTAAACTTCCAAATTTCACAAAATAAAATCATGTAGCAGTATTTCCCTTAATTAAACCACAAGAAATATTTAATATTTGTACAATTTCTGGGCAGAAATGTGTGTGTGTTTGAGTTACCTGATATCACAGCCAGCTGCTGTCCCCCAGCTCCTGCCCTGGTAATACAACACCGAGGTCTGGGAGTTCTCTCTGGCTCCTGCTTAATGGACTATTTTAATTTGGACACTAATCCAGGTAACTGAGGCCACAAACCTATTGATTCCTAAAGAAATAGTCACCCTGAGAAACTCTTACCTGAAATTAATCGGATTTTGCCCCTGTAAATGACAAATTTTTAAAGGAGTTTTAAAATTATATTTTAGATCGTTATCAACATAAGAAAATTGGAGGATTTCGAGAAAGGGATCATTTTTGCATTTCAGTATTTTTGATATCTCCATCTCAAAAATGATATGCTTCAAGTAGGAACAAAATGTTTTCAAATTGCAGGAATGAAGCTTTTTCGAGGACAAGAAATCTGAATTCCCCCCCTTTCCTTGAGGAGTTTCAAAGTGTTGATGGACCGTCCTGATGGACAACATGAAACACTTCCAAAATCTTACAGCTCTTCAGGGAACAGGAAAAAATCTTCCCACTCAGTCCCTGCGGCAACGGAGGTATTTCATATTGAACCTTAAAAACACTGACAGATTTCTTCCTCCAGGTAGAGGAAGGCAGGGAGGGTTTATGTGTTTCTAAGAAAATTGAGATGCTGGCAGACAACATCAATGTCTATGTGTGTGTCTTTCAAAATGCAGTTGTAGTATGAATCATATCCTGGAGAGTTATGTAAGGTTTGGGTTATGAGTAAAAGCTGGATTTTTTTTTCCCTCCACCAGGGAAAATTCGAATCTGGTGAAAAAAATAAATATATCATTGTCCGAGATTTAATTGTAACAATAACTGGAAGGATGGAAGCCCCAGAATTAGGAGCTTATTTATCTGAGTTCAGTGTATTGCATTTATAAATGGATAAATATCAGTGTACAGAGGGTCAGTCTACAGAACAGCTTTTGTGGCCTGAATTTAGAAACCACTCCGTTCTGATGATAAATAAGAAAGGTCCCCTTGGTTATGTAAAAAGAAGAGGGAAGCATCTCACTGAATAATCCCAAGGATTACAGAGTCCCAGCGAGAGTCCAGTATTAGCCAGCAGCCAATGGCTTCACATCTGGAATGGAGAGCCCGAAGCCAGCCGGGGGGTGGCACTCATTAAAAATAGATCTGCTGAGGAGCTAAGATGATTATTGGTGCTGATTTGCAGGATTAGGCACGGGGAGCAGTCTGTCAGGCTATTGCCTCCCTTGGGCACACAAAAACCTCCTCCAGGTCTGGGGGAAATGTGGATTTGTGGGCAGGGAGGGGAGAGGAGAGCGTTTGGGAGAGGAGGGCAAAGACATCTTCCCTCTGCTCCTGTGGCACCGCGCTGGGGGTGCCTGCAGCCAGAGCTGAGCTGGTGATCAGACCTGTGGGGATTTGTGGGGCTTAAACGCTGGAGATGTAAATGATTAACATGATCTCCCTGCCTGCTGCTGGGAGGTGTTTGCAGCTGGATTTGTGTCCAGTTTGTGGAAATCGCGGGGAGTTCGCAGGTTCGTTTCTTCGGCGATGAGGAAATCTGGGTACACGGGATGGGCAATTCATAGTTTGGAATCGAACAAGACTGCTGGACTGCCCACTGTAGTCCCCAAAGAGATAACAGCTTGCAAAAATATGGCTGAGAAACCCTTATTCTCCTTGTGATTGGCTCCTCTTAATTCTTATTTGCAGAATCATTCTGTTTCTGAATGAAGAAAACCCTTCATTGCAGAAGTGAAGAATAGATTTCTGTTTCATTTTCTGTTTCAGAAAAAATATGCACCTTTTGTGGCTAAACATGCAGTTTAGATAACCACAGCTATGTATTCCTGACAACCCATTTCCCTTCATTTGCTGCGACAATGACAGAACAAACAATTTGAAATTATAGGCACATTCAGAAGAATCACAGCATGTGCTGCCTGCCAAGGGGACAAAGTTTCATCCATCAGAGCAAGGATTACAGGTAGTTTGCCCAGATCCTGCTAATTCCAAAAGGTACCACAAATTTCTCCTAATTCCTGTGTTTACTGAGGGTGAATGAATATTCTGTTGAATCATTTGAGCACTGAGCTTTCAGCTGGCCATCGAGTTAACTGCTGGGAAATTAGAGTTGGACCTCAGAAATGCAGATCTGTGGGGGTTATTTGGTGATTCTTTAATCAAGAAAAAGTCTTCGATCTGCTCCTGCTGAATTTTGTTTTACCTGGGGCTCTGTCATCCATAGCCACAGTTCAGATTAACCTGTCAGCTCAGGTAAATGTACTTTTCTAATTAGGTTCTTAATGTTTCCATCTGTGGCTTGGACAAAACATCTCAAGATCCTTTTCCACCTTGCTTCAGAAACTCTCTCCTGAGAGGGGAGCGTTGCTAAAAAAGCCAATCCATCTCCAACAACCAATTCCCCCGTGCAGAGTGGGTGGATTCAATAGGATTCCCATCTTGGAGCACAGATAATAAAAGAGAAGCCCATAAACCCAGTTATTGAAGCCCTGAGAGCCTAATGGCTGCAGCCAGGGCGTTCTTTGGAGACAATCTCACTCAGTGCTTCCCCTGTAAATAATAATAAGATACAATGGATCTGTGGGAATTAAGTTCTTAGGAGGTGGTGATGTCATGTCCGCAGATTCAGGGCACTATTCACTTGCTTTTGGGAAAACATTTTATGGTTACATAATATTCCTCAATCCATGTTGTGGATCAGCTTTGTTCCATCAGGCTTTTCCCATTACTTTAATAACTTCTGTCCCCGGCTTCACAAGTTTTTTTTTTAATTCTGCCACCATATTTAAAGAGAAAAAGAAAACAGAAGGGAAAAAAAAGAAAAAAAGCCAGGAAATCCAGCAACTTCTACTTCGTGGTTGTTGCTCACGTAGATATAAATAATAGGGGTTGTTTAACTGAGGGCAGCTTATTTCTCATCTGAGGAAATATTAATGTCCTCCCTGTTATCTAATTCAGCATAGTGTAAGGGGATTTAGCAGAGATTAAGAGAGAAAGTGGGAGAAGCATTTATATTCTTTAGGGCCATGCTGGTGCTCCCAGGAGGTTTGGCATCACTTCCATTAGAAGAGGTGATTGCTCTCCGAGGAGTTAAAATAATTGGAAGGAGAGGCAGGCTCTTACACTGGAATGAAAAGTCCTGAGGAAAAAAAGCAGCAATTGTTCAAGTTTCAGACTCCCTGCCCTGCTGCTGGAGGGAAACATCTTTGTTCTCAGACCTGGAGCCTGAGGAAAGGCCAGCACCCCAGCAGCACTTCATTTTTAACAGCTCTGCTCCTCTGCTTGGAAGAGAAATAGGCTCTGCAGAGATTCACTCCCTCGGGGTGACCCAGCCTGGCCAGGCAGTGAGAGAGCGCAATTCTGTAGTATAACATTATCAAATCTCTAAAATTATGTGTGCAGCCCCTTGGGGTGAGCCAGGTTCTGAGAAAGGGAAATGCTGTAACACAGCCAGGTGATATATTCAATATTCCCCCAATGAGTGCATTCAGGTTTATGAATATGTATTGATTTTATAGAGGAATAAATTTGTGTATATATATATTTGGAGGAGCTATCTCAGAAGTCTGTTTCTGAATGATGTGTTATGCTCAAGTCCCCAGATTCACCATTTCAGTCTAGAATTCAAGGAAGGCTATTCACCAGAGTGCCTCTGGTGTTTCTAGTGACAACAAAAAATACAACAGTGTTTCTAGTAACAACAAAAAATACTTGAATAGCCTTTGCTCATCAGCCTTGGAGCCCAAAATATCACCTTGTTTCCTGAAGGTCACATATTTCCACAAGCATTTTGGAGAAGTGAGATGAGTTTTTTCATTGCAAACTTACTCTTGATAAGTACTTCCTGGGCAGAGCAAGTAAAACATCAACAAAATCAACCACAGTTCCATGGTTTTATGAGATTCCAGCTGACACCAGCAACAGATTGAAGTAAATTTTTTAAGTCTGCTCGTGTTAAATAGCCAAAACTGAGAGAAGTTTTCTTTAGCACCTCAGCTCGTGTGTAAAATGCGAGGTTGACTTTTTCCCCGTGGATGTGACCTTGGTAGAATTCAGTTATACCTTGCTGAGGATGAAAATGTGATCCCTCCAGGGCAGTATGAAGGTAGCAGGCTATTTATGACATTTGATCTTACAGTTATTCTAATGGAATTGCTCTTTTTGGTGCTAACTGAGCAAAGGCAGGTTAGAAACCCAATATTTTCAGGCTGTGTAGTGAAACAAATACCACCTTTCCCCACAGTCAGGGTGTAGCAAGGTTTGAAGGGCAGGAGCAACATTAAAACGTGGATTTTAACTAAGGAAAACTGCCCACAGAGTCATCCTTCTCCATCCTGTGAGTGTGGAAATGTGTGTCTGTCCTTCCTGGGGCTGCAGCAAACTCCTGGCCATGCTCTGTCATCGCTGTCCCTCGTGCCCAGGATCATGGACATTTGCAGGTTGGAGGTAATTCCATCCAGATCATTGGGTTTTACAGCCTGCTCACTTTTATTGCTTGTTATTCCAAGCAAAAGGAGTAATCCTCTGGGAAGGGAAAGAAAAGAAAAAAGGTCCTGGATATAATAATAGAGCTGTAACTATGCTGTCCAGGCATTTGCATCCACCAATGGGAACTCTTGTGCTTTGTGAAAGTGAAGGTTGCAGCCATTCTCTGGCCAGCTTAATCCAGACAGTGATCCCATAATCCATGTTACATTTACTGGCTTCCCCTCCTAATCGCTTTGGAGTTGGCATGATTTCTTCCAAATGTTAATGAAAAACAGGGAGAGCTCAATCAGGGAAGCAAATGGGAATAAAGTCCATATTTCCAGCCATTATTGCAGCTCGTGGCTGAGTTTGGCTTTATGTCACTGCATTGTGTTGAGCTCAGCTCCCAGCCTTTGTTCTTTCCTGACCTGGAATATTAGAGGAGTTTGAGATGACCAAGAACGTTTTTGGCTCAGGAAATCAAAGAAACAGCTTCCTGTGGAATTCTCAAACGTGAACCAACTTGATTTGTTTGTCTGGGTGGTTTTTTTCCCAAGAAATATGAAAATTACGTGCCAGATTTCCGAACTTCTGCTCATCACCCCATGTGTGCAACCTTCTCGTTGAGCTTCTCTCATGAGCAGCTTTGACCCCAGCCGTGCCTCCCCACTCTGCTGACATTTACTCATCCCCCAGCTCTTGGGCATCCCTGCCAGGACCACCAAGAGGATTCCCACCAAAATCCCTCTTCTGGAGCAACCACTGCTGTATCTGCAATGGCACAGCTCCTCTGAGTGTGGGTTTGTCCATTTTCCCTGCACTCAGTGACAGAAAACGAGGGCGATGCTGTTCTCTCTTCAGTCTGTAATGCCTGGAGGTCTCAGTAAATCCAGTAGGGACTCAGAGCTGTGATAAATGAATATATAGCTCTAATATATATATTTATATCAGGGCTCAGCCCGGCCAAGCAGGCAGTGCTGGGATATGGCACTGAGGACACTCTAGGCAAGAAATCTGTGTTCATTAACCTGGTGGAAGAGGTATTTCACTTTTTGACTGATTTCCTCTTGGTTTGTTTTCCATCTGAAGTCGTGCTCTTGGGGGATTTGTGGTTAATTTGTAGCCTTCTCTGAAATGCCACCTGTGAATTAATCAGAATTCCCTCAAATCTGAGATGGGACCCCTAAATCAGCCCCACATCAGGAGGCTGCAGCAGCTTTCCTCACCACCACCTCACTCCAGCCATTCCCCACTCAGTTATGCATGGAGACGCCGAGTTTAATTGTGTTATTCCTGGCAAAGAAGGAGAAAAAAAGCAGAGGAAAACCAGTTCTAACAATCCTATTTGTGAATTATAACTGTACACTCTAATCTAATCATGTTTCTCTTTCCCCAGATGTGGAGAATTTTAAGAGCGCCTCATTACCGACCACTAATTAAATCTACTGTGAAAGAAATGTTGGGAGAAATCCTGCCAGCTTGGAGTTGCTGGCAAAGCTCCCACTGACTTCAGTGGCACTCAAGTGTTGCTTTTTGGGTTTGGGTCTAATCAGAAGATGATCACTGTAATTATATATTCTCTGGTAACATCTGGGATCTCTAATTAAATCTCAGGGCTCGTGGCACTGGGCAAGTAAAGAGGTTTATTTGGGTTTTAGGTCATTCATCATGGGTAAAATCCTGAGAAGTGCCTGCCTATGACCAAATTACTTTTTTTTTTTCCTGGGGGCCCACAGCCCCCTTGGAAGCCAGAGTCTTTCAAGAATGTGTGTTTGGGTCTAGAAGGATTATCAGCCCCAAACAAGAAGCACTCAGGGGTTCCTGCAGGAGCCAGAGATCCCGGGGTAGCCTGGCTGGAGTTCCATGGGAAGGTGTTATCCACACACAGACGTTGTGGGGGCTGCAGAAAGGATCCATAATAACACCCCAAACACACAGGAGAGAGGAGTAAAGCATGTGGGGCTGATCTGAGTCTGTGAGAGCTGCTGCAGGCAGGAGATGTGAAAATCCAGTGTACCCTGGTCCTCGAGCAGTGATATTTACAGCTGGGGCCTGCCTTGATGGTGACTCTCTTAATTCCTGCATAAAACTCATTTAAATTCCTCCCTGGTTTGTTTTTCTCTTCCTGTGGCACTCCTTGATCTATGTAGTTCAATTAAAAGGCAGCATGAGGGCAGTGTCTACAAGAATTTGTTTATTTCCACACTTCGCCTCCAACAGAAGTTCTCCAAATGCTCCACTCCCACAGCAACATATTTTTCACTTCTTTTTATTTCCTTCTCCGCTAAGCTGCTAAAACCTTGCTCGAAAACTGCAGGGTGGGTTAACAAGTGTGTGCCCCCATGCCATCCTGCTGGTGTAAGCTGAATTTTCCATTTGTGACAGCTCACCTGACGTGTCAGGCTAACAGGGCAGGCAGAATGAGGCTCCAGTTTGGGTTCCTGATTTCCCACTCTGCTCACAGTAGCACTGCAGCGAAAGGAGACTTTTCTGGCTGTGTTTTAGCTTTTTCTTTCAGCAGCACTGAAATACCTTCCTGTTTAATCTGTAAGGTTAATTGTGGATGGGAAAATTAGGTCTCTGTCGTGGCACCTCAGTGTGTTTGCTTCCCTGGGGACGCTGGAAGTCGGACACTTCCCACCAGCAGGTTTCTCTGAGAATTAGTAAATAAATATTTTATTTTGTACAAGCTCTTTCTGAAGAGCTTTCCCCGCGTTTAGTGCACACCATGTTTTTTTTTTCCTGAGAGCACTTTAAATATAGCTGAGTGCTTGTTTACATCATCAGCTGCGTGCCCTTAACCTGTAGTGCTTCGTTTGGCTAATTACAAACCTGTCCAATAATCCCTTTGCCATTTGTGCTGGCTTTGTACCTCTGAAGAAGGATGGTTTAGGGTGAAGGTGCTGGAAACACTGGGCTGTGGAACATCAGTGCACAGCCAAAGGGCTGCAGTGCTTTCCTTTCAGCTGTGGCTGCTTTGGGGGAAAGGGCTGCTGTGGAAATCTATCCTAAGTAGTTTTTAATGATGTTGTGTTCATACAGTGGCTGTACTTCTTCAGGTTATAACTGAAAAATTATTATTTTAGCATAGGGGAGGCCATACAGGTTTCTGGGAGAAAGTCCTCTGTCCTAAGCAGTTTATATATCCAGCTGAAGTCACCAGGACTCCTAATGCCTGTGCAGAGTCTGGACACTCAGTGCTGAAAATGGCTGTACATCAACAGCAGGTCATACATTCAGAAGAACCGGCATACCATAAAAATAAATAAAAATAAATATAAATAAATAAAAATAAATAAAATAGCCCTCTGCCTTTCATCTGTCCCATTTTCTGCTGTGCAATATGCAGTTTCTGTCTGTGGGGACAAATCTGAACCAGGGGTTGTCAGGGAATGGGAAAGGCAGTGCAAAGCCCTGAGCTGGCATTAATCAGTGCTACAAAGGGCAGAAAAGGGTTCTCAGGCAGCTCCTTGATCTTGGTTTGTCTATGCAGATATTCCACCAGTCATTCCATGGACAAGTGTGTTCAGTCAGCAAAGACTCTCCATCCTCTTCCTCCTCTTAAAAAAATCATCACATGCATGAACATTGCAGTATCTTCACTTAAAAAGCTCTTTGCTTCAGCTGGGACAGCTGAATTCCTAAAAAATGTCAAAATCACTCTTAAATGTCTCAGCAAAGGCGTCTTCTAGTGTAATTCTAGAGCGGGTGTGACCCCCAGCCCAGTTCCAGTTTGCAGCGCCATGCTATGATTTTAGATCCTTCAGCTCTGGATGTTTCTGTTGTGACGTTTTCTGCACAACAAAAACACTCACACTTTCAAGTTAAATCAACAGTTGTGGCAAAATGGGTACCAGAATTGCAGTCAGATCTTCAACTGCCTTTAAAAGTAGGGAAAACACCGTGTGACATTTGAAGATGACAATAACAGCATCACTAAAATAAATTAAATGACTGTTATCTCTTTTTCTGAGTGGCTTTTAGGGCCTTTATAATGCTTTTTTGGATTGTTACTGCTGAGTAGCATTAACAAAGTACCAAACATCTATTTCCATGTAATCCATCTTTTGCAATATTTGATAGTCCTGGAGTGATGGAAGAGTCATTTGTAACTGGAAATGGAAGAAATGAAGCGTCAGAAGAGGTAGAATGCTATCAAATAAGAAAGCAAACAAGTCTCTGAAATTAGAAAATGGGAGTTTTCAGCTTTCAGTTCCTTCTCAAACAGCAGTGATAATGCCATGTGGGGTTACAGGAGATTTACCCACAGCTGTTAAGCTGCAAAGAGCTTGTGTAAATAGATTTAATTTCCAAACAAAATCAGTCCTCACTCGAAATGAGCTTCTCTCTGTATTCATCCTCGAATAGCAAATTGCTTAAGAAAGTTTGAGCCCTTCTAAGACTTCCCAACTTTGAGATTTACACTTGCATGAAGCAAACCTTGAGTTTAAAGCCAGAATTTCAGAGCAGGTGGGATTCAGGGAGTCTAAGGGTTTATCCTGAACTTTGTGTGACTGCCTAGGGTACTCTGAAAAAGAGAGAAAACTCAGTGTTTTGACTCATGAGGAAGGTTAAAAGCTAGAGACGACATAAATCACAGATAAGTGTTTTGAGGAGGAGTTTGACTCTCCAGATGTGCTGCTCTCAGTCTGCAGGGGCAGAGTTGAATTTCAGTGACCACCTCTGACTAAAATGTTCACAAGCCCTTGCCCTTGGCCATTTGTCAGACAATACACCATAAAGGTATCCCTGGGATGGTTTGGGTCACCTTTGTGCCTGAATGGATGTGCTTTTCAGGAGTTCAACAGCAGCACGAGCAGGAGCTCCAGGACAGGGTGACAAGATCCTGTCTCAGCTCACTCATCCAAACTGCAGTGGTTGCTCTCACCCTATTTTGTGTGTGATATTATAAAACAACACTTTTCAGCTTTTGGTGAGGTCTCAGAAGTCCCTGAATGAAGCCCCAGTGAAGGACCAACTCCACCCAAAGCAAAGGATTCCCCCAAAGGAGCCAAGGAGTTTGTGGAATCACTGCATTACAATGAGCTCAGCACGATCCTTCCTTGAGGAATTGCAGCACCTTACTTGCAGCATCTGCCAAAATAAATTGCACCTCTCAGTGATTTTTATCCCTCTGCTCCATGTTTTAAACGTGTTCATTAATTAAATGGCTCAGCTCATTTCAGCATGGCCCTGAACTGAGATGAGAGGTACATCTTCCTCCTTCTCCTCGGAGCAGATTGCTGGGAACTCGAGCAAACTCAAACCCTTTCTGTCAGCTCCACTCCTCGAGCCTTCTGTGCTTCTTTGCTTGTCCTTGTTCTGGAGACAACACCGCAAAGGGCAAGGCTGGGTGTTGTTTTTGAGCTGCAGGTGACAGCGACACCAGAGGGCTGAAATTGCACAGGTATGTCCAGAGAGTTGAGACTTTGTAAATTGGTGTGGTTTTCCTTCTGGAGAGAGGAGGATGGCACAGGGGGAGTCAGGGTGTGCTGGTTTGGACTGGGACAGTTCATTCCCTTCACGTGACACCTGGCTGAGGTTTGGATTTGTGCTGGCAGCTGCTGGGAAATCAGGGTTGTTTCGGAGCCAAGGACTCTCCTGCTCCTCAGGCCACCTCAGCAGCGAGGAGCTGGGAGGGGACAGAGCCAGGACAGCTGACCCAGCTGACCAAAGGACTATTGGAAGGGGAATTCCAATAATCCAATTCCAATAATCCAACTCCAATAATTCCTATAATCCAGTTACAATAATTCCAAAATGCCCTCGTTGGAAAGGGAAGGATGAGCGCAGGGAGGGTGCAGAGCTCTTGGTCAGATGTGAGCACACCTGGCAGGACAGGGGACCTGCCAACGTCACTTCCCTGTGGTGAAGCTCATCCTGTGCTGCTCCTCAAGCATTTCTGCTGAAACCACGCACAGGGAAATGCAGATGAGCCAAATTGAAATCATCTGCAAAGAAGCAGTAGCTGAGGGGGATTTTAATGCAGTAGCTCTAATGGTTTCCCATTTCCTGCTAGGGAAATGTGTAACTAATTAAGTCTATGACATTCGTTTAACTCAAACAATAAAACATGCTCCTGTCATCAGAGGTATTTACTAAATATACATTTTCCTGCGGGGAGAAGGGGAGAGTTTGTGAACAAAGCATGAAAATACGTGTTTATCACCTTTCTGCATTCCAGGTGAAGCCGTTGTCAACACAATTAGCACTTGGGGCATTGATTAACGTTGTTGCAGCACTTGATCAAGAATAGGAAATAATACCTCTTTTAAGGTTAAAACTCATGTTTAAAGCTAGTCAGAGGAATAAGTCTTGTATTTCCACTAGCAGAGGTTGTATAAATGTTTGCTTTCTGTGTCTGACTCGTGCCACAAGAACCCTGAGCATGCAGAAGGTCTGTGTGGAAGAAGAACAGGGGTTGCCCAGTGCTCTGGGGAAGTGATCTGTTCCTTATTCCTACAGTGACATTTCCTGGGAGGGCTGAATCCAAAATTACAGCAAAAAAAAAAAAAAAAAAACCACAAACCTTTATCATGAAGTTCTGAAAGTCTCAGAATAAACAGTTTTAACTGGTCATCTCCTCGCACTGCAAGGCAAGTGTGACAAAGGTTTGTCACTGGCTATCATCCTTTTTGGGATGCCTTCCCTTCCCTGCTGACCCACATGACAAATCTCTGTCCCTGCACAGTGCCAGGGACCCCGAGCACATTTTGCTCAGTTTGCCATTCAGCCCCAGCGCTGGGCACTACCTGATTTCTGCCTGCTTTCCCAGCAGAATCTGTTGTGTCTAATTGGAGATGATCCCAAGTGTCACAACAGACCCAAATCTGACAGTTCAGCCGAGCACTGGAGTAATGAGTTAAATAATGCACCTCGGAACAGTTAATCCTTAACAACCCGTTGGACATATCTTGTTTTCCAGGTCAAAGCAGAGCCATATTTAACCTTTTTGAGGAATTCAGGAATGTGGGGATGGGGGACAAAGAGAGGGCTGAGCAGCTTTTCTATGGACTGCACGGTTCCATCTCACGGTGCAAAACAAACTTGCTAAGTCTGTGGAAGCACAACAAAAATTGGATTTTGTTTCACTCCTCCCAGGTCTTGTCCCAGCAGATGACAGCCAGGCACAGAAATAAAATAAAGCACCATATCAAAGAGATATTAAATCCTTCTGCCAACAATTGGCTTCATTTTTCTAGTTATTGATTGCTGTCAAGGTCCTGTCTGGGGAAAGCTGCAGAGTCCTGGTTTATGACAGCTCACAGGAGCAGAATCTTCACATCCTTGCTCTGGGAACATTTCTATTTTGTCACTTAATTTCTCCCACAAACTCTGTTATTTTATTCCTTAGATTGAGTGGCACAAAGTTGTCCCTGGACAAGGAGGGAGGCTGAGGGAAGCATCCTGCAGGTCAGGCCATGTCACCCTGGGGTCCCTGGAGAGCTCTGCTGTGACCCCTCTGTGCCAGGAGCACAGCAGAGACACTCCCAGCGCATCAGAACCCTCAAAAAAAGCTTTATTTTTCCCTTTTAATTCCAACAGCAGCCTCAGAGAGGCACACAGCTTAAACCCCAATTGCCAAAACTTAAAAATCTTTGAATTCTTCTATACCCTATAGGCCAGGGTGGGGTGGATATCAAAGCCATCCCATCCTCTCCAGTCTGGAATCATTTCTGCCTAACCATTTCTCCCAGAAGGCTAAAAGAATTAATTTTCTCCAAGAAGGTGAAGGAAGTTGGCAGCAAACTGCTCAGGCCAGCAGTTGGAGCAGTTTTGGGGGTTTGTCTGAAGCAGTCAAAATTCCTCCTTGCTCCCAGCCAACAGGCAGGATCTCTTTACCAAATGTAAGGAATCTTTCCTCAATTGAAGTCCCATTCCCGTTTTCCTTACATTTGCTCATTTTTCTCCACCAATTTCCCACATGGGGACTCAAGCCAGCCCAGTGTCTTTGATCTGTGCACCAGAAAATCTGTATCAAGTCAGCTGCACATTTCTAAGCAGATTAAATTTGCCCTTGTGGTTCATCTGGAGCCTGACAGATCTCCTTTGTGCTCTTTGTGGTCTGAGATCCCAAACCACCAAAACCCTACAGCCCATCTGGGACTTTCAGCATATGAGGCCTCCTGCAATGGGAATTACTTATTTAAAGTGCTTAAAGCCTAAAATCCTCTGCTTTTACACACTTTCCAGTGGCCTTCACCTCATGATTATTGAAGTGCTCTGGGCTCGTAATTTGGGGTTTTTGGGAAGATCCCAAAGGAAGGTTTTTGCTTTAGAAAAGTGAAAAATGCCTGCATTCTTCAGGTGGAGAGGTGGAAGCCCTTTGGTGTGTGATGGAGATGTAAGGGAAGGACATTACTGTGAAAGACAAGAGCTTTTGAGGAAGTTGTAAGAAATTTATTCTTCCGTTTCTTCCTTCTCAGCCCAAGTTCAAGTGTGCACCCAAGAACCTGAGGTGGAGGAAAGTGCAGGGAGCTGAGGGAAAAGGTTGCCAAGAGCTGAAATGATGTGGGACTTGCAAAGAGAACATCCTGCTTTTCCCAGCAGGAACTGGAGAAGGTCCATTCTGGGGATCTGACATCTACCCTTGGCTTCCAGGAAACAGCTTTACCACCAAAACAGCTTTTTACCACAAAACCAGACAGAAGTAAAGACTCTGAACCAACTCCAGGCTCAGTTCCCTGCTCTAAGCAAAACCAGAAGTGCAGTGTTCTAACTCCTTCTCAACTGCCAAACAAAGCTGAAAGGTTGTCACACCTGGGGAAATTGATATATTGGTACTTTTTAATAGAAATGCCTTTTTTGGGTTCCTCTATTTAGCCCAATATATCCTGTGAGCTATATTTGAGTGTCATTCCCAGTGGAAAATAGCCCTCTGAGGTCAGGAGCCAAACACAGAAGGAACAAACCTCACAAGTGTTCTTCTGAGTGGTGCACATCCTGCCTCAGCAATGGAAACATTCCCATTTTGGTGCAAATCATTTATCTGGGAAATTACAAATGTCAAGGTGAAATGTAATGGAAGGAGTGGGAAAAAGAGGAAAGTGTGCCCAGTTTTCCTCTCCTTTTGCACCGCCCTGTAGCCTTTGTGAGAGGCGAAAGTATTTGCCAAAATATGTTTCCCTGGAATAAACTGCATGTTATTTATGGTTTCTGACAAGATTATAAGCCACTGATACCCTTGATTTGTGTGTTTAATTTGGGCTTTTTGCGAGAAAAATAGAGAGCAGTTGCTTGCGTGAACCTGAAATCTATTGCAAACATCCCAATTCTTGACCAGGGAAGTTCAGGGAAATACTTTATCTGAAAAATGAATTGCTCCTTTTAATCTTTTCAACTTGCCAGGGGAAAAAAAAAAAAAAAAAAAAAAGGAAAAAAAGAAAAAAAGAAAAAAAGAAGAAAAACAAAATTAAATTAAAAGCAACAAACCACTTTTTGATTGAAATAAGACTAAGAGAAATCTAAACTGATGGGGGAAAGAATCCTGGCTGGTGTTATTTGTGGGATCTGCAGCCTGGGAAAGCTGAAGGAGAGAATGTCAAGGGGACATCTCTGATTTAGGTCCTGGGGCTGAGGGGATAAAGGGATCTCCCTGCTCACATAAAGGTAGCAATGAGCAGGGATTTTTTTATCATTTTTTAATGATCCTGATAAAGGCATTTGGAGTCCTTCTGGAAGTGACTTTAATTGCTGGGGTGGGACAGAGACGCAGAGCCTTCAACACCAATCCCAGCCTGGTTCTTCCATCCCCATGTGTAACCTCTTCCTCCTCCTCCTCCTCTTCCTCCTGCATCTCCACTCTCCCATTTATCCCCCGCACAGGAGTCAATGGCACTTGAAGCTCTGAGGAACCAGGAGATTTGTGTTTGCTGCCATAAGACCACACTGGGTATTTCATCTCCAGCCCATAAAAGTTGCAGCCTGTGCTCCTAAAATACACCCACAACGGATGGAGCCATCGGTGCTGGGGAGGAAGAGAGGCAGCTTGCCATGTTTTTTCCATCCTGACTCATAAATAGCCTTTGCTTTGATGTTTCGGACGACCTTAGCATCCATCAACAGTTGCAGCCCTCAGCAGCTCGTTTGGTGAGCTGGTGTTTGTAAATAAAGTGGAGATTTTAATCCACGGTAGCAAAAGGTCACTTGGAAAAGAGGAATGATTTCCTCGTGGATCTGTCTCTTCTCTCACAGGGCTGGGCTGCGAAAGTCACAAACTATTTTTGCAACAAATCAGAAAAAAATTGATTTACTTAGATTGTGAAATATCAAGGTAGCAATGGCGGGAAATACTTTCTGGCAATTTCAGCCCTCTTTTTAGTAAAGCATCTTTTCTGAACCACCCCTACTGCCTTTATTCACAAACTTTTAACGCTCTGGCAGCACTGCTCATTCCCAACCATCTCTGCCATCTCTGCTCTCGCTGACCTCCGTGTGGGAGCCAAACTCCTGCTCTGAAATACCATTCTTCCTCACTGCTTCCCTGCCAGAGGTGGAGGTCATGGCAGGGGCCCCGCAGGGAGAGGTGCTCCCAGCAGCTGCCTTTCCTTCCCCTGAACCACAGGCTCTTTGCTGACAGTTTTCTAGCTTTTGTGATCTCTGGAATTCATCATTTTCAGCACAAAAAAAGAGAAAAAAACCCCAACATCTGTGCAAGGAAATGTCCTTGGTAGCTCAGCATCCCAGGGCTGTGTGGATATAAACCACAGCAAGCAACACAAAGCTTTCCTCCAGCTCTAGCTCTGGTGACAGGAAAGGGAAATCTCCCATAAATTACAGTTGTGCTTTTGGAAGTTTGTAAGCAAACAGCCATGAATCTCCTCCTTTGTTCCCCTCAAGGGGCTGTTTGTGCAAGATGCAATTGAGGGCAGGCTTTGGGCAGTGCAGGCTTTGGGCAGTGCAGGCTTTGGGCAGTGCAGGATGCCCCTGTTTGGGGTGGTCCATGGATGCCACAGCTGTGGGGCAAGCTGGCATGGCCCTGAAAATAAATATTGTGAGGAACAGGGAGATGGCAAACTGTCCTAAAGCAGATTGTTTAAGAAAGAAGCCTGGAGTTCGCAGGATGCTGGGTGGTGAGGGGAGCAGTGAGCCTGGTGTTTTGCTGGCAGATCCAGAAAGGTTTGGATTGTTGGTGAAGCAGCTGAAGGAGCTCCCTGGGAGTTGCTATTTCTGACCTCAGCACCAAAGGGTTTATAGCTGTGATGTCTCCTCTGACTCTGAATGGACACAGCATCCCCAGGGTCAGCAGAACTGCTGATGCAACAGGAACCCAATACTGCCCTGTCCTCTTATTTATCAAGAACCATTTCCCTGCTGGGTGGGAATGGCGAGGAGCAGCACGGAGCTCTCACTCCACACTCCCACCACGATGATTTCAGCAGCTCTGAGGCACAGGAACTGAAGGAACAGATCCACAGCACCTGCCTGGGTGGATATTTCTACACATCCCTGTGCTTCCCTCTGCTGCCAGGGTGGAAAACCCCCCAGTGCTTTCTGCAAAGCCTGTTACAAAAATACCATTATTTTATGCACTGGCTATTTCATTACCGTGGCAAAAGAGATTGTGGACATTTTAAAAAGGACTAAGGATAGAGTCTGTAATACAATTAGATGATCCTGAAAAAGCAGTGGTGGAATTCAATCACGGAGCAATCCACATGCACTTCCTGAAGGTAATCAATCCCATGTCAAAGGAAGCCCATTGTTCTCATCCCCCAGGGTCTCCTGCTCCCACAATGTACAAAGGGCTTTCTTGTCAAGACCAACAAATCTACTTCCCCAGCTTAGTCAGAGATAAGAAAACAATGTCTGGGCTATGCAGACAATTTGTCTATCTTTAGGCACTTTGCTTTTCTCTTTCTAAGTTTCACTGTTTCTCTGTTCGGGCGATTGCTGACGTACAGCTGATAATGCTTTCCCTGGAGTACGGCTCTGCTT
Source organism: Grantiella picta (assembly GCA_013397955.1). NCBI lineage: Eukaryota > Metazoa > Chordata > Aves > Passeriformes > Meliphagidae > Grantiella > Grantiella picta. The sequence continues at coordinate 101,920 of VZRM01007015.1, forward strand.
GTCTTTACACAATGTAAAAACGAAAATCACAGGAGGTCATTCTGCACTCAGAACAGGGGACTGAAGCAGTGCTCACATCCCTAACGCCCTGGCTCATACACAATAGGCAAAAAGTTACTCAAAAGGTAAGCCAGCTTCCAAGCTCCTCCTTTGGTGGTCCGAATTTAGAATTAGACTTTTCATTGTCCCTTTCCACCTGTGCACTGTGAGGTTTGATTTGTAAACACTGGCCCAGAAACTCGGCATTCATTCATTAATTCTACCAAGAATGTTCTGTTTTGTAACCAGAAAATTGAATTACTCACTGCTTAATTTTAGTACTTTCCACCTTTTGTCTAGGAAATTGAATTATTCTGGTTAGTTTTCTTTTCCCGCTGCATAATGACTCACACATGCACACCACTCTTCTGTGTCAAAATACATACAGAGGTAAGCAGCAGGTAAAATTCCAGCAGGTAAAATTCCAGCAGGCAAAATTCCATCTAAAGCATCCCTGTCCGAGCTTGTTGAGGTTAAGAGGAGTCACAGCAATGAAACTGGAGCCAGAATTGAGTCAGGATCTATCACTTCTGGGAGCCCTCTGGGGCTCAGACAACCTGGGAGACGTAAAAATGCAGAGTCTGCCTCGGTGGAGCTGCCATTAGCTAATGGCTCTAGATTGCAGCCCATGCAGCTTTATAAAGGGAAAAACTTTCCCTCAGAGTCACATCCCCGGCAGCAGCAGCAGCAGCAGCAGCCCAGCAGGACCTGCCGCGGTCAGGGGAGATGAAGGGCATTTCCCCAAGGCTTCCCAGTGGAATCAATGCTTGCTAATCTTTAGAAAATTACACTAACAAGCTCCAGGCACGAACTGCAGGAGCCCTGCACACCAGTCCCTGAAATCACGCACAGCCCATTAATGGATCAGGCTTTAATGAACTGGAAAATCTCTCTGCAGAGGATGCTTTAAGGCTCCCCCACCTCTCCTGGGCTGGTTTTAGGGCAGACAGTCAACTCTGACAGCAAAAATGTTATTTTTGGGCTTGATTCAGGCTGGGGAGCAACCCCAGGTCCTCACAGGTACTTGGGTTTGAAGCCCATGATGATCAGCAGCTCTTGAAAAATCCTGAATTCAGAAATCCCCGAACAGCAGTTCAAGGAAAGCTGCTGGTGTTGTGCCATAGATGTGCTCGATGTATTTTCAGGAAATACCCTTTTTTCTCCTCTTTCAAAGCATCAGGCAGATCTAGAAGGTGCAGCTGGCCAAAACACAGTTGCTGGAGAGGTTGATTACTTCAAAATGAATGAAATCTTGCTACAGCCTGCATTAAAAAAAAAAACCAAAAACAAAAAAAACCACTTTTTTTTATTATCAGATTCAAATCTACTTATTTCCTGAGCTATGTTCTAATTTGCCTGATGCTTTTGAGATATATTGCCTGCTTTCTACTCTGCTTCCTATTGGGCAGTCTGTGAGGTTGTCTAATCTCTAAAAGAAATAAGCATCTGTTTCCTTCATGGTCTATGTCAGATTTAAGGTAATTATACTCCTATTATACTCCTACACGAAAGATCCTACAGAAAATAAGAGCAACCAATGTATTTTTTCTCGAAAGGTATTTTAACTTGTAATGCAAGAGGAATGAACATTGGATCACTCTTTAAAAGAAGCAACCTCCAAACTTTTCTCTTCTGCATCTTTAGGTGTGGTTCTTATCTTTTCAGCAATTAAATCAAAGCCCCAAAACATCTTCATGCTTGTTCTTTGGAGTCAAATATTTGATTTTTGAATCCCTTGGTGTCAGCTCCTCCAAAACAAAAGGCACTCGGTGTCTTTTGACACCTTTCAGACCTGCCCTGAGGTGAAGTCTCAGTTCCATTTCCCTTCTCAAAGGTAAAAAGCTTTTCCTCATCTCTACCAGCAGACACTGAAAAGGCTCAAACAAAGCAACTTTCCCGTTCAGAGAAAAACCAACCAGACATGTTCCTTAAGGATTTCTGTTTCCCAGAGCTCCTTAACTCCCTAACCTTGTTTTTCAGGTTTTAATAGAAAAATCTTTTGACAGCTATTTTTCATATTTCTGATTCTGACATGGGGAAAAGGTAAGTATTACTTTAAATTTGACTCTGGATTTAAAATCTCGCAGCATTGACATTTTTTAATGCAGCCTTTGAACAACTGGAATGTTTCCCTCCATAAAATCCTCAATGAAAACTCTGTCTGAAGCAAACACTTGTCCCCTGCAGAGTGTGAAACCCACAGATTTCAGCACAGATGCTGCAACCCCTGGGCCATGAGAATGAAGAGCAATTCCACTTGAAATGGGAACAGGATTTCATCCCAAAATACAACAGTCCCAGAGCAGCTCATCCCAGCTGAGGATGTGCCATTAAGTGGTGACACTCAAAGCAGGAGGGACATACCTTATAAAAAATGAACTAGAAATAGGTTCAGGTTCTTCTCTGTCTGTTGTTAGTTTTCTGACTTTATATCCCCCCACATTCCATCTTTATAGGGTTGGGGTTTTGCTTTGCTCTGCTGTTTTCTGCTCCATACACCCAAACAGCAGGGGCAGCCACTCATAAGGGGGAATAAATCCCAAAATATTCCCCACGTACAAAGAGGGAGGCCAAGCACAGACAGATGGATGTAGAGCCTTCCGATGAAAGTTGTTTTTTTCAAAACTAGAATTTCATTCATCCTTTGTAAAGCCTCACTCCCTCTCCGGGCTGGGATGGGGTGGGGTTTTGTTACATTTCCCAGTGCCCTGACCCACATGAGCCCTCCGAGGCTGCAAACAGCCCCTGCTCATCCCTGCTCTTGGAAACTCCTCTGCTCCCTCTCCTCCCATCCAGGACCCCACCAAGGGTCAGCACTGGCAGCCTGAGGAAAGCAGGATAATTGCAATCCCGAGAGTTAGTTGTGCTTCGGGGTGGGGATCATCGTTGTGTTCATTTTTCACATTTTACAGTAGCTGCAGCAGCAAAGTCTGTCTCTGCCAGGAGCTCCCCCAGTGTTACACTGATCCTCGTGATGCCAGCAAACAAAACCTTTTCCCAGGGACACATTTTGGGGTGCACCTTGGCAGTGCCACCATTCAATCTCAAGGCCCTCCCTGGCTGGAACACCAAACCCTGCTGGGATTAGAATCGCTCACGTTATTTTCCCTTGCCTCGCTCCAGAGCTACTCATAAAACCTTCCCTAGGCTTTGCTTCTTTCCTTAAATAGGAGCTCCATGCCCTGTGAGGAATAGCTGTGGATTCCTTTTTTGCCCTCATTCCCGACCTTGGGGTGCCGGGAGAGGGACAAGAACAGCCAGCAGGGCTGACCCAGCCCTGTTGGCCCCAAGGACAGCTCCAGCTGGCTCCAGAGGGACCTGGATCAGCCCCGTGGTGGGAAGGGATTGTGGAAAACGAGGATCCAGCCTGGCATGTGTTAGAGCAGAGCGGCAGCAGTGCTGGAGACATTACTCACGTCCCGAGATATGCAGGGCTCAGGCCAAGATTCCTTGTGGATCTGTGGCTCCGTGAGGCTCCTGGGGCCCTTTCCAGGTCTCCGTGGTTTGCCAGTAACCCCTTGGCTCCTGGGCTTGCACCAGGGCACTCACCCACCTCAGGGCAGCAAGGCCCTCTTTTCACGGGTGCCCTGAAGCTCTGATGGGGAGGGAACTCAATCATTAAATTTCTGTTTCCTGTTTTCAGTTCTGCTTTCAGAAATCAATCAATATCTGACTTCAAAAATCAGAACTATGCTGCTCGTGTATCAGAGAAACCAGGAATTGTCCTCCACATCCATTCTGCACTGAGTGTGGAAATACAAATCCCTTCAGGCAGTGTAGAAGGAGAGGAAGATGAAACAGGCTGAAAATGCCCCTGGATGACACTGCTGTGCACAACCTGAGCCCTTCCATTCAAAACTCCCATTCCGCTGAATTTTTATTTTCTTTCCCTGAAAATCTGCACGCTGCTGAAATTTATTGTCATTTGCGATATACCTGTCACCAATATTTTCATGAATAATTACTATTTCCACCTAAAGTCTCTATCTTTAGGTGCTCACTTTCTAAGTGGTGCCTACATCCAATAACTGCTCCCCTTTGGGAGGGAACAGCCATGAGTTATTCCTGTGTGGAGCATGTTTTCCCATGTTTGCAGGAGCTGCTTGGTCGAATGAATCGCTGCTCCAGTAGATGCATTGTGTCTAATGCGTTCGCTCATGCATTCCTGAGGCTTTGCATTGGTCCCAGCAGCAGCCTGGCAGTTTCTGGCTGTGACTCTCGCTAGCTGTGGGCTGCTGGTGCAATTATTCACCTGAAGGGAGTCGCTTCATTCTCAGTTCTCATCCCTTCTGATCTCTCAGCGAACAATTACTCACAAAGAAGTCAGAAGCAGGCGGTGTTACACACAATTATGAATTAAATTGGTGTGGAGGGGGAGAGCAGCACGTTTTCTTCCTCAGAAGGGGAGGAAAGCTGTAGGAGCTGGGCTGCTGTGCCAGGTCATGTGTGACCTGTGTGGAAGTTATGGAATTTCTGACCTAAATTCCAGTGTTTTCTCCTGGATATAATGCTGCCTTCCTATAGTATAGACTGCTGGTTTATGAGTCTTTATTCTCCCTTAAATTAAGATCCCTTCTATTCATTAAAATAACGTTTAAATCTGTTTTTCTTGATAGCTCTTCGTAGTAATTCACAATTATTGTATATAAGCTGATTATTGAGATGTTTGAGTTTAGGTGTGAAAAGCTTCCTCTGTGGGAATTCCAGACCAAAACTCCAAAGAATACCTCTCCTTGAGGCAGCTCAGCAAAGAATCCCAAGAAATTAGCTGGGAAGAGCCAACTCCAGCCCAGATTTGCAGCTTGATTTTGCAACATTGACACAGTGTTAACTATGGAGGATGAAGGGTTCCTCTGGTCAAGGAATTTTTGTGAAGAGGTTTGAGAGAGGAAGGGAGTTTGTTTGGAGTTTCTCGAAGCAGCACTACCCAGTGATCCAGCTGATTAATTTGTCCAATCAATAACTCTGCAGAGGGTGCTAATTGTTACTCACCCTTTTTGGGTGGGTAACCCTTTAAGGGTCTCTTAATTTGGACCCTTTTATCCAAATTAAATGCTGCTTTCGTTTGCAAAATGAAATTTAGAATTACGACTGGCAACGAGGTCCAGAAGGAAGGAGCTCGAGGAATGGGAAGCTAGATGGAAGTGGATAGGATTTCTCCAAAGGGGAAGTGGGATTTCATCCCCTGAGACAAAGCCAGGCCTCACATCTGAGGGACACAGATCCAGGGATGAACAGACACAGCTCACATTTCCGCAATTCCGTTTCGGTGGAGAGTCTGGAAAAGCTCAGCTGTAAATGCCACAACTTCTCAGTCACAGTCTGAAACAGCTGCACAGAGAAGTAAATCTGCAAACAGCAGGTCCTGGGCTTCTCTGGCAGAAGTGTTGAGTTAATTGAGACAGAAAGTTTGTAATAACTGCCAGCTCTGCAGACACGAAGCCCCAGATGAAAGAGGTTGAACCCCATTTGTCTCCATTACCTTGTCATGAGAAGGATTTTCCCTCCACACAGGCAGATGAGCTCAGCAGAATATGGATGTGGGGCTCAGTGCCCCGCAAACCTCCAGCAGACTCATTGCTCCAGCACTGGGTTTTGACATTTTGGAATATTTCTAACCCTTCCTGTGCCCACAGCTGCTCCACGGAGCTGCAGGAGAGGTCGTTCAACCATCAAGTTGAATCCCTGAAGAGCTTGATGGAATAAAAAAGGCTTTGAATCCTCTTTTCCAGCTACTGAATCTCCAACACATGGACTTCATTCTGCGCCACTCCTTGGAGTAAAGTCTGAAGGGAAAAAATGCCCAGAGAGAGAACCTTCCAGCCTGGGTGGAAGAGATGGAGTTCAGAGCACCCAAAGTTATGGGTGGACAAAAAAGGAGTTGGTATTTAACCACACAAGAAGCTATGATTAAATTAATCCACCATTCTCCTTTTTGCAGCTCTTTGGGGGAATTAGATCAAGAAAGTAACAAAGGATTGCCACAGTCTGCCAATAATGTAATTAAGGAACCAAGCCTCATCTGAGCTTTCTCTTGCCAAAGAACTTGCTGGATGCGAGTTGGAAAAAAAAACAAATTCAGGACTTTAAAGAGGAGACAGAGAGATGTTGTGAAAAAGTATTTGGATACCCAGCTTTTCACTTCCTCCCCTCAACACTCTCAGAGTGCAGAAACATGGGTGATGAAATAATGCACCTACTTCGGGAAGATGAGGCAGAAAAAAGTGATTTCTTCGGGCTGGCTACACTCAAGAACAGGGTGATGATTTTGAAAGACAGGTGGAGTTGAAGGGGATCTGGAACTTGTGCCAAATCCACTGCAAATGTTTACCCATCCTATGGAGACGTGCTGAAAGCACAGCCCATGGCACCAGTGCACTCTGAGGTCCCTGGGACACTTTTAGAATGTTCTCCTACTCCTCATAATGAAATACAAATTACAGAGGCCTGAAGTTGCCAGGATCCAGGCTGGACAAAATATACAACTGCTGGTTCTGGAGAAATAATTTACATTGGAACACATCCAGCATCGCTGGGCACTGCAAAGCTCAGAGAAATGAACCCTGGAGAAGCAAAGAGAAGTTGCCAAGTGGTGCAAAGTGTGAGTGTGAATCTGAGCTCAAACTCTGGCAAGCCCTGGAAATGCTCTGCAGGTATCAAATAGCTGGTTAGGAAGAGCTGTAACACACCAAGCAGAGAGATTTGATGAGTAGGTTGGATATTAGGAAGGAATTCTTCCCTGGGAGGGTGCTGAGGCCCTGGCACAGGGTGCCCAGAGAAGCTGTGATGCCCCTGGATCCCTGGCAGTGTCCAAGGCCAGGCTGGACAGAGCTTGGAGCAACCTGGGATAGTGGAAGTTGTCCCTACCATGGCAGGAGTGGAACTGGATGAGTTTTAAGATCCTTTCCAACCCAAACCAGTCTTGGAATCTGTGAAATTCCTCCATTACTTTTTAAGGGACAGGCTAGAGGGGGATGAACACACAAGAAACATGCTGGAGATTTAGGTTTATGGATATGTAAACAAATGTAACTATGCAGATATATAAAAATATCTATCTTTGTGCAACATAAACATAACACTATATAACATAGTTATATAGCACATAATGTTTAACGAGAACATTGAACTGAAACTGAAATAAACATTTTCCAGTACATATTAAATTCACATGGGGAATGGCAAAAGCAGCCGTGCCCTGCCTAGCTGGGAGTCCAAGGTTTGCTTGTCCTCTGCAGTCACATTCAGCTCTAAGGAAGGACAAAACCCAGGTCTGAAACACAGCCTGGTTTTAGTGCTGCTTTTAATCTCTGCCTGCTGCTAACAGGGTGTTTAGGGATTTTTTGCTTTGTGCTCAGCTAACGACCTCCAGATTGTTCTGCTGCTCGTCTGGGGGCTCCAGATGCTGAGTTCTCCATGGGATAACCAAACCATTGACTTTGTGACAGAGATGTCCCCATTTCCCCTGCCCTTGCTGTCCCACACGTGCTTATCCTTCTCTGCTCTGCTCTCTCTGTCCTGCCCAGGTGGTTCAGTGAGAGCAGAACGTGGCAGAGAATGGAGAACCTGCAGGTTCCCCTTTATGTCAGGCCTGGGAAATGCTGTAATAGGCAACATCTGGGGCGAAATTCAAGTTACTGCCATCTGAACAATGAGTGGCTCACCCGAGGACAACCAGCCTCCCATTAAAGACACTCTATTCAGATGGAAAGTTCTGTGCTGAGATAAAAGGTGGAAACTCTGTGTGTCCCGGCCTGCTGAACAATTCAGAAGGAATTCAGCTGGATACTGAACCATGCTGCTCAGGACCTCACACAGAGACACCAGGGCAGGAAACCCCTTCCATTAGAATTCTTCCAGCACCTTCAAAAAATTAAGCTGTGTCTGCTGAAAGAAGTCCCTTGCTGAGCTGAGGAATGAAATTGGCCAATGTGTAAGATCCATCAATTAAGGCTACATACATTTAAAAAAAACGAAATTACCTGAGCTCTCTTGTGTTTTCCTGCCACTCTGAAGCTTGCAAAATCGGTCTGTCTGCCCAGGGGCAGGTGTGGATGTCAGCAGGCAGTTTTGGGAACTTTCTTGCAGGAAGTTTTTGCTTTACAATGCCAGCTTGGCATCTCTCGATTTCCGATTTTGAAATGGAATCTCATTATATTGAATGCCCAAGCCACAAGAGGATTCAAAACAATGCAAGGGTGGAAGGCAGAGGCTGGGCTCTGTGTGGGTACAGGGAGCCAGCAGAAATTTGGGAGAGCCTGGATGTCCCCTTCAGCCCAGGTGGGTGATGGAAACACCAGCATTGACTCCCAGACACTGCTGAAGGACCTGCAAGGAACTCTCCCAGATAAAGCCCGAAATATTGCTGTCTGTCTCCAGCCAGCTTTAGATAAGGCTTCTCTCAAGAGGTCAAAGGCAAGTGGGATTTCCTCTGGCTTGTTCAACCCAGCACTTTGGATAGGAGAAAACAAGAAAAACTCTTTGCCTTCTCCTAGCAAACTCCTTCAGAGGAACGGCGTGATCCAGCAAATGCAACTCAGGCTCTGAAATCCTTGCATCTCTCTCAAGGAGTTCTGCAGCAACATTGCTGGCTGCAAGCCTTACAACCCCTGCTGAGCTGCAGGGATGCTCCTGCCTGGCCAGATCCCTGCACAGCCCCTGACTCCTGCAGAGACCCTGGGCTGGGGTGGAAGCTCAGCTCGAGGTGACAGCAGAGCTATTCTGGGGAGCACTGGTGTCCTCGGGGCTGACAGAAGCAGCTGTGGCTATTTCAGAGCTCCAGAGACATTTGTCTCGTGGCTGGGATATCATTTCACGGCCTTGCCAAAGAGCTCCTTGCCTAGGAGGAGCAGCAGGGCGAGGGAGCTCGCTGGTAATGGGATGTGGGATGTGGAGGTTAAAGGTTCCATAAAGGAAATCCTACACAAGCACGACGCTGATACACATCTGGCCCTGCCTCTGCCTTGTGCAGGGTTTGCAGGTGTCTCTGACAGGCACCAGAGCTATGAATTTGCTCTTTCTGGGTGCAGGCAGGACATTTGTTATGGGAAACCATCTGTCTCTGGGGCTGCAGGCAGGCAGAGCTTCAACAGGGAGAGGTGCTGCCCCAAAACCAAACTGCTGGGCCCTGGCCAGGTCTTTGTGGGGCAGAGCAGGGCATCAGCCACCAGAGCAGCCCTGTTTCAGTGCCAGCTGTGAAATCAGGAATTTCTAATGGCAGTGTCTGTTGGCTGGATTTATTGGTGTCTGTGCTGACATGTCTGTGTGGTCCTTGGCTCTGACTTTGCCGTGGTCCCAGTAAGATATCCTGTGCCCCACGCTTTTTGGGAACCCCCAGAGCCCAGCTCAGCTCTCTTAGGTTTACCCTCAGGGAATTCAGCCTGGCTGGATGCAGAGCATGGCAAAGGCTGAGGATTTGCTGTGAAATCCATGTGGATCCACAAACTTCCTTCCTCTTTAATTTCAGGGTGAATCTGTGCCCCGGGGAGATTTCCCAGAGGTTTTCAGTCTGTGACTCGACTCCTCTCAGCAGTCACAATCTGAGCTCCACTGCACATCCTCCCCACCCAGAACATGCATCAATTCCCAGTTCCCCGAGAGGGAAAGCATCCCTGCTCCCCCAGCCCCTCCCAGCTCCTCTCTGACACCACCAGCTCACAGAAGGCTCTTCGCAGACAAAATTCTCTGGGACAAGCACAGCCCGGAGGGAGCTGGCACCAGAGTGTGGAAGAGCTCGGGCAGTCCCGCCCAGAGGAATTGTTTGGGATTTCCAGCACTGTCCCCGGGGCAGCCCAGCGAAACCCCACAGAGGAGCCTCTCCCCTGGCTGGGATCCATCCTGCCCCTCTTTACCAGGCTGTTGGGATGGTGTGTTTGGAGGCTTCCCGCTCATTCTGGCAGAGGGATGCTGCACTCACGCGAGTTCTTCCCTAATAGCATTCAGCTGCTTTATTTACACTCCTATCCAGCAGAGCTGCTTGAAAATAAAGGCTTTATATTCTTCTTTACAGCCCTTTCCGAATGGTCAGGGGCCACTTAACATCGACCTCTGCCAGGCTCTGCAGGGCTTGGGGCCAGATGCTTAAAGGGAATCACCTGTCTGTGTTTGGAATTGCTTTTGATCTTTTATTTCACTCTATAAATTCCCAGCAGAGCTCGCTGGTAGCAAACATCTGGTACAGTTTTTCCTGCTCAGGGAAGGGATGAGTCCATATTGAAATCCCAGATTTGGTGTCTTCCTGTAGAGCTGGCCCTAAAATAAACCCATGGGTGAGTAGGGGAGTCATGCAGTGTCACCCCTGCAGAGGTGCTGCAGGTTTTATCAGATTATCAGATTCAGATTATCAGATTCAAGTTATGTGATTCAGTTTATCAAATTCAGATGCTGAGGGTCAGGTTATCAGGCTCACCGACCTGGACTGGCACACAAAAAGAAAGGACTCCTTTTCCTGCTAGTCCAAGCAGGGAGCAATCCCCGTTGCTGGATTAGGCAAGGAAAAAAGGTCACGATTATAGTATTGTTGCTTTAGGATACCTTACACAAAGCAGAGGCTGGAGGGGTGACCACACAGGGACAAATCCATCCCTGCTGGGGGGCCCAGCACTCCCCAGGGCTTTCCCTGCTTTTCATGGGGCAGGTTCAGCTGAGGGAAGCTGAACCAGGGCTGTGGTTTCTCTGTGCTCTCATTCACAACAAAACCACTCTGTATTTACTTGGTTTTCCTGATTTCCTACGAGATGAGCCCCAGACCTGAGCCTTCATGAGGCAGCCAGAGGAGCAGGGAGGAGAATTAGATTATTTTTTGGGGGGACACACAAAACATCTGTAACCTACCCCTGGGTCAGGTAATAGCAACAATCTCTAATAACCCCCAGAAAAGCATTGCCCTTTGCAGAGCTGGCAAGGAAACAGCCCCGGATGAGGAATTGCAGCCACCCCTGGCATGAAGGTGCTGTGATTAAATCCAGCTCCAATGAGTCACTTCGATCTGCTGCTCTGCTCTGCTCTGAGGAAACTCTCTCCTTGAGATAATCCTTCTTTAAAAGTCAGATCTTTCCTCTGGGAAAAGGCAAGTCTCGACTTAGGCTGACCTGCCTTGTTTTTGGCTAGAGAAAGAGATTTTTCCTTGGCTGCCCCATGGCTTTCACTCACAGCCTCCCTGAGAACATTCTTTAAAACCATTATTTAAGTCATCCCAATCAGGCAGCACGAACCCCGGTTCCAAAAGTGATTTGATTGTCGTAAGGTGATGAAATGCCTGTCCTTCCATTCAGATACATCTGAACAAATGTTAAAAAAAAAGATGCTGAGGGTTTCACAGGCTCCAGGGAGGTGCTCAAGCCTCACCCATGTTCTCTTGCTATCATCTGACAGCAATTTATGCTAGTGCAGGATTTGCCTTATTGAAACCACTTGTGGGATGGAAATTCGCAGGGATTCGCACACAGAGGGTGACTCTCTGCCCAGGGGTGATGAATGGAGCAGTCTCACTCAGAATCCTTGAAGGCAGCAGGAATTTGGTGTGAGGAGCTGAGGCACAAATCTCGGAGCAGTGAAACCTTGACTCAGTGATGCTCTGTGGATTCCCTGGGCAAACACATGGAAAAAAATTATTTTTACTGCTGGCCTACTGGATGCCCAAGATTTCACACAAAGAGGAGTCAAATCCTGCCAAGACTTTGCAATAATTCAGTTTGGTCTTATACCAGCATCACTTTCTGCCCTGTGCACAGGACAGCCCTGTGGATGCAGCCATCTCCAGAGGGAATTGCTCCACTTGGACTGTGGCCCAACTGTTGGTTGTAATTAAGATGTAGCTGAAGAGAAAACGGCAGTTAATTTTCTCCCTCTTGTGATAATTGCTTTTAAATCACCATACATCATCAAATACCTAGCCTTTGGATTACACATCTCAGAAACCTGCTTATCAGAAAATTTTAAATTTCTAATTTTTGCCATTGGCTGTTTTTGTAAGGTTTTGTTCCATGCCTGATGCCTAAAGTTTCTTCACAAGCTGCTAAGAATGCTTCACACTAATAGCTGGAGTCATAAACCCGCCAGTGTAAAACAAAAAATTATTCAGAAGATCAAGGCTGTTCCTCTCCTTTTTTTTTGTCTGAATGAGCCATTCAAAAGTGAGCTTGGTAAGACATGAAATTCTCTGTTGTGGGGGAAAAATGCCTCCATAACTGAGTGTGCTGAGGTCTCTCTGAGCTCCAAATGGGGGGATAATGTGGATATGAACAGGATAAATTATATCCTGGAGTTGTCCTGCAGCAACACAGCCCTGCCAGGGACTGACAGGAAGAATATCCAGAAAAGGTGACAAATACATTCTTTCCAATATTGCCAAAGAAGTTTTTCTCAATCCTATAAAAACACATCCAATCCCTCGCCTAGTTCCCAAGACAGGCTGGAGGTGGGAGCACATGAGGAATGGAGATGGGTGGCAGGAAGAATTCATGAAATAATTGTGTTCAGGATGAGTTAGAGTTCCGTAAGTGCTGTAACATCAACTTTCATTTTGATGTGAAGACCACGACCAGCTGTTCAATTTTGTTCCTGCAGAATTCTCACTTCTTCGCTGTACAATCTGCAAGGCACAGACCCTGGCTTTCCCCAGATAAATGTCAAAGCTGTGCATCTGCAAAAATAAAGGCCAGTAAATGGTGTCTGAAGGAGCTATTAATCTTTGGAATTAGTTGCTCCAAGTCCAGGTTGCGAGTGTATGAAACAACAAAAAAGGGAATTAAATTAGGGAGATTTATCGTGAGCAGTTGTTTCACGGTGGTTTGGGTTTCACCGAGATCACAGACAAGTGAAATATCAGCACAGAGACATAAATTAGGTAGGAATACTCCAAGGAAAAATCTTGTTTATTCTGTGCAACCAGCCGTGCCATTTGTCACCTCGGAGCACAGGAGTCAGAGGGACCTGTGGATGTGAGATGTCCATGGTTGTTATTAATCACAGGAGAGAAGCCTGAGGAAAATGAGCTGTCTGAAGGAAAACTGGGATCAACTCTGTTTTAAATGTGTGCCTGCAGCTCTGGGCGAGAGGAAAAGTGGTGACAGGGACCTGGAGCTGAGCTCCCTGCTGGGACAGCACCTCAGCCTCAGGGTGAAGCCTCTCTGCCACTAAACGCCCTCCAGCCCTAACGCTCCCTCCCTGTCCCCTTCTGTGCCTGAAACAGCTGTGCCATGGGGTCACCTCAAACCCTGCCAGCCCCAAATCCCTGCTTGCACCTCTGGGGATCAAGCAGGGATAGGATTACACAATCACAGAGAGGCACATCATTGCATCTCCACAGGGACTCCCTCCCAGATTCCTTTGGGAGCCCCCAGACCATGCAGGGGCACTTGTGTTGTCCCACTTGGACCCCCTGGTACTGCTGCAGCTGGCAGGGAGGTGACTCTCTCTAGTTTAACTCTTCATTCTCTCTCCCCACCCCTCCACTTTCCCCCCATTACAGCAATCCCTGGCTTTACTTCCCAGAAAAATTCCCTGGCATGAATTGGACAGATTTTGTTACTAAGAACATTTTTATAGCAGTGGAGATACAGAAAGAACTGCCCTAAAGCACAGTTACTGCTGGAAAAGCTTTAAGCACCTTAACTCTCAATAAATCAAATATATTCCCTCAAATACAGAGCATTTTAAGGCACACCTCGCTCTTTTTTCAGGTTCCCATCACCATATTCTGGCAAGTTTGCAGATGAAATCCTTTGGCTCCCACCTACTTGCAGCTATCGACACTTGGGCACGGATCAAAGTGAATTTCCACAGCTTTCAGGTATGAGGAATAATTGGAAGATTTTTTTTTTGTGTTTGTCCACAGGGTATAACCCTCCTCTGCAGACTCATCTTATAGCAGATATAAAATAAATCCAATGCATCCAGCAAGGCTCCACTCTGCTCAGCAGGGCTAAAGTTGGGGTAGAGTGAAGGCAAACAGGGCTTAGTGTCTGCATCTCCACTTGTCCTGTGGTTCTGTTTCTCCCTTCCCTCAGGTGGAGGCTGGACGAGCTGCTGGAGGAGAAATGCAGGGGGAATTCTAAAACGAACAGCCCCCACATTTGGCTCAGCAAGCCCCGACCAGCTCTCCTGCTGTCTATAAAGCTATATACACGCAGATATCCCTATTTACACACGTGTGCATCCATCTGCCTCGCTCTGAGGGTTCTCCTCCAGCACTGCTCTGCCCCTGTCCCAGGCAGGGCTCTGGGATGCTCTCAGCCTGACTTCACGAGTCCATTTCTGCCCTTCAGGCACTGCATGGCCACGGAAATGTCCAAAAACTCATGTCCACTCCTTCCGTCCCTCCCATTGTCAGCCCAGCCTGACTCATGTCCCCTTCCTTGCTTTCTCTGTGCTCCTGTAATCTCCAAACCACCTTCCTTCCCTCTTCCACACCCCAATTTATTTTTTCCCAGTGGCACACCCCAATTTGTTTTCTACCAATGGTCACGTCTTCCCCTCCTTCAAAACCATTTTCAGAAAACCAACGTCACCTCGGTTTAATTAAAGCCCCTGGATGTTTATCATGTCTTTAAATCATTTCCTTCGAGCTTCTGATGAAGTTATCACTCTGTCAGAACGTGATGCAAACCCACAGCGGGGAGCACACAAAGCCCACTCCTTTGGGAAGTTTGGGTGAACTGTTTGCAAAAATCTGCCCAGCCCACCCCTCCGAGACCTTTATTTCCCCCTGCGGCAGCTGTCATCTGATCCCACGCTTGGGCTTTGAATGGGGCTCTCGGAGGATGCCAGATGTTGGGAACAAAGGTCTAAAAATAATCTTTCCAAGTAATCTTCCCGTCCATCACTCAAGGAGAGTGCAGAGCTCTGTGCGAACATGTGAGCCGAGAACCTGATCTAACTTAAAGAAGTTCAACAGCAGCTCCCGGCTTCTGCCTGTGGGCTCCATTTTTTTTTTTCCTTTTTTTTTTTTNTGCTGCCGGAGCCGGGCTGTGCCAGGAGCCTCTGGAAACGCGCTCTGCTGAAAATGACCGAGAAATACGATGTGAGTAAGGCTGGGGGGGGGGGTTTGGGGGGTTTTGGGGATGCTCGGAGAGCGGGGGGGGTTTTCGTCCCCATTCCTTTGGGGTGAGGAGTGTTAGGATCTGGGTAAAAGGGGTTGGTGAAGTTTCCCCAGGCTGCACGGAACTTTTGCCACCTAGCTGCTGCAGGGGGAAGCTTGGGAAGCACGCTGGGAGCGGGGACAGGGATTTGGGATCGCAAATTTGGGATTTGGGATCGCAAATTTGGGACCTGGCACAGCTTTTCCTTGGAAAATCCCCGGGACAGCAATGGCAGAGCGAAGGGGACAAGGGGGATGCAAACCCTGCAGAAAATCCCCAGGGAGAGCGAAGGGGAGAGGGGGATGCAAACTCTGCAGGTCTGGGATCGTTCAGTGGGAAGATTAATGGGATTTATTGCTCGGGGCAGGGAGGGTTCCCTGGCAGGTCCTGTGCTGCCTGTTGGGGTGGCTTTGGGTGAATGCAATGCGCCCAGCTCCCGGAGATGTTTGCTGGAGGAATGGATGGCGGTTCTGAAAATCCTGGATTTACAGAGCCCTCAAAGCATCACCCTTGGATCCAAGAAATCCGTTCCCCTGGCTGTGCCTGGCACATTCCCTGGCGGCAGAGCTGCTGCCCACGCCCTGGCAGACACTCAGGTGGTGGCACCATCTGTGCCTCCCTGCTTTTGGCACATCTCAGCCTTCCCGGGGCACTGAGCTCAGCCAGCGCTCCCAAATCCACCTGGAGAAGGAGTGCTGGAAGCGGAACTGAGGCAGCAACAAGTTCCTGGCAGTGGAGAGGGTGGTGCTGGGGCTTGTCCTGCTGTGTCTGGGCCAAAAGATTAATAGAGATGGCCATGGGGGAATGGAAATGAAAAGAAAGAGGAGAATAATTTGATTTGATAAAAATCCTTGATTTTTAGGACCAGCTGTTTAAAAAGAAAGTTATAAATTTGGAGTTTTTACTTGAGCCATTAAAGTCCTGTTAGACAGCAGCACTGACCTGAGGTTTCTGCCCCTTGAATTGCTTGGCCCCACAAGTCTGTTTTCTTGTGCTCAGGTCTGATTGCATCTCCCAGGCACTGCATGTGCATAAACAGCACCTAGGGGTCACACGGATTCCTCCATCTGTTTTCTGCAGCTTTTAATTCAAAAAGGATGTTTTTCATGCCCATGGCTTTGAGGGTGATGTTTGTGCATGGATGTGTTTGGTTTGTGCAATTGCTGACTCAGAATTGTGACATCTCTTGCCCCCGATGAGTGAACTGAAATGCTGTTTTCTCTCCTTGAAATTTTGCAGAAGACATTGTGCACATGTTTGAAAGGCACCTCGGGATGTTGTAAGAAATTTTCTTCATTTTAGCCTCTCTTGGGACAGGGTATCCTGTGGTTTGCACTTTTAATTGGAAAATGCTGATTTAGAGAGCAACATTTCCTGCAAAATCACTCACTGGAAAGTGCATTTATCCATATATTCTTCTGCCATATTTCCAAGTGAAGCTGAAATTTAATAGGCGCCGTGAGGTGAATGACCCAGAGAGATAGGACAGGAGTAGAACAGGAATTTACATGTTGATCTGGAGATAAGGAGTGTGCAGAGGCACAGAGCCGCCTCCCCCGAGGATATATCCTCTCCTTTCAACCTGCTCCTCTTCAAAGGGCTGCTTTTCCTGGCAGCCCTGAATCCAGGTGCTACCGATCTGGCAAGCTCAGCTAGAATTGCTCATATTGACAGAAGCATCGATCCAGGGAAACCAGAAAATGGTTTTCTTTCTCCCCCTCAAAGCCTCGTCAGGAGGAAAGCTCTCCATCCTCTCCTCCACCAGGAGTCTGCTCTGGCAGCTCCTCTTTCTCACAGAGATGTTTTCTCTCCTACCAAATGCTCTGTTGCTCCCTGCAGTTGGAAGATCGGAGTCTGGGGGCAGAGCAGCTGATCTGTGAGTCACTCGGGTGGAGGGAGGACAGATGGAGGTGCTCATGGCGACGTGCAGCCATATGGGATGTGGCCACAGACATCCCTGTGGGACCCCAAAGGACACGGGGAGGGAGCTGAGGGAAGGTTGTGTCGGCTGAGCCCAGAAAATCTGAGGCTGCAGCAGGAGGAGTGAGCCCAGAAAAATGCTGGGTGACAGGCAGGTGTGAGGATGAGGAGCTGGCTTGATGTCTGGCCAGGGGGTTTTCATTCAGGTGCCTTGGGAAGGGTTTTGGTTGGCAAAGAGGGGTCAAGTGGGAGTGGAGAAGGGAGAAAGAGGGATTGCAGCCAGGAGGAAAACCTGGCAGTCACAGTGGGATGCAGGAGCCCAGCTTTAAGAAATCCACATATTTTGCAGCCAGAGGGACACTTGAGTGATTTGCAGCTGGTGCTGTGCAGCCCCCCAGTCCAGGGTCTGTCCCCAAAGGGCAGAGGGAGGGAGGGAGCTACCTGGGACTGCTGGGCTTCAGTTCATTGCAAAAACACCAGCATGTCTGTTGGGAAAGACTGGGCCAGTCTGGATTTCATCCCAGTGTCAACTGCAGCAAGTGTAGTAGAAAAATCCCAGCCTCCTTTTAAAGCTTTCCAGAAATGAAGAATTCCTCCCAGCTGCTGTAATGCTCTTCCAGCAGTATGTTTGCCCTGCAGCCAAGCTGTCGTAAATCAGCCCTGGGCTATCATCTTTGTGCCCCAGGTTAGCAAAGCTGCCCCAGGAGATTTCTGGCCCCAAATCCTCAGAGTAACCTGCGAGTAGAGCAGCCCCAGCCTCCCCTTTGGAATCTCCACACACACGAACCTTTTTCTGTGTTCCCCACTTTCCAGCCTTTTCGTCACTACTGTGCATGTTTTGGAACCACCCTAATTCTGGAGCATTCTTCCAACTGCAAGCAGCACAACCAAAATTTATTCAGAAAAAATATTCATGTTTTCACAGAAAAAATTTATTCCCATTGCTTTGGTCTCGTCCTTCAGATTGTTTCACCTGACTTCAGTCTGATATTTGCCACTCTGATCACCAATGATGTGTGGTTCTCCAGGTCCTTGATAGAAGGAGGATTCTAAATTCCCCCTGACTGTATTTTTTTTTTTTTTTCCAGAGGAAAGGTGGTTTATGGCCAGGATTTGGGAATACCTGCCAGGGCCAGAGCTGGTGGTGGGAGGCTGAAATAAACCTCATCTTGAGGAACTCCATGCAGAATAGAAATTAGCAGAGAACTGTGCTTTGATGCAAGATCAGGGACCAATTCCAGGCACAAATCACAGAACAGATCCAGGATTTTTGGGAGGCAGACTGCATCCCTCAGTTGCTGTTGAAATTATGGGTGAGGCTGAGTGATTCCATTCAGGAATCCTCCATTCAGGATTTTTCCTCATCTTTGTTGGTTTTCATGGTTCCTCAGTTGAACTCTGAACACTTCCCCTTGCTTTGTTTCTGGATATCTCTCTAAGGCAGATATTGTCATCAAATGATTTAATAAGTCTCCCTGGGAAACAGCAATTCACCTCCCATGTTGAAAAAAGTTTTTAAATGAAGAAATTTTGACTGTCGTCACAATCTGTAAAAATAACAAATCAGGGCCAAAGCGTGAATCCTGGGAGAGCTTTTAAAAAACCTTATAACCCAAACCTGGAGACATCCTTAACCAGGTTATTTTGGGAAAAGAGGCAATCCTATTTCCCACCGGGGTGGTTTAAGCACCCATGAACAATGGTTCTATTAGACCAAATGAGCAAAATATTCTTACTCTGAAAGCAATGGGTTCTGAGCACTAGGTGACCAGAGAAAATGGGCAGGGAGGTCAGGAGGTACAAAGTTATTTGGCTACAACTGTTATATTGTTCCCAAACGGAAACTTCATTCGTGGAGCCAGCTGTTCATTGCAAGTTTGGCTTCTTGGTTTCTGAATCATCTGTGAAGCAACTGCAGTAATTGTTTGGTGGTTTTTTCATGTATCCATTATTTGCCAGTAGTATTTTGGTCCCGTTTCTGTCTGCAGATGACCTTTTGACTAGAATAGTAAACTGTGACCTTGCAGGATGAACATTCCCTCCAACGAGGAGACCTGGTCAGTGTTTGGAATGGCACAGATTTATTGTTCAGTGCTCCTTTATGTCCCAAAATTACACCTGGTCCGAGAATTTTCTCTGTTTAAAATCCAACACCCCAAAAAATGTATTTTCAATAGCTTCAACTTAAAAACGTTTCAAATTTGGAGTGTTAGCAGCTTCTGAGGAATGGACTAATACGAGAGCTTGCACCTTGAGCATTGAAATCATCAAAATCAGGTTTTGTCCAAACCTTTTTTCTCCTTGGCCAGTTTTTGGGAGAATCCTTGTGGGAACAAGCTGTTTTCAAAGGCACAGATGCTCCAAATGAGCCATTGGGGAGTTTCAGCCATGAAAATGGAGCAGGATGTAGATCCAGAGGGGTGTTAATCTCACCTCACATTTCTCCATAGCCTGGTGGTGCAACTTCCTAGAATCCCCTGAGGAGCAGTTGCACCATGTTTTTTCTTGGAATAACAGCCCCAGTTTCTCATCACTGATTTTGTAACACAGCAGTGATCGGGCCGAGTGTATATTTGTATATTTTTATATATACTTGTGACTCTTACCAGGCCCATGGCAGAGATCACTTCCCACCTCTGGCTTGATGCTGATCTCTTTTAAAAGTGCAGATCAGGAATCCATCTTTGGGCTTTATTAGGGCTTATAAATGGTTGTAAATAAATCTGAGTGCCCTGAGCACTTTCTGGGGAGCTGATCTTGAGCCACAGGTGAGGAAGGAGTGGGCTGGGGTGATTCACCTCTCTGCTGGAGGGACTTGGCTTCTTGCTGAAACAAGAAAAGTATGAAAAATATCTGTGTGAAAAATATCTGAATGGTGCCTCGGAAATGTTCCTGGTGAAGACCTGTGCTTGTTAATCCACGTTCCACCTCCCTTGTCCTGTGCAATGGGCAGCTCAGTGCCTTTCTGCTGCAGCCTCGTTTCCTTTGGGATGAAGCTGACATCACCCTCACAGATGTCACCCAGCACATCCCATGTTTTGGAAATTGTCTCTGATTTAACAACCCAGAGCTCACAGTGGATAGATTTGAAAGGTTTCCTGTAAATTCTGGTCCAGAAGAAAGCAGAAGGTGCCCATTGAGGAGAGAGGTGCTGCCAGGGACATTTATTCCATGTCCCAAAACAACACAGTGCCACCATTCCTACTGCTTCCCTATCAAAGTATTCTTCTGTCCTCATCATGAGGGTGCCTGGAATTTTCCCTTTGTTTCCCAGACAAGTATAAAAGGCTTTACACAATTTTTTTTTTAACCTCACAATTTTCATTGCGATAATCTTAATTACAAAACGAGCCCCACACAGTAATCAGTGATGGTTTGGTAAAAACCAAAGCAGTTCACTAAGGGGATCATACAGAGCTGGGGGAGCTGAATAATTAATTTGCCTCTCCAATGAATATTCAAAAACCACTTTGAAACCCTTTTTTCCCCACTTCAGCTGGTGTAACTTACTGGTGTTGCAAAATTTCAAATTGTAGAATTTTGAAGATACAAGCTGAAGTCACACCAAAGTAACACTTTGGTAGGGAAGCAGTGGGAATGGTGGCACTGTGTTGTTTTGGGACATGGAATAAATGTCCCTGGCAGCACCTCTCTCCTCAGTGGTTTCCTTCTGCCTCCATCACCTCCTTCTGGACCAGAATTTACAGGGGAGCCTTTCAAGTTTATCCACTGTGAGCTCTGGGTTGTTAAATCAGAGACTGTGGCTGCACAGGCCTTTCTTGAGAACGACTTCTTTCCCATGCAAACTATGAGAAACAATGAGATAATATTTGGACACCTGCTGTTTTTCCTGATCTGTTTTCAATTCAAGACACAGCGTGTTTGGAATTGGGTGTTGCAGGACTTCAGCCAATCACCCCGGCGGTGGGTGACCACTGACCAACCACCTATGGGTTTTTACCACATATATAAGCAGAAGTTACAGCAGTAAAGGAGTCTCTTGCTCCTCGGACTGGCTGCGCACCTGTGAATTTCTCTCCGTTACCAGCACAACAGCGACAAGAGACTGTGGCTAGCACAGACCTTTCCCGTGAGAATTTTTCTCTCTTTTCTTGTGTTTTTATAAACAAAGATAAAGTTTGGATGTTATTAAAACAGTTTCTCGAGATGTGCGCAGTTCGAGCCTGGCCAATAGGCCTAGGGGGAGGTTTCAGACTGACCGATCTGAGCGAAAAGTCTATATAACTTGGAATTAAATAATAAAATAGAGATCTTTTATGCCATGCTGCGTCTGGTCCTTCTCTCTCTGCTAGCGGCTCAACAGCGACATCAGACCATTTCCAAAACCATAACATATACTCATCACTCACCTCCCACCAACCCTGACTTCCTTTTCTTCTCTTTGCAAGGATTATGAGTACCCTCTTCATTCTCACAGCTCCCACTACCAGAAGAACGACCGCTGCCCTCCTCCGCCGCAGAGCCTCCCGGAGCGCGCCTGCGAGGTGCCCAGCTGCCGCTCCGACTCCGAGTGCGAGCGCCACAAGCGCTGCTGCTACAACGGCTGCATCTACGCCTGCCTCGAGTCTGTGCAGCCCCCGCCGGGTAGGGAGGCACAGGGGGAAGATGGGAGAGGGGGAAGTTTGGAGGGGTTGGCGGGGTGGTGGTTACATCGCGAGCGGAAGGTGTGCGATGGAGGTTTGGGGGTGAGGTGGGGTGGAGTTGTGTTACACAGTTTTGGTTTCTGGGTTTAAAAGACGTCCTAGGTTGATTGGCGTTGCAAAATTTCAAATTGTAGAAGTCACTCAGTGCTGGTTGTTTTTCTGGGCTGACATTCTCCATGCCCCTGGATCCCTGGAGGTGTCCTAGGCCAGCTTGGACGGGGCTTGGAGCAACCTGGGATAGTGGAAGGAACCCTTTGCACGTGGCAAAGGGTTGGAATGAGGTGATCTTAAGATCACCAGGTCTGGGGTGGGAGGTTTGAGGGTGAGTTGGGATGGAGTTCCACACTTGTGGCTTCCGGGAGTTGATGAGTTGAAAAGGTATCCAAGGCTGACTGGCACTGCAAAATTTCAAATTGTAGAAGTCACTCAGTGCCAGTTGTTTTCCTGGGATGGCATTTTCCATGCCCCTGGATCCCCGGGAGTGTCCAAGGCCATGTTGGACAGGGCTTGGAGCAGCCTGGGACAGTGGAAGGTGTCCCTGTCATGGCAAAGGGATGGAACTGGATGATCTTTCAGATCCTTTCCAACCCAGACCATTCGGTGATCACGTATTTCTATATTCAGGAAATGAAGCAATCCCAATCTGAATTAGTGCTGGCAGGAGTGAGGCAGCCACCTCACCAAATCCCTCCCACATCAATGAGAATGGGAAGCAGCAGCTGCCTGGGCTTTTTTGACACCAGGTTTTGTGGCCCTGGATAACATCCACGGATAACATCCATGTCTTCTTGGCCACTGGGACAACAAAAGCATTAATATAAGTCAAAATCAGGTCTATCCATCAGGCTCCTCATAGGCCTTAGAGGAAATCCATGACTTTTCCGTACTCTGTGCTCTGTGGCTGCAACATCTTCACCCTGTGGTCTCTCACTTCTGTCTCCTGCAGTCCTGGACTGGCTGGTTCAGCCCAAACCCCGCTGGCTGGGAGGCAACGGGTGGCTTTTGGATGGCCCAGAGGAAGTCTTACAAGGTACAGTACATTTCTCTGTCTTTTCAATATCCATCATCATACAAAGGGCCTGGAGAATAAATCCCTCAGACACAGAGCTTGCCTGCGATGTTGGGCTGCTGGTATTTTTCTGGAGTTTCCATAGGAATAACTCTGTGCAGTGCTGGGGGCTGCTTTCTGGTGCAGTAAATAAATTGCTTTTTATGGATATGGATTATCCAGCAGAGCACTAGGAATGCTGCAGGGAACTGGGCTTGTACCCATTTTTCAAATAACTAGAGATATATCTTTGTTTTAGGAAAAGGCTTTGTCATCACACACATATTTTCTGCCAGCTTCCTCATAGACCGTGGGTGGATTTGGAATGGGAGATCCTTTAATCCAGAGTGGCCTCCTCACCCGGATGCCTTGGGCTGGGGCTGTGGCTCTTGGATCTGAAGGTGCTTCGGGCAGGAGCCCTGGCAAACTGCTGCAGAGTGAACTTGGAGCATCAGTTTGGAGACTGATAATGAGACTGAACATCTCAGGTTAATTCATAGGGGAAAAGGTTTTCATTAATTTTTTCCCAACACATAAAATTGAAATAAGAAGGGAGTGGGGAAGTGGAAAGAGAAGTTTTCTTCCGTGAGACGTTTCATGTATGGACACCTGAAATTCTTGGGTTTTTGATGGAAACGCTAACCCAGCTTTTGATCACCTTTAGTCAGACCCAGGTAGTGCCAATAAATTCCCCTCTTTAGCCCTACACAGATGGTATCAAACTGTCTGAGCCTCAAATCTCATCTATTATGGAAACTCCAAGTTCTTGAAGAGAAAATTCTGCCTCCAGCTCATCGGAGCTGCACAGCTAGAAATAAGATAAAATAGGTTCCTCCTCATCCATCCTTGTCATGCTTACATTATTTGTTCTTATCTGAACACCTTCATCTCAGCTTGAGGGAGTAATTAGGGAAATAGGAACCGTCAGTCATGGCGTGAGGATTACAGCAGAGCTCCTTGAAATTAAAATCCTGCAAACGAGAGGGTGGAGTGGCCCTGCAAAGTCTGCACATTTAATGGCCACAAACACTGCCCGAGTCCTGCTGTACCTTCCCGTTCTGTGCTGCACTTGCTGCTCATCCCTGCTCAGAGTGATGAAACCTGTGCTTGGGGCAGAGGTGGCACTGCCTGACCCCGCAGTGAGTCACAGCTGAGGTTTAGGGTCAGCAGCAGGGTCATGGGTGTGGGGAGGGAGCAGAGCAGCCACTGCCAGCTTCCTGCTCGAGTTTCCAAACTCCTCATCCAGCCCAGAGCCCTGGCTGGGACATACTGACCCATCTTGGAGGGATCAGCACGGCCAGGATGGGCAGGGCTGGGAGGAATCCACCCCAGCCTCACACCGTCTGCACACCGGGCTGTGGGGAGGGTTTGTGCAGGGAATGGGGCTGAGCTGCCCTGCAGAACACACCTCAGCCTCTGTGAGAGGTGGGAATGGGATCACTGCTGGACAGGAGGGGCTGCAGGGGTCAGCTCTGTGGGGTCAGCTCTGTGTGAGGTGTGAACGAGATCATTGTTGGCCAGGATGGGCTGGAGGGGTCCGCTCTGTGTGAGAGGTGGACAGGATCACTGCTGGACAGGAGAGTCTGGAGAGGTCAGCTCTGTGTGAGGTGTGAACGAGATCACTGCTGGCTGGGATGGTCTGGAGGGGTCAGCTCTGTGGGGTCAGCTCTGTGTAAGGTGTGAACAGGATCACTGCTGGCCAGGAGGGTCTGGAAGGGTCAGAGGTATGAATGGGATCACCTGCCCAGCCAGGAGGCTCTGGAGGGTCAGCCCCACGATGGGAAGCCCTCTGAGGTCCTGCCTGGAGGAGATGCAGGGGCTGTGGGGCTCTGGGGTGGTTTGGCTCCCCCGGCTGTCGCAGCCCTGGTTGGTGAGCTCAGATTCCCTTGCAGCCGAGGCGTGCAGCACCACGGAGGACGGGGATGAGCCGCTGCACTGCCCCACGGGCTACGAGTGCCACATCATCAACCCGGGCAACACTGCCGAGGGCATCCCCAACCGCGGGCAGTGCATCAAGCAGCGGGGAAACCCAGGTGAGCGCTCTGAACCTCCCTCCCTCTCAGTGCTCGCTGCTGTTTGCCTGCCACAACTGATGCCACGTGATTTTTGCTTTTTTTAGGTACTCTTTTATGTATTTTTTATACCCTTTTGTGTATTTTATATACCCTTTTATGTATTTCGGTACCATTTATATATTTTCTTTACCCTTAACCTGCATGCTTGTAAGTTTTGTAGTCTGATGTTCTAGCTTAGTTTTGGAGCTCTGCAAGGCAGAAAGACCAAACATTCACAGTAAAAAGCCACAGAGCTCCATGCTATCAAAAACTGAAGGTTTCAACCCTGATTAAAACCTTCTCTCTGGAATATATTTTGTTAACTCTAACCTCATTTGGGGGGGAGTTCTTTGGAATAGAGGGACATTACTTCATTTATTAAGTTTCTTATTGGAAGATTCTAAACAAATATGCTGATTTGTAAGGTCTATAAAAATTGTATACGCATTATACAGAGTGTGCATCTCGGCGTGTTCCACCTTTAAAAAACGGTGCACCTAAAATCCTATTAAAATAGCAAAGTCAAACCCTTTTATCCCTTTAACTGTGTCTGCATCATAATTCTAAAAGCAGCCAAAAGGCAGCAGAAGAAGAAAGGAAGGACCAGGACACCAGGACACTGCGTGGCAGTGGGATTGTGCCAGCAGAGCAGGTGGTGACCTGCAGGTGCTGTTATTACACAGCACAAAAATTAGAAATATTTATCTGTTACTGCTCGCTTTAATAAGAAATCTGAGTTTTAAGTTCCAGTTTTGTCTTCTGGCTTTGCTTTCTGCATCCAAAATTTGCCTTTTATTCTGCTGACACCTTTGCCCAGAAAAGGATTTTATGCAGGCCAAGGTATTTTCCAGGAAAGCTCATAATTTATTTAGGTATTCATTGGACAGTAGGGTGTGTACATTGGCACTGGGCTGCAAATCACCTCAGTGCAGCGACATGAGACATCAGCTTTGCCATTTGGTCACTGTAAAAACCAGGGGAAGCATCAAACCAGATCTCTGAGCTGCTTCCACAACAGATTAAGAGTTCTTCCAGGGCTTTTTGATTATCTCTTTTGTAACCTTTTCTTTAATAATATGATATCCATAGCAACCAATGTAATGTAGAACTGTGGGGGTCTCAGACATGAAGTATTTCTAAGAGCAGAAATAACCATATAAATGGCAAACAGAACAACCTAGCCGGAACCTGAAATACATCAAATACTAATAGAAGGTGTGAAATGCTACCCCAATTTTATTTCATTTGGGGAAGCCTGTGATTCCTTGACCTGTAGCTCCTGAGAAGATTATAACCTGCTGGTGGCCAATCCCACTCTCATGGCACGTGGGTTGTGTCCAGAGCTCAGCAGTCTCTGCAGTTTATAAGAGGTTTATTGCAGCCCAAATTACTTCAGCTGCAGAGAGCTTTCATTTTCCTCATTGTGAGGTTATTATTTCCATATCTCCCATTTCTCTGTGCTGTACACAGAAAGTCAGATTTTAACACAGAAAATGAAGGCTGACTGGGGATGTTCTCACCATGTTCCTTTTTTTCCAGATGGACACAACCTGAGGCACAAGTATTACAAGGAATATTTTGGTAAGCTGCTGGCATGAAGTGTTTGTTAATTTTAAGCTTTATGGTTCTTGCAGTGCTCACAAGGAATTTGCTCCTTATTGAATTAGGGTTTGTACATACTAAAAAGAGATTCTTTAGCCTCAACTCTCTATGCTTTGGTCAGAAGATGTTATTTTAAAGATCTACAATGTCCTGACTGTGGGCTCTTGAGAATCAGAATTTTGAGCTGTGACACAAGGGAAGCACCAAAAACCTTTTGTTATTTTAAGCCTATTTTTGGAGCTTTGCTTTTGGCCCAGGACTCCTTATAGCTGAACACAGAGCTCTGCCAAGAGCAGAGCCTGCAGCCCCAGCCTTGGTGAGAAACCCAGCTGTGGTAAGAAATGAGGGATATTTTTTCCCCAGGGAATCTCCCTCCGTACTCCCAGAGCCCTGAGAAATAAATATCAGGTCCCTCTCACAAATCTGGGTCTCAAAAAAAGCAGGAGCATCCTCCAGATCCTTCCTCACAGCTTCAGAGCTCCTGGTTTGTCCCTCTTGGATCTGGATGAGATTGGAAGTGACATTCAGGTATAACCAGGCAGCATCTTTGATATCATAAGATTTCCAAACAGCCAAATTTGTCCATTCTGGCTGATAAAACTATGAAAGGATTTCTTTTTCTCTCCTCCAGCGTGGGCTATCCCAGCTCTCCAAGAGAACTGCTAAATAATGAGGCCAATAAAACTGTGCTGCCGAGAGAACCTTGAGAAAAACTTGCACAGCCTGAAATAAAACCTGACTTTGCTGCTATTGGTTTTGCAGGGAGCAATTCCAACAATGTGGTCGGCTATGTGAAAAACCAGCAGAAGCATTTAGGCTAATTGGAGGTGTGCCTGGGTAAGTGCCCTGTGAATAAAGGGAAAGCTGGGTGGAAATAGCTGGTGCTTAGAATGCAATTATTCAGAGGAATTATTGTCTGAGGGCGATAGTTCCTCCAAGCAGGTGCGATTTTTAGGATGGAAAATCAATGCTGCAAAACTTGGCGTGCCTTCTTAAGATTTTAAACTTTTAGGTTTTTCTTTTTCTAATTTTTGCTTTTCCTAATGCCAGGTGTAAGTTGTCCTGCCAGCCGATTTAAAAAGCAGTTTATTCTGGACTGACTGCAAAAAGGGTCAGTCTTGCAAACACTTCAGCCCATGGGGGATTTTGTGGGATAATTTTATGTGTGTGAACAGTTGTGCTGAGCAGTGATGTGAGCACTCATGTGAGCAAAGGCACATTTATCTGGCCAGAGCCAAGCCAACAGCAAAAGCTCCAACCATTTTATCAAAAATGGAAATATTTATTATCCCAAAGGTTCTGTCCCGAGATGATTTTCTCAACGCTTTCAACTTCACTTTAAAATTAACGTGGGCTTAGCTGGGAGCTGTGAAAACAAAAGTGTCTTTCTGTACCTAAGTCAGGCTGGCTGTTCAGATTACTCAGCTACTTAAGGACAAGTTCTGTGCAAACATCCCAGGAAGGATAAATATTTTAATTCCTCCTTTTTTTTTTTTTTTTTTTCCCCTTCTGTTGTTTGGTTTTCACCCAGCTGGACCACTCTGTCAAGGAACGCTTTACCCAGCAGCTTTCTGTTTTGGAAGAACTCTGTTCCCAGATCTCCACCAGCACATCTCCAGCATCCCCCTGATCCCTGCCCACCGCTGACCAAAAAAATTATCCAAGGAACAGGATGAGTCCAGATTTTAACCCCATCAGGAGGAGGAGAAACGTGATCCCCTGAAGGAAATCACACTATTTATCAGCTGCCCTTGATGTGCTTGTTGTGTGACCGATTCAGATTTCAGCCCCGTGAACACAGCTCACTGTTACTAACGTGACATCAGAATTCCACCTAAATATCATATCTAACTTGCTTTAAAATAGGTGAGACTGAAGAGGTTCTCTGGATCACATCCAGTGCCTGCCTAACCCAAACAACTAACTTAAAACCTTTTCATAAGCTTAAAATTCAAAGCAACTTGCAAGTTTCTTCTTTCCCTATTTATATCCAGGTTTTCCCAGGTTTGACACTCACTCTAAATGCCTAAACCTGAAGTCTTAAGAATTTGAGGAAGTCTAAGCTAGGAGCAAATCCAGTTTTATAAACATTTTTATGCTACTTCCCTTTAATTTCTCAGTCTGGTGAGCTGCAGGTTGGGAGTTAAAAAAGGAACAGATTCCTTTCCACAATATCCCAGCAGACACACAAATGCATGCCAGGCTTTGTAAGGTTCTTTTTTTAGCCAGCACAGTTAATACTCACAAAATCTGTGGGTTTTTACCCAAAAAACCTCAGCAAAACCTCAGCAAGAGGCCTGAGATCTGGATAATTGGTTAAATGTATAAGAAAAGCAAATCCGAGATAAATTTGTGTGACGAAAGGGATTGTCTGGCAGGTGAGCCACTGCTCCTCAGAAATGCTATAGCTTTGTGTTGACTTCCACAAATCCTTAACGTCTGGTTATATTTGTATTTATGCCTTACAGCTTCTTTTAGCTGTTTACAATGGAAAACACATTTTCTGTTAACATTTTCCTTTCCTGTGCAATCCTGAAGGGACAATCACATTTACTGGGACAAATCAGCCAGAATTGTTTGGCAGAAAAGCCACGTTTGCTCCATGGCTTAGTCCACATCCCCATCTGCATGCATTGAATTAGCATTTTAATTTCCTCACTAGTAGCACTGCATGTAAATACCCAACTCACAAAATGCAGCATTTTTTTTTTCCACTCACTAAATGGTTTAAGCCAAATCCAAGACACCTATAAAACTCTTGATCCTTCGCATGACATTTGCAGCTGGAGAGATGGGAGATGCCAAACTGCTCTTCTGTTTCCTATTCTAAACACAGTTCTCAGTGCTTTAGGAAAGGAACAGCTGAAGGGCTCCACATTTTCCCAAATATCTTCATCTGTTGAACTTGCTTTTTCATGGCTTTGTTCAAAGTGCAAGATATTTAATGCAACGCCACATTCAGACAGAGCTGTTTCTAGGATTTTATCCTATAAAACTTCCTACAGTGAGATGTTAATTCCTGCTCAGACACGAGAGCCCCAGAACCAGAGAATTATGGAATGGTTTGGGGTGGAAATCACCTTCCACTAGGCCAGGCTGTCCCAGCCCTATCCACATTTTATAGTTCCAATCTCTGTTTAGATCAAAAACTTCCTATTTATCCAACTGCAGCCTCACTCCTCGGTGCTGCTCAGCGAAATGCATTGATTTTGTTCAGTATTACTTCTGCAGAAAAATACCAAATTCTGATTAAATGAGCAAAGCTCTTCAGTGATCTCTGCCAAGCCCCGGAGAACAAATGCCAAACTGCTCTATTTTAAACTAAAAATTCTGGTACCTAAACCCTTGTGAGGAGCTAGGTGAAAAGTTTGTGTCGAGCATTCACAAATTTGAAAGATTAAAATTACAAATCTCACCCTCATCTCTCTCAAAGCAGCCCAAAATATGCTTAATTTGAGTGGACACATCCACATCAGTGTCTGGTTTTTCTGTGGCTGCAGAAGCACATATCTGACCACCTGGCTGGGACAGCAGAGGTATTTTCTGCTTGCAAAAGCAATTTTAAAACAAGAAAATCGACAAACGAATGATTTGATGACGAATTTCTGTTTACTGGGTGTAATCAAAGCCATCACCCTTCTTCATGGTGCTATCATGCTCGGAGGGGCTTTTTTCAAGGTAATTCAAGTTTTTAATTGTCAAACTCAGGAACAAAAGCCACAGAAGGGTCTTGTCCAAGCACTGTGTTTTCAGCAGTGTTTTCAATCCCTCCGGCACCAAAATTCAAACACGTGAGTTGTCCTCAGCTCCTCTTCTCTCCAAGACTGAAGTTTTCTCAGCAGCCTGGTGCAGCACAGCAGGAAACCACTGATGCAGGTTGTTTTTAGGGTTTCCATGATCACTTTGCAGCCTGTTTGGTGCTATAATCACCCTCGGTGTGTCCCTGGGGGCTGACGATGCCCCCGACCTCGAGATCCTCAGGAGCTGTGCCGTCCCTCCCTGCTTTGTCCCCTGGTGCTCACGACATGTTCAGGTTCTGCTTCGGTGCTCAATAAAAAGTGACCAATCTATTCTCCAACCCTGACGAGTTTCAGTTGTGTCTTCTTGATGTGTTTCTTGGCTTTGGATTGTGAGGAAAAAAGGACAAATCTTCCAAATTTGAGTTGTTGGGAGAACTCAGCATGGGCACAGGGAGACAAAAGGCATTTTGTCCACTGGAAGGGAGGTGACAGACCCCAAAACTCATCCACCACCTCAGTTCTTGGCCTCTGCATGTCCACTGCCTGAAGAGGAGCTGGTGGACAGCACTGAGGAGGCTGGAGGTGCTGCCCCAGGACAAGGTGACCCTTTGCTTGACCAGGCACTGGTCAGGGAGCTCTGCAGGAGCTCAGGGCTCTCTTAGGGGGTGGAAAACAACCCAAGGCAAAGGGCAGAGCTGGGCTGTGGTCACCGCAGGACAGAGCTGGCAGAGGAGAGAGGCTGAGAGCTGCATTTCCACCCTGCACCATCCCACTGCCCCACCCACCCTGCTCGACCTGCTCGGCAGGAGCTCTGCACTGCCCGAAACCAGGACAGCGAGAGAAACCGCCTGGAACTGAGCCAGGGAGGGACAGCAGCGGGAGGTGACAATTTGGAAAGGTTTTGGGAGGGTTTGGGATCCCCCCAGCCAGCAGCAGGTGTCGGGCAGCTCCTCACTGGGGCAGTGAAATTTCAAATGGGGTCACCTGGACTTACCATGGTAATGGGATCTCCCTTTGGGTGGGGAGGTCACGGGGGTGTGCACAGCTCCTGCTGGGAAGGGTGACAGGAGCCAAGAACCTCAGCTTTCAGGAGAATGGTTGGTTTGGTGAACATCAAAAAATTACAATTTAATTTCAGCTTGTTTCCATGCCAATGCAAGAGAATGGTTGGTTTGGTGAACATCAAAAAAATTAGAATTTAATTTCAGCTTGTTTTCATGCCAATGCAAGAGAATGGCTGGTTTGGTGAACATAAAAAAAATTACAATTTAATTTCAGCTTGTTTCCATGCCAATGCAAGAGAATGGTTGGATTGGTGAACATCAAAAAATTACAATTTAATTTCAGCTTGTTTCCATGCCAATGCAAGAGAATGGCTGGGTTGGGGATCATCAAAAAATTATGGTTTAAGTTCAGGTCATTTCCATGCCAATGCAAGAGAAACGGTTTCTTTTGGTGAACACCACAATATTGTTTAATTTCAGCTCGTTTCCATGCCAATGCAAGAGAATCGGTTTCTTCTGGTGAACACCACAACATTACAGTTTAATTTCAGCTCATCTCTGTGCCAACGCAAGAGAATGGTTGGTTCGGTGAACACCACAAAACTGTCGTTTAATTTCAGTTCATTTCCATGCCAATGCAAGCAAACGTGGGGTTTGTTGCTGGAGCTGGGTAATGCTCTTTGTGGAAAATCACACTGTGACCTGAGGTGGCATCCGGAGGTCACACTGAGGTGCTGTCAGTGCACCCCAGAAACCAACAGCTGGATCAGCAGCAGGACTGACAAATGGATCCTCAAGAAGTCTACATTTACAACCAGAACCACCAGATTAATATAAAAAATGTCTCTATTTCTGGCATGGCTGGTTCAGAGCTCGGCGCAGCTCTGTGGTGCAGGAGTGCCTTGATCACCTTCAGGAAGTTTTCCACAGTTTGATGAACAAGGTCTGGACAAGGCCTGAAAGAGTTTCTGGAGGCTGAAGGTTTCTCTTTGCTCGTGACACAGCAGGGATTTGTTCATCCAGGGAGTTATTTTCTTCTCCCACCTCACCCTGTCTGCACAGGCTGGATTTCTCTCTGGAGATGGGGTTGGAGGAGCATCGATTGTCTCTCTGTGGTAAAAGGATTTACAGCATCATTGAGGATCCTTTAAAGATAAATTTTTAAAAAAAACACCTTTTTCTGGTAATTCTGCAGAAGTAAGTTCTATTTCTTCACATTATTTTCCTCTCCTTGTTACTTTTCTATGCAGTCAAGATAGAGAGAACAGCAGGAGAAGCTGTGCAAAATGAAAAGGAAATTCAGAGAGCTTCCCAGACAGAGATGTCGACGGTGGGGCTCGTTTCACCCATCCTGAGCTCCCCACCAGCTGAGCCTCCCAATTTAAGCATCGGAAACTGTGCAAAAAGAAACCAAAAACTTCAATTAAATTCCCTCTTCCTTCCCCATTACACACCTGGGGACAGACCTACGGATTTTACTCAACTTTACGGACAAGATGGAAAGGAACTGTGACTCTAAACTCTGTTCTTTGCTTTTACAACCACGAGCAGCAGAAGTTCTGCCCACAAAAATCCCAACCCCAAGGAGGAATATTTGGATTTTTGGGTCGCAGCAAACGCCATTCTGCCCATGCAGCAGAGATTTTTTCCCTCAAGGTGGCACAAGAGGAACAAAAGTGTAACTAGCACTGGGAGGGGAGGAGGTGAAGGAGCTGTGAGTTTTGAACTGAAAGCAGCACTCTGCCCTCATAGCAGCATCCTTCTGGGCTCTGTTCTGGTATTTTCTATTTAAAAAAAAAAAGAGGTTTTTGAAATAATCTACTTGGAACTTGAGTTTTATTATCCAATTAAATAGGAAACACTGGAAGGGCACTGTAATTGGGCTGCGTGTTATGTTTTTATACTGTGAAAATGATAGAGTGAAGAAATACAGCCTGTATTTATGTTGTTTTCTTAACATTATAATCTCGATTCAGTTTATTCCCAGCGTTTTCTGAGCCATGGGATAGCAAAATACATTAATTTTTCATTAGCTTTCCTAACATGCAGAAATCAACAGCGGCAAGAAAATGAAACTTGAGTCTGTCCAGCAATTTCTCAGAGTGAGTAGCAAACAGCAACTTTTTTTTCTGCATTTATTCCATTTCATCAAATATGATTTCCCATGACAGAACTGAGGAAAAATAAAGATGAGGGAAGGATGTGGTCCTGAGCTCAAACCACATCTGCAAAAAAACTGCTGTTTTTTTGGATAATAAACCACCACGCACTGATTGTTATGGTGCATTATTATACTCATCAACTCATGGATGATGGGCGAGGATTTGGGATGAGAAAAACAAGAAAAAAACCAAAGAGAAATTTTCTTCCTCCCTGCCTAGAGAGGGGGAAGGTGTTTTTCAGCCCTTTTCTGGCAGAAAAATGAGGATTTGGAGGATCCTGAGACTGTGGTGACACAGTGAGATGGGCAGGAGAAGGTTATTCCCTTGGAACAGCTGCAGAAAGGGGGGAATGGATTCAAAAGCATCAGTGAGCTCAGAGACTTTTCACCTCCTAATTCCCAAACATTTCCATCAGGTCCAAACCCCTCTGCATCTCTGGGCTGCTCCAAGCCCTTCCCTAAGTCCTGGGCAGGGCCTGCATATGAGATTCCCGAAAATCAGGGCCCAGAATTATCCCTGGATCCTTTCCCACGGGAAGGAGCGCTGTTTCAGCGATGCAGGAGCTTCCTCCGTCTGACGCATCCAGCTGGGTCCTTGCGAAAGCCTTGCTCAACCCAGGGAGCCGGGAAGCCCCGAGCGTGTTTTACAGGATCCCGATTGTGTTTCACAGGATCCTGAGTGTGTTTTACAGGATCCCGGCTGGTTTCACAGGATCCCTTTGTTTTTACAGGATCCCGGCTGTGTTTCACAGGATCCCAGCTGTGTTTTACAGGATCCCGATTGTGTTTTACAGGATCCCGATTGTGTTTCACAGATCCCCGCTGTGTTTACAGGATCCCTGGCTGGTT
>VZRM01007015.1:138678-176812 GCA_013397955.1 Grantiella picta
CAGTGACCCCCAGTCTGTGACCCTCAGGCAGTGACCCTCAGGCTGTGACCCCCAGTCTGTGACCCTCAGGCTGTGACCCTCAGGCTGTGACCCCCAGGCAGTGACCCTCAGGCTCTCGGAGCTGGTAACCAGTGGCCAAGGAGGGTTTTGGCTCAGACCTGCAGAGTCCACGTGGAAATAGTGCTTTCCTTTCCTGAAAAATGCTGCTGAGCAAGCGCTGATGTCCCCTCCCTGCCTGCCCTCGGTGCAGATGGACCAAAGAGTGGTCGCTGGTGGTTTGGGTGATACATTTGCTGTTCCTGGTTTTTCACCACCAAATCTCCTGCTCTGGGGTTACCTGATGATTTGCTCAGCTCGAGGTTCCCATGGCTCAAACCTCCTGTTTTCTGCCACATGGCAGATTGGTTGGGTGCTCTGCCACGTGAACCCCAGTTGTGTAACTCCTCCTGCACGTGGGGTTAGCCCTTGATCCCATCCCAACGAGCTCCATCCCCACACTCGGAGAGATTCATGAGCTCTTCCTGACTGACTGAGGCCTCTCTCAGATGTCATTTCAGCTAATCCCCTTTCTGAGCCTTGTCTGTCCGGGGTGGGGTGGGTCAGTGTTACAGGGAGAAGAAAATAAGACACTGAACTCTTACCCTGTGCACTGTATCGGGTGATGCTGCTCTGCACTGCTCACACAGAGCCCAAAATCCCAGGAAAACGAGATCTTGATGAGGTTACAGAAAGTCTCTGTACCCTGGCTTGGTGGGAAGCTGAGATTTCTGATTGCACGTAGGCAGGAGGCCACTGGCAATTAGTCTGGCTTGTTCTTTGGCTGCACCATTTATGCTCAGCCAAAATAAATAGTGACAGGGATTTGCTTCCAAATCAAAACCCCTCTTGAATTTTAGCTCTGGTCTGTGCAGAGAGTGATCTGTGTACAACAGGACGGGGAGGGGAGGAGAGCTTGGCATGGGGTAGGAAGTGGACAGCAGTGTAAAATGAAAATCTGAACTTGATGCATCAAAAATTTATTTTCAGGTTATGGTTTAGGCTGGTAAATGACTCACATTTCCCCTACTCAACGGCATTTTCCTTCTTTACTTGGAAATAGTTGCCAAGCACTTTCAGCCTTACAGATCTTAAATATTTTGGTCAAAGGGTTTTGCTGGATCTTAAAGGTGAAAAATGGTGATCTGATGGCACTACAGGCAGGATCAATGTCCAGACTGGGCAGTGAAGGAGCAGCCCCAGTGCTGGTCACTCTGAGGTGATGGTCACTCCACCTGTGGTGTCACCTGGAGATGGCAGAGGACAAAAAAACACACCCAGCCGTGTCCAGACTCTGCTCTGCTGGTTTAACTCCTTCTCTGCAGTGCTCCATTCAGAATCAGGGGGATTTCTGTGGGGCTGATTTATAGTTTATGAGAATTGGGTGTTTCCTGCAGAAATCTGAAGAAGCACTGAAGATTTTTCTTCTGGGCATCCCAGAGTGTGTGCACATGCATGTGCTGTTGACATCCACAGTTTCACACCAGCTGCCCCCAAAAAGCTCCACAGAAGGTATTATTAGCTTATCTTTCCCTAGCTGAATTTATCTTGAATTTAGCTGAATTATCCTTGAATTTTGCTTTTATTAACTATTTCCCATCAGTATTTAATGCATCTTTCACGTCTCTTTGAGAGCTTTGAACTAGAAGAGTCTTTTTTCCTTTGGTTTTATTTTTCATTTCCAACCAGTGCTTTGACTGATTTTCTTCTTGCTTAGTTGAATCACGAGGATTTGAGTTGCTTCGAAAGACTCCATTTTTTATTTCACGGCTTATCCCCTTTTTTCAATATGCAAAAGGGAGAAAAGCCTGAGCACTGCTTCTTTAATCACCCTTTCCCTCTGACCACTCACCAGCTGGAAAGGCTTCATGGAGACTGAATAACCCAGCCCACCCTGCACTGCAATCCATTCGCTGGTCCAAAGAAACCCAAGACAGGGAAAAGAATCTGCAAAGCCTCGGTGGAGGCAGAGGTGGGGGAAAATCCCGAGCACTGATATTTCGGGCTGTTTGCCAGGGCACACAAAAAGGGCTGTGTGCTCTGCAGACAGCCCCGTGCTCCCTTTCTTCCCCATGGGCTGCTCTGCGGGACAATTGATGGATTGTTTTGGGGTGAGGGATGCTCAGGTACCTCCAGGGTGCCTCCCAGCCACCCCAGCTGCTCTTTACAGCCTCCAGTATCTCCAGATCTTGCAAAGCGATAGATAAACTGATAGTTACCCTTTTTGTTGGTTTTTTCCCTCCCTGCTGCATGGAGTCAGTGCTCTTGTGCAGAAAGGATAAAGGTTATAAACGTAAATTGATATTGCGGGTAACCCACGTCTGCTTGTGTAAATAAAAAAGCAAGTAATGCTCAAGGAGAGGTTTGTTTATGGAGAGATTTGCACAGGACACTGCCTGGAGCCCAGCATCACTGGGGTGGGATGGGTTTGGGGCACAGGGGCTCTGCTGGCAGCACAACCCCAGGAGGAAGAGGAGGAGGAGGAGGAGGAGGAAGAGCCCCTGATGCATCCCAAACCTGTGCACTGCAGGGGTTCTCCTGGCAGGAAAAGCCGTGCCACATTTAGGAGGGGAAACCCCTCACAATGTGACTTAACTCATCCCGGTAAAGCTGCTCCTGTCAGCACGGGGAGCTGCCAGCATTGCTGGAGAAACCACGGAGGCTCAGGCACATGCAGAGCCTTTGTCATTCATTTCCTCCACACCTTTTTGAAGGTAAATATTGCTGATAGAGCTGCTTCCCTCGCTGCCCTGGGACTGCAGGTGTGTTACCCTCGTGTCCAGCTCCCTTCCTGCCCTCCAGCTGCTTTCATTAAAATTTAAACTCCTGCAGGGCAGAGCTGTACCTTGATACCTGTTAGTATGGAGCCTGGGGAAGCCACATTCATCGGGGTGGCAGGGATGTGTCTGTCCTGGGCTTTCTTCCCACCAAATCCCTCCATCTCCTGGGACACACGAGTGGCTCTTGGGCTCGCAGAGTCTGGATGTCAACAAAGTCACAGGGAAGTGGTGAATTTGTGCAACCAGGACACCCAAATAGGGACAGAAATCGTTATTTTTGCGTCTCCCAGAGAGCTCTGTTAAGGAGATTTGGAAATGAGGGGGATGTCCACTGCTGGATGGCTCAAAAAGGGAGCAGAACTGCAGCTTCTTTGGGCAAAATGGGGTCAACAGCATGGGGGAAACATGGGGGCAGAAAAATCCGTGGAGGTACTGGGCAAATTGTTGGGGGTTTGGAAAGGCAGGCTGTTCTTGGGACAAAATGGCTTCAAAATGAGCCTTGTCCTGACCAAGGGGTCCCAGCAGGGCCCTGTGCTTTTCCACTGGGAGCAGGTGGTGCTGGAGTGTTGGCAGCTGAGCTGGGGGTCAGGAAATGGCCATAAAAAGGGACCTTTGCGAGGAACAGGGCTTAGAGATGCTCTGAGTTATCTGCTGTGAGCCACAACACTGAAACCAGCTCCATGGACCAGCAGGAGAGAACAGCCAAGGATGTTTTCCGTATTTATGATTTTCTGCATTAATGATTTTCTGCATTTATGATTTACTGCATTTATGATTTACTGCATTTATGATTTTTTGCATTTACCTCAGCCTTTAAATTGCAAAGCACTGGGATGTTCCTAGAAAGCTCCTGAATATTCATGGCAGGGCCAATTCCACAAATAACACTGCAGGGTCACATCCCAAATTCCTGCCCCACTCTCTGGGGTTCCTTTCTCAGAGATCTCACACACTCCTGTGCTTTATGAATGAGGGAAAAGGGAATGGAACTCCTGTCCCTTGGGAAGGGTGAGATGTCTCCCTCTCTGTGCTCAGCCTGCAGCAGTGCTCACAGCACCTCCATCCTGGGCCTGGCAGAGATTTTGGGCAACGCTGCTGCCCTGGAAAGTGAATTTCAGAGAAGGAAATGAAGGATTTTGGAAGGGAAGAGCTGAGCCCGTGGGTGCTGAGAGCTTGGGCTGCCCGGATAGGGCAGGAAGAGTTTATCCAGTGTGAGGCAAAACCACCCTGGACATGGGAGAGGAGATTTTGCTTCTCCCTCTGGCTCAGAGATCTTTCTAGCTCCCATTTTCAGTTCATTTATTATGGCTTTAACAAGGGGAAAGGTGTTTTCCTTGCTCTGAGCAGTGAGTGTGAGCTGTGGGACACTGGGGTGGGGAAATTCTCCTCTCAGGCAGGACACCCCAAACAGCACAGCCTGAACCTTCCCTGCTCAGATCATGAGCTAAAATTTGGGAAGTGGTGCGGGGACTGAAGGCTGGCGAGGGGAGGGAAGGGGATGGGATGAAGGAGGTGCTGAAATGCTTTAATTAGCTCTGCTCTCCCCTAATGATTGCTCTGTCTTGTTGGCTCAGCCCCGGGAGGAGTGTGAGCTGAAAATCGTCGAGCAGGAGAAGGAGGTGGCAGTTTTGCCCCCCAAAGATGCCTGTAAATGCCACAAGGAGGACTTGGCGAGAGCTCTGAACGTAAGGATTTGTGCAGCAGTTCGGGAAACGGGGATGCAGCCTGTGGGAAGAGCCTGAGCTGCGAAATTGGTCTTTAATTGAGTAGCAGACTCGTGGGAAGCTCAATTGCTCTGCCTTTTTGTGGGATGAATCCTCTCCTTGGCTCAAGGGTCCTCACCCCAGGGGAAGCTTTAGTGCTTGGCTGTATTTTGGTTTCCGACCTCACTGTCTTTTAAATCCAGGCAAAACAGCTTTTATCCCCTCTGATTTTCTTCCCTCTGAATTTTGTCAGGGTGTCTTTATTTATACTTTTTCTTTAAATATACAGCGCAACCAAAAATTCCTTGCTTTACTATTTTAGATTTCTAATTTGTCATCTATGATATGGTTTCTCCCTTTTGGAAATATGTATATTTTTAAATTAACTTCTGCTTGCTTTATGGGTTTCTGGTGTGATTTATGGATTTACAGTTTAACAAAAATACATATTTAAACAGAAAAAAACCCAAATTAATTTTATCGTGGGGGACTGATTCATGAGGATCTTGCCCAGTCTGCTTACAGGGGTTTAATATAAATTTGCCTTAATTTTCTATAATTCAAATATGTAATGTTTGGGTTCGGTTTGGGTTTTTTTTTCCTCTAGGTTGACTTACAGACTGGACTCTCAGAATTTTCTGTGCTCCAGCGCCGATCAAAGCACGGCTGGAATGAATTTTCAGTAGAGAACACAGAGCCAATATGGAAGAAATATCTGGACCAGGTAAGGATTTTCCGCCCAGATCCTTATTTCTTGGCAAAAACAAAACGTGGCTGGGCTGCTCAGCGTTTGTCTGCATTGAAATATTCAGGGTTTGTGAGATTCGGAGATTGAGCCTCAGAACAGGCTGTGCCCTGGACAGAAACTGCTCCTTCTCCTGGGAAAACCATTGTGAGGTTTGCTGCAGATAACATCTTCAGACAGAAATGAACCTTTTTATCTGCCCACAGCACACAGAGCAGCAGCTGTAGATCAGGGGATGATTGCTGGAGCAGATTTATTCCCTTTAAGGCGAGGGATAAAATCCTGAAAGGTTTGAGAAGAGCCAGAAGTAGCTGGAAGGTGCTCTGCTTTGGCTGCCCTGGCAGGGAAAGCCCTGAACCCCAGAAAAGGAGCAGCTGTGCTGCTCAGGGGAGTTTTAGGGTCTCTATTAGGGACACATCAGTGACAGATACACTCATACAGTGACATGTGCTGTGACATCCCCAATTTCACACCAAAAAAAGCCCCACAGAAGGTGGTGGTATTAGCTTATCTTTCCCCAGCTGAGTTATCCTTGAATTTTGCTTTTATTAACTATTTCCCCATCAGTATTTAATGTACTCTCTTTGAGAGCTTTGAACTAGACAAGAAGAATATTTTTTGGTTTTATTTTTCATTTCCAACCAGTGCTTTGACTGATTGTATTCTTGCTTCGTTGAATCAAGAGGATTTGAGTTGCTTTGAAAGACTAAGTTTTTATTTCACAGTTTCTCCCTTTTTTTCAATATCAATGATATCCTCTAAGTTTTTTGGTAAACATCACTAACTCTCTTCAAGGATTCTTTTATTCCTGATAAAAAGTGAGATGGTGGGTTTTTTTTCTGCTCAACCTTAAGAACCAATTTCTCCCACAGGGACACCAAAGAGATTTTTTTTTTGGCATCTCTGATCCTCCTGCAACCTTTTGGTGCCTTTGCTGTCACCCTGCACTTGAGCATCATCCCTCAGCACCCCTTGCTGAGGCTTTTTCCAGCTGCTGTTTTTGTAAACATCCCCTTTGCCTTGCTTTTCCAAAGGGAAATGGAGGGATTTTCACCTTTGGATGCAGCAAGGAATAAATATAAACCCAGGCTTTCCTGCCGAGCATCACCACACATCTGTTACACACGGCAGGCAGATTTATCTTGATCTATTTAATTCCTTCCCGTCAATTCCCACAGCAGCTGAACAGAGCTGTGATTCTCTCAGGTAGGAGAAAGGGCCGTAAATCTGTGTTTAAAAGCGAAATAAGTGAATACCTGACTCCCCCAGCCCCGAGTGCAGTGAAGAGCTGGGCAGATTAATTAAAGAAAATATGAAAAAGAAGAAGAAAGAGGATTTCTGGTTTCAAATTCTGAAACGACAATAAAGTTCTTGTTTGTCCTTACTGTGCATCCGAGAAGCTTTTGGAATCAGCCCTGTGCTGTGTGTCAGCGAAGGGGAGCAGTGAAAAAGGGGAAAAAGGGAGGGAATTTGAGTGTTTTGGGGTGAGCTTTGTCCTGCTGCTCCCCAAGGCCATCTGTGGGGCAGGAATTGCACAAGCTTGGCCAGGAGGGTCCCTGCAGCAAAACCACACGTGGATCCTTCATTCCTGATGTGATCTGCAGCCAGCTGGGCTCCAGCAGCCCAAATTCCCAAAGTTGTTGTTGTGTTCTCAGTTCAAGAATCCTCTCATCCTCCTGCTGCTGGCCTCAGCGCTGGTGAGCGTTGTCACCAAGGAGTACGAGGATGCTGCCAGCATCACCATGGTAGGTGAGCCTGTCCTGCGTCCCACCGTGAGGGACACCTGTCCTTTGTCACCATGGTGGGTGTCACCTGTCCTTTATCACCACGGAGGGTGTCACTTGCCCTCCTTCACCATGCCGGGTGTCCCCTGTCCCCCATCCCCATGGTA
Source organism: Grantiella picta (assembly GCA_013397955.1). NCBI lineage: Eukaryota > Metazoa > Chordata > Aves > Passeriformes > Meliphagidae > Grantiella > Grantiella picta. The sequence goes on from VZRM01007015.1 coordinate 145,834, forward strand.
GGTGTCACCTGTCCTTTATCACCATGGTGGGTGTCCCCTGTCCCCCATCCCCATGGTAGGTGTCACCTGTCCTTTATCNTGGGTATCCCCTGTCCCCCATCCCAACACTGGATGTCCCTTATTCCCATCTCCACACTGGGTGTCTCCTGTCCCCATCCCCATGCTGGGTGTCCCCTGTCCCCATGCCAGCCCCACAGTGGGTGTCCCCTGTCCCCATCCCCACACTGGGTGTCCCCTGTCCTTTATCCCCACTCTGGGTGTCCCCTCTCCCCCATCCCCATCCCTATGCTGGATGTCCCCTGTCCCCAACCCCTTCCCCTGTCCTTTATCCCCACGCTGGCTGTCCCCTGTCCCCCTGCCAGCCCCACAGCCACACCTGTAACCCTCTGTCCACAGGCTGTGCTCATCGTGGTCACCGTGGCCTTCATCCAGGTGGGTTATCCAGAGCTCAGCTCCCAGGTGGGTTATCCATTTCTGTCAGGAGGGAGACTCTCCTCTAACCTTCCTTTTTCTCCCCTCTCGTTTGACAGGAATATCGCTCGGAAAAATCTCTGGAGGAGCTCAACAAGCTGGTGCCCCCCGAGTGCAACTGGTGAGACGTGGCTGCAGCAGGGATAGCAGGGGATGGGGCCAAGAGGGCAGGAGCAGCTGCAAAAGGAAATTATTTGGGGTTCTTGCGGATGTAATAAGAACCTGGTCTCTGGAGGGGTGGCACCGTGAGTGGGTGAGGTCATAGGTCACAGGGAAAGGGGATGGAATAATTAGTAATTATCAGAAACTATTAGAATTTTTAAATTATCAGGGAAAAAATAGAAAAAAATAGAAATAAGAACTAGGCACCCTGTGGAATTGAATAAATACTGAAAGACAGGAGAGTCCCAGAGACTCCTCCTCCATGTCCCTGCAGCAGCCTGCATGTCACTGTGTCCTCAGACAGGAAAAAACTCCCCTGTGTAGATTTTTTTTGCTGTAGGGCAGTTTTTCCCTCGAGAGATGGGCACAAAGCAGCAGCTGAGGGAGGCGAGGTGGGCTGCTGTCCCCTGGTGCTGCACAGTGTCACACACAGCCCCTGGAGCTCACCCACCACATCCCCCACGGCTCTGATGTGTGTTATCAGTGCTCCGAATTACAGGAAGTGTTTTTCCTCTTTGTGTCTTTGCAAATCAGTTTTGTCACGGCCAGCAGAAATAAGCTGTGAGGCTCAGGGAAGCCTTGCCCTGCCAAAGAGGTGTGGGGCTTTCCTCTGGTCCAAAGTTCACCCTGGAGCTCACAAACCACTGCTGGCTCTTTGTTTATTTATGATATGACACCAGAAGCATCCAACTGCCTGCAAGGCTCTACTTTGAATGCAGCAGTGGAATGCCAGGGGTAATTCTAGCTTTAAAATCCTCTTTTTAGGTTCAAGAATCTGCGATTCATTATTGAAAGCATGAAAGCACAACTCCTTGCCGCTGCTATCTGCTGTATAAATAATGTTTAAGTCACTTATGAAATGTAAATCAAATAATGTTTGTCACTTATGAAATGTAAATCATCCATAACCTGCCCATCTGTGTATGAATTAAAACCAAGCCCAAACTGAACATAATCTGCTCATTGCTAGGAAGATTTTATGTTCTTATTTACATTGCAAGCTCTTCAGGGCAAAGCTCCTTGCTTTCTTGCCAGCCACATTCCCAAGCCTGCAGAAGGAATAAAAACCTCTCAGCCTGCTTCCCTTTCTTCTTTTTTCCATTTGCCTGGTGTAGCCTAAGGGAAGGAAAGCTGCAGCACCTTCTAGCACGAGAACTGGTGCCTGGAGACATCATCTACCTGTCCGTGGGTGACAGGGTTCCTGCAGACCTCAGGCTCATCGAGGTAAACACAGCCCTAGGCGAGCCTGGATGGGGAATTCCTCCTCTTGGCAGTGCCAGAAATGTGTGTTTTTCTTAGGTTACAGATCTGCTGGTGGATGAATCCAGTTTTACCGGGGAAGCTGAGCCTTGCAACAAGACTGACAGCGTGCTGCTGGAGGCTGGGGACATCACCACGCTGAGCAATGTGGTGTTCATGGGGACCCTGGTGCGCTACGGGAAGGGAAAAGTGAGTGCTGGCACCTTCAGTCTGCTCCTGGGTGCTCATTACAGATTGTTCCGGTGTGGGCAGGAAAACAGGGAATGGCAAAGGGCAGGTTAGACTGGATATTAGGGAGAAATTCTTCCCGGGGAGGGTGGTGAGGCACAGGTTTCCAGAAAAGCTGTGGCTGCCCCTGGATCCCTGGAAGTGTCCAAGGCCAGGCTGGATTTGGGTTTGGAGTAACCTGGGATGGTGGAAGGTGTCCCTGGAACAAGATGGGCTTAAGGTCCTTTCCAACCCAAACCACCTAACAGGGACTGCTATTTTTTCACCTCCATCTCTATTTTTCCTTCTCCCAGGGCGTGGTTATTGGCACAGGTGAAAATTCCCAGTTTGGCGAGGTGTTCAAGATGATGCAGGCTGAGGAGGTAACTCAGGCCATGTCTGGGGAAATGCTGCATGTCCTGGATGAGTTTGTGAGCAGAATGCCCTTGTGACTGAGGGACACCAAATTACCTAACAGGGACTGGACAGGCTGTGCCCAACCGACCCTGCTGGAGGGCTGAGGGGGGAAAAGCACAAGGGAACTGCAGGTGTTGATAGCCAGGACTGTGTCAGCTGTTCTGGGCTGGCTGTCATCTTCCCATCCCACACAGCACCCAAACCAAACCAAACCAAACCAAACCAAACCAAACCAAACCAAACCAAACCAAAGCCTCTCCTTTCCCCAGACCCCCAAGACACCTCTGCAGAAGAGCATGGACAGGCTGGGGAAGCAGCTGACGCTGTTCTCCTTCGGGATAATCGGTGAGTGGGATGCAGTGATCACTCCTGCACAGTCTGTGGGATCCCTCGGTGCTCCAGGGCTGCTTTTCCACCAGCACTTGTAGCTGTGGGTTCCCTGGACTGTGGGGTTTTAGCAGAGACACTGGAGGAGAGATCTGGGTGCCTCACTGCATTTTCAGTTCTGCAACAGCAGCTAAAGCAGGTTAGAGGTTTTTGAAATTCTTTTTTTAATGATTTTTTTTTTTCATTTCCCTCTCCAGGTTTGATAATGCTCATTGGCTGGTTGCAAGGGAAGCATCTCCTCAGCATGTTCACCATTGGAGTCAGGTGAGGATTGGAGAGCTCTTTTCTCTTGGATTTCTCATTAAATGTCCCAAGGAATTGCCTGTTTGAAACAATGGGCATTTCACAAAAGAGAACTTGAGTAAGAATTTCCATAAATATGTATTTCTCTGGCACTGGTGAAATTAATGTGAGCTTTAAACAGAGTGGAGGAGAACGAAAATAAGCTCGAGGGTTTTTTTTATTGTGTAAATTGGTATCTTGAAAATCTTCACTGGCATCTCTGCCTCATCCTGCTGGGAATGCCCTTTCCTATCTGTGCTATGACTTTAGTGGGAGTGGAGCAACAGCAAATATTACTCTTTGCTGTTCCTACTGGATTTACACCTAAAGAAAGGAATGCACATCTCATACAGCATAGAAAAAGCATGCACAGCTTCTTAATCAAACATAACAAAAATGTGCTTTCAGTAGTGCCCATAAAACCTGGGAACTTGGCGTTGCCATGGCTCTAAAATAAATTCTTTTAAAAAAGTTTTCTATGGAAACAAAAAATATCCCAGATGAGGAGACTTCTGTCCCCCCATGGTGGGGTAGGAGAGGAGATGAGGCTCTGCACATGGCCAGGAGCCAGTGGCTAACATGTGAACCCGGATGCCAAGGAATATTCAACTCCCATCCTCAGAAAGTCAAATAAATGGAATTAAACCATCCAGCCTCTAAATCCCTGCTTAGCCAGAAGTTAACGCTCTTTGGCAATGTAAAGAAGGAAAATAATTGCTCTGTCAAAATCATCCAGGAAAAGGTTGAAGGGCTGGATAAATATCCTGCTTTTGCATTTGCAGTGTGCCAGGAGCCCCAGTGGCTATCCCACTGAGACCCTGAGGAAATCCCAGCCCTGGCAATGTCCCTTGGGCACATTGGGGTCAGTGCTGGTTGTGTGGCCCTGTGCTGAGGCTGTTGTGTCTCTGCTGTCCCCAGCCTGGCCGTGGCTGCCATCCCCGAGGGCCTTCCCATCGTGGTCACTGTCACCCTGGTGCTGGGAGTGCTGAGGATGGCCAAGAAAAAGGTGATTGTGAAGAAGCTGCCCATAGTAGAGACCTTAGGTAAGGCTGCAAAGGGGACACACAGCTTGGTCACCTGCCAGGCTCCAAAACCTGAGCTGGACAGGCGTGGGTTGGCCTGGAGAGCTTTGGTCTGGTGCAGAAAAATTAATTTGGAATGGGCTTGCTGGGACAGAGTGATCTGCTCAGAATTAAATACATTTTCTACCCTGTGTTTCTCACCCTTTCCCCTTATTTTAGTGGTATGGACACATGCTCGGAATGGTGCAGCCCAGCCCATGGGGAGCAGAGCCTCTCTGCAGACACACTTTGGGTTAAAAGCTTTATCTCTCCTTCCTCTCCATGCTCTGGGATCATCCTGCAGGTCCATCCTAGCCAATTCCTCAGCATCTGGCTAGAAAACCTTTGCATTTAAAATAAAATAAAATAATATAAAGCCATTTATCCTGCTGCAGGCTGAGTCGCCATGGCCCTGATATCCAAAAAGTCACAGAGAGAGGCACAGGGGGGACCTTGAGGATCCAGCACATCCTCACACCTGCAGGGCAGAACTAACGAGGATGGAATTGTTCTTCCACCTCCCCTGATACTCAGTTTGTCCCTTCCTCTGAGGTGGCTGAGCTCCAGGCTTTGCTCCTGACCTGGGGCAGAGCAGCAGGTGCATGAAGGAGCAGACATGGAGTCTGTTTAAAACCATTTTATTTTAAAAAATAAATGCACAATAAACACCAAGGCTGGCCCAGGCTGTTCCCAATATATACTGCTGATCCTTCAGCTAAAACCTGTCCTCCTGGGAAACACTGCTATTGTTTGGACTGCCCTTGTTTGTTCTGCACTTAAGGAATCTTATCACCCTGATTTTATTGTATCTGCCCTGACCCAGGACACCTGAAACGGCTTTTCCCCCTGAGGGAATTTGCTCAGGTAGGGCTGAACTGCAGGTGCAGAGAAGGCGCAGCCAAAACTGTCCCTTAAACTTCTGAAAAGGAGAAAAATAAGCCACCTTCTTTGCCAGAAACTAAAAATGAGGTATTGGAGGTCACTGCTTTGCTGTCTGCTAATCCTTCAAAAGTGTGACTAATTTAATTGCTGCCCAATCTGCTTTATTCTCTCCAGGAGGTCATCATTCTCGTGGGGTCTGTGCTATGTGCTCATCTCCAGAGCCAGGGAATATATTCACACTCAGAAGAGAGCCGGAGTTGGATTCTTGTTTTGTGTTAAAATAATTTTCCCTCTTCTTGGGAGTGGAAACTCTCTGGAATGTGGCGGCTCTGCTAATTCACCCTTTTGTGAGGTTTTGTAAATGGGCTCTGGAAAAATGTGCTTCACTGGATCAGGATTGGCACAAAGCAGAGCAAAAGGGCAGCTGCCACCCTTAAATGCTGATCTTTAGGTATTTTTGGTAAGACTCCTTAACCCATCTGCTCTCACAGTCCCTGGTGAGGCAGCGAAGGGCTGATGTTCCTGAATCAGAGCAGCAAGACTGAATTGGGTATGTCTGTTTGGAATGGAGCAGCTGTTGTGTTGTGCAGCTCAGAGATGCTGACCAGCTCTCAGGGATCAGTGTCCTCTGATGCCACAGGCAGTGTGACCCTCTGCAGATGTCCCCTGCTATGTCTCACAACCCCCCAGTATGCCCCCAAATCCTTGCCTCCCCTCTTAGCAAACTCACCCACTTCTTGATTCTCCCCCCCCTTTCCTCCACTGGTGCAGTTCAAACACCACCAGTGAAACTTCTCCTCCCCCTTCCCCATCTCCTGGCTGGGCTGCATGGTTGATCAGCCCTGATTAACTCCATTCCTGCCCAGGTTGCTGCAATGTCATCTGCTCGGATAAGACAGGCACCCTGACCGCCAACGAGATGACAGTGACCCAGCTTGTGACCTCGGATGGCTTCCAGGCAGAGGTAGGGACGGGGCAGCAATCCAGGCTGTCCTGCTGGGATCCACAGCCCTGTCCTGCCCTTGGCTCAGTCGGAGCCAAACCAAGCTGTTTCTGGCACATTCTGGTAAAGAGGAGGGATTTTGGCAGAGGTGGGGCTGAGGGTACAAGAGCTGCTCAGATACCACAAAGTTCATTGGCATAATCTGCTGCTATTTTCAATTACGATAAACACTAAAACCTGCCATGAGCCTTGCTGCTCCATCTTCTCTAGGAATATTTATTGTAGCAGCAGCTTCGTCCCCTGCTTGGTTCATTCCCCCTGTGCAAAGGGAGTGAAAAATGCAGATGTGCAAAATGTGAGGCAAAGGAGAGACAGGGAAGGCAGGAATTGAACAAAACCAGTGATCCCACTGCTGCCAAAGGGCTGCAACTCTCCCCTGGGCTGCAGGAGACTTCTGGAATCACAGCAAACAAGTTCCCTGTAGGACAAATCGACTCTTTCTGTCCCTGCTGTGACGTCATATTGTCACTGTCTGCAGCCTTTGCTTTAAGCATTGCTTTGGGACAGAAAGAAGAAGCCCTGCACTCCTTGAAAATGAGAATTTTCATGAGAAAACCCCCTGCGCACTGCTGCAGCCCAGTCCTGCCTGGCACAGGGGGTATTTTCCATCTTTCTCTCCCTCAGGTCAGCGGGGTGGGCTACAATGGAGAAGGAAATGTTTATCTTCTGCCATCTAAGGAGATCCTTAAAGAATTTTCCAACATCTCCATTGGGAAACTCGTGGAGGTAAGTATAAATCATGAACCAGTTTATCCTAGATATGTTCAATTTTGAGTTGCACAAATCACTTTGGGTGATTACTGTGAAAAAACCACTTTAGTAATTCCGTTAATGTCTAGTAAAATGGACTGTCTTGCTGAAACATTCTCAGGGAAATATTCTAGTAAGTGATATGTAATTCCTGAGGTTTATGGGTGAAAAACAGTGATCATAAGGCATGCAGGGAGAGACCAGAGCCATCAGCTTCAAGAGTCAATGATATTCTGGATAAAAATACAATTCTGGCACAGGAGAGACCAATACATTTTACCATGTTCAGGTTTTTAATGTGCACATTTTCTAGACATTAGCCAGCTACACGGTCAATTTATGAATTTATTGTGATGTTCTCTGGGTTTCGTGTCAGCTTTGCATAAAATTTTGAACATTCAGCTGTAGGCTAAAGGCAGTGTTTGGGTGGTGAAATGATTTGAGCTGGAATCTCAAACGGAGATTAGGTCCTGTTTTATTCATAGTGCACATTAGAGACAATAGCAGGAGAGACTGAGCTTTCATTTTCATGATCTATCAAGCCCATTGGATGTATATCATATTTTCTTCATGTTAATTTATCCAAATTGTAACGTTTACCAAAATAATGTATATCCTGTGGGTTAAGTGGGTTTACAAAGCACAAGAACTGATCTCAAGAGGTGCTACTGTGGGGAAACCTTTTCCCAAAACTTTTCTGATGTGGCAGCTCTCATTCCCCAATCTTCCATTATTTCATTTAAAGAGACGGAAAAGCTGTGACTTCAGTAATGAGAAAAACAGCCCATGTGATCCTTTTTCCTTTCTCTAGGCTGGCTGTGTAGTCAATAATGCTGTTATCAGGAAAAACAGCGTGATAGGGCAACCCACAGAAGGAGCTCTCATTGCCCTGGCAATGAAGGTAAGATCCTCACGGTTTAAAATTTTCCCGAAATTAAAATAAATAAAGAAAGAAAAGCTGGAATTGTTAGGTCTGGCAGCAGAGTGAGGCTGCTTCAAATCCCCCAGACTGGTTTTAGCCTTTCCATGTCTCCTCTCCCCAAGGTCACAGATGTCACCTCTCCCAACCAACCCTTTGACATGGACAAACACTTTCCTTGAGCTCCTGTGCTGACAGCAAGCATTGTTTGGCTTGGTTAATCCTGCACTTAGGCTGGGGAGAGGATTTTTTCTAAGCTCAGACTGGTCAGCCTTTTTTATATTTCCTGCACATGCCAATTACATGTCCAGGAGGAGAACAAGAGTTAAAAATGGGGAGGAACAGGCCAGAGCAGGATGCATGGCAGAGGGTCACACTCATTTTGGGTCATCTGCTGGCTTTTACTTTTTTCCTGGTCATGATTATGTAAAACTAGATAATTTGTGAATATTGCATTCCCACTCCAGGGCAGAGCTGTAAAACACCTCCAGGTGTCACCTCAGCCCTGGTGGGCTGTAAAGCACACAAGGTCCCAGATGAAATGATGCCCCTGCAAACATCTGATCTTACCTCCTGCTTTCAAAGCTCCTAACTCCAGCAGTGAATTCATGATTTTAAAAATTTTTTTAAATTTTTTTTTAACAATGACATTTTATTTCCTTAAATGCTGGATTAAAACCTTCCTCCTGCTCTGGCATTCAGTAGCCAAGCAATAGCAGAATATGAGGAAGGATGCCTTTCCTATTTTTCTTTTTAATTTTTTTATTTGGTGGGAGCTGGAGAAGAAGGTGATCAGAAGTAGCTTCCAGTCTCTACCATTTCACCTGGAACAGCCACACACATTGCTAGAGCAAGAGTGTATCAATTTGGACTGAAAGGTTTTGCTGTGAATTGCTTTTTGAGTGTGATTCTCCAGGAAACAATTCAAAACAACATCCACAACTGACCATTCAGCTATTTGCTATTTACTTACTTTCTTTCAAGTAGAGTTGCTGGGAGGTAACCCAGATAAGAAACTCAGAAATCTGCTCATCCTGTTGCTTTGCCATAGATTTGGGGGATGGACTTCATCCTCCTTTGAGCCTCACAAAAAGGCAGGACAGCTCCCTAATTCTTGCAAAATTTAACAGGAATCAGGCTTCAAACTCCAGTTTAATTTATCCCATATCAGGCACCAAAAGGTAAAGATGGGTTTGAAATATGAATTTTGCCTCCTCATGTTTTCTCTTGAGCTCTGAGGTATCTGACAGCCTGGAAGGACACAGTCAGCAGTCAATCCTTGTGATATGGCAAATATGTCCAGGCTTTGGCAGCGTTCAGCCTTACAGTGCTCTTTTTGTTTTACCTTGCTTCAGATGGAATTAGCTGACATAAAGGACATTTATGTAAGAAAGAAGGAAATTCCTTTCAGCTCCGAGCAGAAGTGGATGGCTGTGAAATGCACACTGAAAAATCAGGTAAAGCAAACATTGGCAGGGGCTGGTTTCGTGTTTCTAATTGTGCACCTCAACAATGGGCATGAAATGGTATCTCTCCAGCAAATAATGTCTTCAGGAGTTAACTGTGTTGGGAGAAAATGGAACAAACCTCAAAATTCCCGGCTTGGGTGGAATTTTAGCTTGTAAAACTGTGTTTGAATGGGAGGAGGAAATACTTTTTGTGCAGTGGTTTGAGCAGGAAAACAAAAGCTTTTCAGGGAGAACTGACAGGGAGAGAGAGATCCAGTGTTTGGCCATTTATCCCTCACTGGGTTAAGGAGCTCACTTTGGCTGATATTATGGTCTGGTTTAAAAACTCACCAACCTTTTAATCACCACGCTGTCTGAGAGGGCTGGACATGAAAAATGGCCTGAGCAAAAATATCCCATCCCATCCATAATACATGCTCCTGGCCATCCTTGAAACAGGTAAAAGAGGAAACAAGATCTTGTCCACCTACAATTAAAGACTTACTCATTTAAAATGTGCTGATTTTTTGGATAAAGTGCATTCTCTCCTTGCTTTAAAGGATCAGGAAGATGTTTACTTCATGAAAGGAGCATTTGAAGAGGTTATCCAGTACTGCACTCTGTACAACAGTGGTGGCATCTCGTTGGCTCTCACGCCCCAGCAGAAAGCTCTCTACCAGCAGGAGGAGAAACGGATGGGCTCCTCAGGACTTCGAGGTCAGTTCACTGTCCATGTTTCTTGAGCTTACAGGTTCTCTGGCCTAATAATTTCCTGCTGGGATTTGGTTAGGCTGGACAGAGGCTCAGTCATCACAGGCTGGTTTGGGTTGGAAGGGACTTTAAAGATCATCTCATCTCATCTCATTCCACCCCTGCCATGGCAGGGACACCTTCCACTATCCCAGGATAGTGGGAGCCCTGTCCAGCCTGGCCTTGGACACTGCCAGGGATCCAGGGGCAGCACAGCTTCTCTGTGCCAGGGCCTCCCCACCCTCACAGGGGAAAATTTCTTCCTAATATCCAACATAAATCTCCCCTGTTTCAGCTTTAATCCATCAGTCCTTAGCATCACTTCCCTGACCGCTTCCCAACACTTGTCAGAGTGCCAAGGGCCATGGCCTTGTTCTGCTGGCTGATCTTATTTTTGCTGGGGTTAAATTAGTGAGTTTGAAAGGACCTGAAAATAAGGGCTAGAAATGTAAATGTTTCTGTTCCATGGAGTGCTGTGATTGCCTGGGATGAGGTCTGAGGGCTTGATCTGAGCACTGCTCTGCCAGGTTTTGCTTTTGGAGAACAGAGCAATGAAAAGCCACTTAGAGAGGAACTCCAAACATGGATTTGGGCACTGAGATTTCTATTTGAAGTTCAGTTCAATCCTCTGTTAAGCCCAAATCTGTCAATCTCCTGATCCTAACTGCCTGTCAGCCCACAGCCCACTGGAGTTTTTATACACGTGTACAAAACATTTAACACCAGAAACATCCCCTCAGAAACATCCCAGATGTTCACACAGTAACACAACACCATTCCCAGGGTGTAAGGGGATGAGAACAAGTCTTGGCAGCCGGATCTGGAAGGTGGTGTAGTTAATGTACATATTCTCCCACCCTGTGTCCTGTGGTTAGGAACTCCTGTGCAGCTCTTGATTTACAATATCCAAATCATCTGCCCTCGTGGAAATGGCAAATTGCTGCTCTGAAGGCAAGCAATTAACTCAGGCAGCTGCTGCAGCTCACGATTCCATCATCAAAGCAACACTGACATGAACCCCTGGCAAAATATCCCTGAGTGATTTGAGAATGATTGAATGATAGGGGTGTGCTCTAAGAACAGAGACAAAATGTTCACAGCCTGGATGTTTACACTGGTTGAACTGAGTTTACATTTCACATTTTTAGGTTTTAAAAAAAGTGTAGGTTTTTGCAGGAATGCTATTGTTTAACTAAATAGTTTAATAGTGTCTAGTACAACATAGCACTGTCCAGATTTAATCCATCTGCATTTAGGGAAGATGTGGTAGGCAGCTTAGAATTAGAAAGAAATAAATCCTAAGAGAAACATGTCAAGCAGAAATGCTCTCATTCAGAGAAACTATTATTTAAGTGGACTGAATTGTGTCTATACAAGATCTGATTGACTAAAGATCTGGTTTTAATGACTTTTTCTGCTGGAAAACTGGCAATTTAATATCTCCTCTAAATGTTCCTTTTAAAGCATGGAAATACATCATTAACAATCTACTCTTGCCTTCTTTTTCTCCCTTCTGTTTCTAGTACTTGCTTTGGCTTCAGGTCCAGAACTTGGCAAACTGACATTTCTGGGTCTGGTTGGAATAATTGATCCCCCAAGGGCTGGAGTGAGAGAAGCTGTTCAAGTGCTGTTTGAGTCTGGTGTGTCAGTAAAGATGGTCACTGGAGATGCCCTGGAAACGGCTGTGGCTATAGGTACCAAATTTTGATGCTTTCCTGGGGGTCTGTGGTATGTCTGTCAAATGTTATATCCCTTAATAATCGACTTTAGCGCCATTTTTGTGTGTCCAATAGAGGTTTTAAAATTTATTTTTCCATTGAAACAAATATTAAACGCAGCTATGAACTCTGGGCCAAATTCCAGTAAATGAATTCCACTATTTTTGCATGAGAAATGGCAAAATCTCAGTGTAAGACTCTTAAAAGACACAGACAGCATTGCTATTAGGGATTGTAGAATCCACAAATATTTAGAGAGTGTGAGTATCTCTCTTCTTTGCAGGACAGAATATTGGTCTCTGCAATGGGAAGCTGAAAGCCATGTCTGGGGAAGAGCTGGACCAACTGGAAGAAGCAGAGCTCTCCTCCATTGTCCAAAATGTAATGGCTTTGATTATTTAAACAAGGCCTATTTCCAATAACTTCCATCTAATACAAGGTTATATTTTGTCCTTTTTTTGTTGTTGTTTTTCAGGTTTCCATTTTCTTCAGAACAAGCCCAAAGCACAAACTAAAAATAATAAAGGTACTAAGAGCCCCTAAAATTCATTTTATGCCTCACAAAAACAAAGGGGAGGGAGCCCCAGTTCTCTAGACAACCTGGTCTTCCCCAACAGAATCAGCTCAAATTAAAGGACTGTAAAACCCCAGCTAGAGCATTGGCACTATTTACTCTGAATATATTAGCTGTGGAATTGGACTTCATGATCCTTGTGAGTCCTTTCCAACTCAGGATATTCCATGTTTCCATGATTTTATTTTTCTCACAAGCCTGGCCTGGGCATTTGAAAAATGCTAGCGAGGTATTAGCAAGTATAACATCAGGAGAATGATTTCTGCGAGCTTACTCCCCTTTTCTAACTTCTGCTGGAATTGTGAGATTCCCTATGCTTCTGAAAAGACACTCTTTTAATTCTTGGTGTGAGTTTTGTCCTCAGTGTGGTGCCGAGTCTGTTTTACCCTGAGAGTCAAACATCACCTCTGATCTTTGAAGAGCAAAAAGAGCAAAGAGCACCAACTCTGAAACTACCAACAGGACTTGTCTTCTGGCCTGAGATTCTCTGACCTCTCCCCTCCCACAGGCCTTGCAGAGGGCTGGTGCTGTGGTGTCCATGACAGGAGATGGTGTCAACGACGCCGTGGCCCTGAAATCCGCGGACATCGGGATCGCCATGGGACAGGCGGGGACAGACGTCAGCAAAGAGGCTGCCAACATGATCCTCGTGGACGATGACTTCTCAAAAGTGATGTAGGTTTAGTGACTTTATAGCTCTTCAGCTGCTTTCTGGCTGGTTCCTGCAGCAAGGGAATGAGGCAGGATGCAGGACATGGAAGGGGAGAGCCCCAGTGTGGCTCTGACTTGTTTTCAGTTGTACACATGGCAATGAATTTTATTCTAAAGGGTAGTGGCCAAACCACCTTTTACCTGAAAGCCCTGGTTTCTTATTGCTGTAGCTAACTGGGGATCTGAGAGCACTTAGAAGTCTGGGTAGATCAGAGATTTTTTGGTCAAAAGTTGGACTCAATGATCTTGCAGCTCTTTTCCAACCTTTACAATTCTGCCTCACACTGCCTCATCCAGGAAGCTCAGAGGAAAAGCGTAATTTGCAGTGCTCTGTTGGTTCATGACAACAGAGTGGGCAGGGTACAGTGAGTATATAAATAGGTCCCAGGCCTGCTTTATGAACCAAAACCTGGCCACGGGACTCACGTTTTCAGATCTGCTCGTTCTGATAAAGGGATTGTAAATGAGAAGCTGCATTAACAACCTCCTGAGCTGGGCTCTGAATTTCCACTGAAATAAGGGCTAGAAAAGACAATCTGTGTTTTGAGTGTCACGGGGAGCTCAGTGTAGAACAGTCTGAGTGCTCTTTACTTAATAAACTCCCCTCTCCCTTCCAGGAATGCGATAGAAGAGGGAAAGGGAATATTTTACAACATAAAAAATTTTGTCCGGTTCCAGTTGAGCACGTAAGTTCCTGTTTGCTTCAGCTCCTGTGAAAGCACCTTGGGGGTGAGGCCCTGCAGAATAATGTTCTTCTGTGCTTTGCAGGAGTATTTCAGCTCTGAGCCTAATTACTCTGTCAACAGTGCTCAACCTACCAAATCCACTCAATGCTATGCAGATCTTATGGATCAACATCATCATGGATGGGCCACCGGCACAGAGGTATGGAAGAGTCCAAGGAAAAAAATATTCTTGGCTTTAATATGTCTGAGTTTGGCTTAGGAACACAAACTGTTGTGATTCCTCATCAAGCATCACCAGTGGGTCGATAAGTTGCACTTTTGTTCCCTCCTGGTCTTTCAAAAAGCACTGCACATTTACTTGAGGATTTCTGTATTTTCCTGTTTTATGGTGGAAGCACTTAACTATTCCATTTTTTGACTAGGAATGGCCTGTTATCCCGAAAGCATCACCTTCTAGTAGAACGGCCAGGAAATAGTGGGTATTTGCCCCAAAATCACAAGACTTAGGGACCTCATCCAAGTGCTGATTACAATTAAATACAATTACTGCTTCCACATTATGCACACTCTCACAGTTAGCTCTCACTCTGGGATACTGACATGACGATCTAATGTTATTTGAACAGCTCAAAATGCAAAAAAGACCTTTGGTATCAGTGTCACAGACAAATCTGGGGCCTTGAACCCTGCCAGAAAACTCCAAAGAATTGCATCCTCCAGCTCCATCCTGGTTTATCAGGATGTCCAGTTTGGGGCATTAACTAAACTCATCCTCTGCTTCTCTTGGAGGCAGCCTGGGAGTTGAACCTGTTGACAGGGACACCATCAAGCAGCCCCCTCGGTGCATCACAGACACCATACTCAGCAAATCCCTGATCCTGAAAATCTTCATGTCAGCAGCCATCATCATCAGCGGAACCCTCTTTGTCTTCTGGAAGGAGGTGAGGGGAATCTGCAATCAGATCTTGTTTCCATCAGGGTGGATGGAGAACAGAGTGAAGGGCAGGTTCTGAAGGACGTGAGAAGAACTTTCTGGAATCCATCCCGTGGGGAGGAGGGCTGAGAAAGCAGGGTCAGCTCCCAGCTCTGCTCCTGCCTCCCTCTGTTGCCTTTAATTTGGTGCTTCCAACCTAGAATGGGAAACCTATTACATGATGTGGCATCAATACTTTAAGGGACTTTTCACCTCTAGGTTTCCATTTTCCCAGCAGAAAATGCCAAGTACAGAAGTACAATGGATTGTTACAAGTGACTGTTACGTTAAGTTTCAGCAATATAATTTAGAATGTTCTTTACTCAAAGTCCACATCAGTTTAAGAATTTAGAATATGGGTGATAAGATCATAAACTCTAAAGGTAGCAGAGGGAAATGAATGCTACCTATAATAGCTAGAACTAGATTTATTCCTTTGTTTTACTGCCCTTTTATTTCGCTGGGCTCATTAAAGGGAACATTGAATTCTTCTACTGAATTGGCATATTTTTGTAAGGTTAAACTAACCCCTGAATTTTTGTGTGTGCTTCCAGAATCCAAAGGGTGGCATAACTCCTAGAACCACAACGATGACTTTTACCTGTTTTGTGTTTTTTGACCTCTTCAACGCCCTGACATGTCGCTCTCAGGTGAGATTGCTTTGTCAGCAGTGATTTCTTGCCTCAGATCACAAACATAAACATTAGAATACCAGCATTCTGCATAGTAAGGGTTTTTTCTGAATGTTATTGAAAGTAGTATGATTTTTATCAACTTCTTATATAAATTAAATTATCCATCACAGTTCAAATGCAACTACACTTTCAATTATGTTGCTCTAAGTCAGTGTTTATGTAACTTCAAAAAATAACGGAGTTGAAATGTAAAGAAACAGGGTGACATCAAGCTCTAACAGAGATTGGGAAAAGTTACTTTCCTAATTTTTTTTCCTTCTCTAGACAAAGTTGATATTTGAAATCGGCTTTTTCCGAAACCGCATGTTCTTGTATTCTGTGCTTGGGTCATTTTTGGGACAGCTGGCTGTTATCTACATCCCTCCATTACAAAAGGTCTTCCAGACAGAGAATTTAGGAGTGTTAGGTAAGTTGCAAAATAAATAATGGTTTGGGTTTTTTGGGTTTGTTTTTCTTTAAAGTGACTTTAGAAAGCAGATGCCATTTCCAGTTTGCTCCGTTAGCTCCCAACACATCACCGGTGAGGGAATTCAATCAACAGCTCCTGTACCTGTGTATTTACAGAGCCATACACAATTAGCAGTAGTATTTAATGATATTATCCCACCTTAGGTTTTGACTTTGATTTGCTGAACATAAATGCAAGTAAATGGGGATGTGCCAAGATTTTCCATGAGCATCACATCATCAGTGTGATGATATTTCTCAGATCATTATGCAGACACTCCCTTTGGAAAGAGCAGTGACTGTTTCCCAATTTGAAACAATTCAATTTTACCATTTGAATCAGTAAATTGTACCCTACCACACTGTGCTACATCTACATGAGGCTGCTGTCATAAGCAGGGGGCAGGGATCCCAAGTCATTCCTGTTTCCACCCTCCAAGGGGACTATCCCAGCCGGGGTGTCCCTAATTCTCAGCTGGTGAGGGCACAGCGAGGCCACTCACCCGGGGGTTAACCACACAATTCCCAGCTGCAGGAATCCCTGGGCTGGGATTCTTGCCCAGCTGAGCTCACCTCACCCTGTCTCCTCTCCCAGACCTGCTGTTCCTCACTGGCTTGGCTTCCTCAGTGTTCGTGGTGTCTGAGCTCGTCAAACTCTGTGAGAAACGCTGCTGCCACCCAACGCACACCAAGGGATGTCACAAGTGACTCAGGCTGCTCTCAAACACACTTGGAACAGAGCTGTGATGCTGGAAAATCCCAATGCACGGCTCTGTGATGCCACACATCCTTCCTGAAGGTACCAAGTGCATCTCTTCCAACAGCCCTTACACCAGAGACTCTTCTACCCACTCCACGTGATTTGTCTGCAGCAACCTCCAGAGTGGCTCCTCTTTTTATAACACTGATCTGTATGTCCAGAAGGCTGTGCTAGTCCCAGACAAAAGAAGAGTTTCACACCTGTACAGAAAAAATCTATTGTGCATAAACTGAAATTTTATTTATTTAAATCAAAATCGTTTTTATTAATAAAATCTACATTTTAAAATGTTACCAACAAGCATCTGAGTGAGACTCGTGATTCAGACACGTCCTTTTATGATAAATTAGAAGAGTAGAAAAGACCTGCCTTCAAGCATTTCTTCTCCTTCAATTTATGGTGTTTGTGGATTCTCGGATATCCAGCCTTGATTCAGCAAGACTTTCAAGGAAACAGGGGGGAGATGTCAAACAGAGCAGAGAGCTGAAGTGCTAACCCTCAGCTGTCACTTTTGGTACCTGTGTGACTAAGAGGAGAAAAAGGAAGGTTGATCAGACCCAATGCAAAGCAGTGGATGGATTTAATGGGAAAGGGAGTTGCTTTCACAAGAGCCTGAGAATAAAGATGAGGCAGGAACAGAGCAGGGATTGTTGAGCTTTGCAGTTGGGTCAAGAACTGCACAGAAATGACTGAGCTGTTCAGATCATAGCTAAGCCCACTGCTGACAAATACTTTCTGGACATTTTTAGTTATATGAGCATGAAGCTCAGATTTCTTAATTATTAGGTTCAGGAAAAAGAAAAAAAGTTGAGTCTCTCCCAAGTTCATCTTTTACATTTAAAGAACAATTTTGAATAATCCCATCTGCTGGTTGGATCAGTAGTGCCCTAGCAAATAATGCTTCACTGAGATATTTGCTGAAGTGCCATAGTGTCAGTTTTCTTCTTGCCCCAGCTTAACACCTTCAAAGTGAAGATGAAGAGTCTCAGACACAAACTTGTCAAAAAACTACAGTTTCAGAGGTCACACTGCTATGCTGATAGTCACAAGATGATGTTTAAACAGGACTACATTTTGGATTCACAGCCTAGAAAGAAACAGCTACACTGATGCTCATTATAAATCGAAGAAACCTGGCCACTGAAATATTTTTGGTGAAGAGTAGCTTTGTGCATCTCCCCCTCCCCAAATACTGTCTGCAAAGGTGTCTGCTCATTTTTTTTTTAAACCCTTGCAGATGGTTTCAGTTCTCAAAGATAAATCTCTGCCTCGTAATGGAAAGAAAATAAAGTCTAGCTGTTTATTTGCTGTTTGTCTGCAGAAATTCAGCTGTCTCATTCCTGTATGCCATCCACTTGGGAGGATTAAATAGGCTTAGTCACTGCTAAGTGAGAAAGACCTCTGAGACTTATGGTGGGAGTTTGAGAATGTGCAAACAAAACCTGCTATCACCACATTTACAGACAGCATCATGTACTTGCTACTCTTTACATTCTACAATGTAACATTATTAATATACAGAGGGAAGAAAACGATACAAAAGTATCAGTGCAAATGCATTACATTTTTTTCCTGTGTGTTACAAACTTGGGAAACTATCTGGTTTATTTAATGAACACAGGATAAAAGGACCTAATAAAATTAGCCCAGGCCTTTCACAGCACTCTCTGCACTGCAACAAACAGCATATAAATGCCCCAAGCATTAGCTCAGGTACTCTACAAAACACACAGTTATGTTCTAGGATGTCTGGCTGGAGTGATTTCTTCATGCTGTCCTTTCAAGGCTGAATTCATGTTGTTTAATTTAATTTTTAAAAATGAGATCTACATTAAGGCACAAGTGCAGATTGCTCAGAATATTCCAATCTGGCTCCCTATGAAAAACAGCAGGTGGGGGAAAAAGACCACACACAAGAAAACACCAAGGGAAAGAACTGGAAGGAAGGCCACATGATCAGGAATTCTGTAGATTGTTACTGCACGTTTTTTCTCTAAGTTGCACCAAAACAAACTCATGCCAAGACAAAGGGGATTGACAGAGTCCTTTTCCTCAGGAGGAAAAAGAGTGACAATCAGAAACACTGATAACCAAACACTTCTTGCTGAGTTAGGAATTACAGCCCCTGGTAGAAATCAGGGTTATTTTTGACAAGTTAATTACACATGGAATTAGCAAGATCAATCTAATTACTAAGAGGTGTGAACTAATTCAAGTAGAAAAAGTCCTGAGTATGAGACCTGACACAACTGGTGCTGACTGGTGAAGTCCCAAAACAGAGCAAAACCCTATCAACTGCATTTCACACTCTGAGGATTTTTTTCCATAACAGAGTAATGATTAATTACGTGGAAATAAAGTGTACAGCAATTTTCTTTAAACACTTTACAGACATAACCCTGATTTTTATTTCTTTCACAAGGTATCTGCAGATCCTATTCTCAATTAAATGTGGCTGCTTATTGCTAACTTATTTTTACTGATCTTTCACTCCAGTCTCAAGTGAGGCTGCTAAAGAATGTATCTTCTCTAGAGAATTCCTGCTGGAAGGACAGCTCATTTTTAGGATAAATATGGCTCCAATAATTCTGTTCTAAGTCTAAAAAGCAACAGACAAATTTCTGCAGAAACAGATGAAGTGAGATGCACCAAGGGTAGTGCAGTGCTATAAAACTTGATGCTGTATAACTATTCTGGACATCCTATAGCTTATAAGGAGTCACTTGCTAAAAATTTGACTTAGAAAACTTGAAATTTAATGTTTTAACTGAAGCAATGCAAACTAATAGCACCCTTTATATGGAATCATGTGGACTATTCTATGTTCACCAATGTAAAACATCATTACAGTTTGTAAGCTTTGCTAACTAATTTCATTGCATGCAAATAAATATGTGCAGTTGAGGTATAAGAGCTTTAATCAGTGCCTTGGGCAGGCTTTATAAATATATAAATATGTACATATCAATTCTCCAAGAGAGAAAGCCATCCTGTCAATAACTTCTGTTGCTTTTAATTTAGTGTGCAGACATGATCTATGGGGAATGCAAGCAAATTCACATTCAGCTAGAGCTTAGCCATGCCTAATGATTATGTCCCTAGTTAATTTTTCTGTCCTCCCCAAACAAAACCCTTCGGGCAGAATAGTGCATTAGACCTAAAAATATTACAGAAGTACAAGGCTTAAGCTTTGTCTCACACAATTAGGTAAATTTAAGGGGAAAAAAATAAAAGGAAAAAATATCTTGTCCAAGGAACATTAACATTTGCAAGCAAATAAAAGTAAAGGATTTTTTGTGTTACTGTGATTCCTTTAGTTCTCTTCATCATCATCTTCATCCTCTTCAATGGGTTCCCGCAGCCCTTCGCTCTGGCGACTTTTTCCAGCCATTTCTAACAAGGCCTGAGCCTGAGGATCCACATCCAGGATACTCTTCTTACCTTTTCTCTTCAAAACAAAATAAAATATAGTCCATTTAAATGTCAGTATCAGGCTACAGAGAAGAGAAGAGATACACTCAAAAGTCCATAAGTGATGTGGTCTGCAACCTTGGCACAATGGAGCAGATGTTTTTCCAAGTGTGGCATTTAAAATTCACTGGGATGTATCAAATGATTTTTATTGCTGCAGCTACAAAAAATAGCCATAAATTTTCCTAAGATGACAGTGAAGTATTTCAAATTTGTTCAGGTTACAAGCCAGCCAGGACATCCTGTTTAACCTCACCTCAGTCTGAAGTGCTGACGTGAAGTTTTTCAAGAAGAGATCCAGTTACAATTCAACAGTTTCTGTAAACAGTTTGCTCTGTTTCTATTTAGAGCTATGTGTCCAGTAAAGTCAGGGCACATGAATTCAGTATGAAAAGAAGTAAAAATTAAATAAATTTTAAAACCCCACCAAACTGTACAGACCACACAGTTTTATAAGAGAATAAATTACAGGGATAGAGGAGACTGGAGAGAGGGCTCCTAGTCATTCCCAAAAATAAACTAAGAGCAGGAAGACTGGCATTAACCTATTCACATAAATGTATTGTGAAAAAATAGTAAATTTAAAGTTATAACGAAATCCTTTGGGTCTCTTCCTGAACTACAGATCAGACTTTACTTGAGTCTCCAGCGCTTTTAGAAACACTGGGTTTTACTGAACCCCTCCAAGGAGTTCCTCCTGGAGACAACTCCCCAACATGAAAAAGGCTTTTTGAAATTCAGAGTAAAGTGCTGCTATTCTGGCTCTGTCACCTCATGGCTCTTGATATTCTTTCTTCTTGGCACCCTCAATAATTCCACTGCTGTTTTGCTATTTTCCTGATACAAAATTCAGGGTACCACAGGGCCAATTAAAGAAAATGATATTCACTCCAATGGACAGTGTTTAAACAGAAAACTGCAACTGTGAGCTTTGCATTCACATCTTCTGTTCCAACCAGGACACAATTTCCCAGGTTCACCTACCCCTGCATTCTCAGGGGCATCTCCCACTGCCCAAACTTCCATGGCATCCAGGGTAAAATCCTCTTTGGCTGACAGCTGGGGGCTGTTGTAGGTGGTGCAGCGAGGTTTGGCTTTGCTGTGGCCTTTCCCGTAGTCACTGTCTATCCAGAGCCCAAAGTATCCATGCTGTCCACCCATACCCTGGGAAGAAAACCACCACATTAAACACATCCTGCACAGGGAAAGCAGACTGGGACAGTTAGGAAACCTAGAGAATAAGCTGCTGTATTCAGTATTCAAGCCACAGTTCTGTGGGTTGGCGAAAAAAAGGGATTCTGAGTGAAGCTCTGTACCCACATCTGTTACTCCTGAACACAAGTAAGAATTTACCTGAGTGATACTGCCTTACCTCTAAACTTTACAGAACACCAATATCTGTGAGCTGTGCCAGAAATTTAGCTCCTGCCTTTTGTTTATTGACTAACAGTTCCAGTTCAAACAGAGTAGCAGTGCTCTGGTTTGCTGCCTCTTTTCCATTTAGGAAAGTATCTACAGAAACCAATAATGTAATTTGATGTTGTTCACTTTCTCTAGAGCAAATTTTTTCCAGCCTGCTGCAATTCCCAAAGTCATGGGCACATAATGCTCCAAAAGCATTAAAGACAGGTGGTGTGTTGTAGCTCTGTAGAAATTCCTCTGCATCTGGAGAGCTCATTTGTAAATTTGAGTAAGAGGAGCTCCTGCCACTGTAATCACACAGCAGCAGCAGCTACTTGCAATGTCTGCACAATAATTCTGTTGGGCTTTCTCTTTCCTAATTTCAAAAGCAGTTGGTGTGACAGGGAGAGCAGCCAGTGAAAGAATCCTCAGTTACACAGGTCATTATTTTGTGCTGCTTCAGGGATGCAAATTTCCTCAGAGAATAACAAGTGAAATAAATCTGCTCTCAGAAAAAAGAAGCCCACAAAACACTTCCAAACAGCAGCCACAAATCCAATTTCCAAGTCATCATTTCTGAATACTTACAAGTCCATTTGGCATAGTCTGTTGGCCATTGTTTAAATACATGTAGTGGTCATTGTACCCTGTGCATGTGTATACAGCCAGGGTGGGGAAAACAGAAAACAGAAAGCATCTGTTGTCACCTGCAAACAGAGAAGCACCTGAGGTCAGACAAGTGGTCAAGCCTACAAACAGAATAGAAAAAATAATTGAAGAAGTGAAGATGAATAATTCAAAGACAGCTGCCATGTCAGAAAGCCAGTAGGTCTCCCATCAAGATCTAGCTCTATTTTTTATTCTCAGTTAACTGTGCAGTCACAGAAATCAATGTAATTACTGTGATCACGGGAATCGTCAGAGGACATTATGTCACTATGTCACCTACCCCAGACTGCATTATATCACCTAAAACTGGCCAAGTGACAGATCTGTACAAACTGGTGTGAGTGCAGACACCCCTAGTTCTGACTACATTGAAACTGAGATCAGTTTAGAATTAATGACTTAGACCAATTTTCACCACACCCAGTTTGGTATTCAGAGGGATCTCTGGTGTGACTGCCCTGTATGCTTTATATGTTTCCCTATCAGGAAAAAATACAAAGAAAGGGATGTGTAACCAGTGTAAAACGATATTGTACTAATTGATTGAAGTGGTAATTTTCAAACACTCATTTAGGATAGGAATCGAGTTTCTAATGTAGCCAAAGTGAGGATTCTCAGCAGTGCCAAATATCCAAAGTTCTGGTTTTTTTTCCAAAATCCATCAGAAATAGTCTTTCCAAAGAGTGCTTAAAAAAAACCTCTCTTCTCCCCCAAAGTTTTAAGAGAACACGAAGTTGAACTTGTCCAAAGAATCCTCTAGCTGCTGGATTTTAGAAGGGGAACAAAGACAGTGCACAAATGGTAACAGGAGGCTCAGGTGTTCCTGATGGAGGACTGCCATCCTGTGGACGAACTGTTTAGACACTAATTCATCATATGTGCTCTACTTCCTTCATTTTCATTTAATTTTCAACCTAAGCAGCTACAGGGCCTGATAGATTTCCCTGAAAACTTCTGTGATCAATAAATCCTGCAATTTTAAGAGTCTTATCAAATAACAAACTATAAATATTAATCAGTAACACACCTGACTGCCATGCTAAAAATAACTTTGCATGTGTTTCATATTCTTTGAAAATTAGTGTTATTTTTGCCACAGACAATTCACTTGGAAGTATAAGAAATACTGTCATTAAAGGGACAGTATCCACTAAGGGGATAGGATTCTTGGGCTTGTACAATAAACAGGGAATGTTTACCAGGGATACTAAAAAAACAAAAGCGAGATTTACCTTGAAACTGTGGCTTCACCTCCCAGGAGTGAGATGCAAAGCCACCAAAGAGGAAACCATCCAAGTCCCTTAAGATCACTATGCAAGGACCTTTTTTCACTATATGGGCACACAACTGTGAAAAGCTTTCCCCATGGAGTCTGGAGGAGAATAAAAGCTGCCACTTGTGCTGTAGCTCTGCAGGCAGGTGGGAGTTGATGTAGATGATGGCTGGGATGTCAAAGAGGCTGACAACTTCTCTTCCTTTGACGCCTTTGCAGAGGGGAACCAGGTTGAGGATGTCGTTGGTTTGGTCTGGCAGGGAGTGCAGGACATGGAGACCTTGCCTGATGACAACACTGAGGAACACTGAGATCTGGGGAACTCGGTACACCCAATCCTCAATGGCACTTTGATCAAAATTTGTCTCCAGCAGCTGAGAACCCACGGGTTTTGTCCCATCTAAATAATAAGATATAAAGGGACAGGAGTAAGTCTCCCCATCTAGAAAATAATCAGGTGATTTTTAAGTGCAAACACAATGTTCCATTATTGTAATGAACAGGAAACCACCTATGAAAGGAGACAGGAACAGCAAAGTGTCAACTACATAAGCTAATGCAACCACAGAACTGAGAAATATTTACCTGTGGCATTCATTGGTTGGGCTGTCATGATTTAGAAACACAGACTCCAAGCTACGACTCATGAAATGTTCTTTGCAAGACAGCAAAATCTGTTATTTCAACAGTGCAAAGAAAGTCATAAATATATGATCCATTTTATTTAAACAAATAATATTTAGATGCCCATGCCTGTCATCTGCAAGTCAGGTATTTGTAAAGTAGACATGTTCCACGACAAACTGGGACTTCAAACCAAATCTCACCTGAATTTAAGGGAGAAAGATGGGAAAGTAAAATAAGTAAAATTCCCATGTCGTTTTCTAAGCACTAGGTTTGAAATTTTGGTCTCACCATTTAAATTCAAAGCTAGGATCTAAAGAGAGAAATTCTCATGAGATCAGTGATTACACAAGCTCTGGGATATGTTGAATCAGGGCTGCTTACCTGGAAGCTTCAATTCCGAGAGCAGCTCAGAAGCCAAAGCTTTGACTCCACTTGAAGAATCCCTTGTATTCTCCAAACTCCAACCTTTCAGCTCCTTCCTGTAGCTCAGCACATGGACTACAGACGTGATCAGATCCTCTGCGAACTTAAAAGATTAAAACATCACCCCTTTGGTATTTCTTAAATGAAATTGCCAAGAGCTTCAAAGGACTGTCTGAAGAGAAAGTCAGGCAGTACTGATGCTGTAATCCCAAAGGCAGAAACACCTCTTGTCATGACAAGTCAGGAACTAGAGAAATGCTATTTCAGTGTCATAGGTCTTGAAAAGGATCCTTTTCCAAGGCATTTCATATACCTTACTTCACAAAGCACCTACATAAAATAGGGAATGAAAGAGGGAGGGGACGGTCAAGCTTGGCAGTGGAGAAGCTGCTGCTGAATTACTGTTCTGTGATATCTCGCTCTCTCACCTTGCAAGCTATGTATTTGATCCTGCAGCTAAAGCTCCAGAAAGCATTTTGCTCAGTTCCCAGAAGCATCAACCACAACCCTTGCTGGCTCTTAACTACAGCCCTGTTCTCTTAGTGTCCCCCCAACACACATTTAACTGCTCGTTTACCTCTTGGATTTGTTTGCCCTTCAGAGGCCCTCCTGTCTTGGCGATCATTCTCATTATTATGCTAATCTTCTCATCTGCATTCCCTTTTAGGAGGTTTGACATAAAAATCACAAACTGCTCCTTAGCAATCTGTTCACTCAGCCCAGATGATTTGCCAGGCAGGTCAATGCTTTTCATTCCATTGTACAAGCGAACAGTCATTGGCTCTGGCAGAGGCTCCCGAGTGTGTGCCTGCAGTGAGAGAAACAGCACAGAACACATTTTACACATGAAGAGTAACTGATGTGTTCCAGCTAATCCGTGTGGAAACACAGTATCTACTGTCAGCAATAAACTTTTGTCAAAGAACTGTTTTGCTAGGAGAAAAACTAAAAATCTCTAATTTTATAGTGATTTTTTAGTGATTTAGGTTGATACTGTTTTTTTAGAAACACTGTGGACTTCAGAAAAACCAGCACTGTAAAGTCTTAATAGGATATTAGCAAAGGGTTTCCAGGTGATAACTCTGGTGCAAAGGTTTACAACTCTGCCAGTCCAAAGTTTAAAATTGTGTTTTAACTCTGCTTTGGATAGGGGAGATCACTTACTAAAGAGATCACTTAGTAAAGTAAAGCGTTTTCTGTATCTCAGTTTTGGCCTCAAGGCAGTGTTTAACCTCACATGCACATGTAGAAACAATCCTGGGAAATTTCCCTCTGCACAGCAACTAATTGAAGCACAGAACAAAGTTGAGATCACCTGATTTTTAAAAAGCATACCTGATGTTAAGAGAGTCAAAAATAGAACTTATTCATCTGAATTGCATGCCTGGCCCTTTGAATTGAAATCTAGCAGGAATATATCATCATTCATAACAGCTCTGCGGGAAAGATCTGACTCTGGCTTCAACTTTCAGAGTGTTCAAGATAATTACAGGGTTTAAAAATAAACCATCTAAACTACATGCATAGAGGAGGACATGATTACTCAGTGTCCTCACTGTGCACAGCACTGTGCGCAACACGCTGAAGACCTGACTTGACTCTTGCCCACGGGGTGTAGCTCAGTGGGGACTGTGCTGAAATCAGTGGAGCCCCACCTGCCTAAAAGCACTATTCCAGCTCTGGAGCTGCTCTTACTGATTCTCTGGCTCAATACCACTCCTCTGGAAGCCACCTGGGCTGCTCCTATTTGCTGTTAATGGCTGTTGCTGGGCATAAGAGATCCAATATCCTAAGCTCTGTGCTGCTTTCACTGACGTCAGTGGTACAACTCCCATTGATTCCAGCAGGAGCAGAAATAGCAGCCACAGTTTTTCACACCAGAGTGCTCCACAGCGAGGGAGGGATGGTCACAGGGGGTACAGCTGTCTTTGAGAGGCTTTCTAAAAATCCTACATGAGCCTGAAGTGGGAGAGGCAGCAGGGAACACCACTAAAAGATTATACTCAAGGGTTTTTGGCTTCAAAGTGCTGAATCACCTACCTACTCCCTGCTTTATCCTACCACTTCACTGGGCTGTTTCATTTTGCTTCTAGCTATTCCAAAGACTGGACCGGGGGTGCAAAAAAAGGAGGTCTGTAAAAAAAGGAATCTTTAACAACCATCTAACTCACACCTCTGCCAATTTAGAACATTGTTTTAAATGGTTTCAAGAGATTATCTAGAAGTATCTGCTCCACCTGCTTCCCAGGCTATGCAGCGCAGTCTGCTCTGGCCAGATGTGTAACCTAAGCAGAGCACATGAGGTGATGCTTGGGACCTCATCAGTGTGACCAGACTGTCACTGGATTAAATCTGTCACATCTCAGTCCAGCCCAGGCACGAGCATTGTCACCTGCAAGGCAGGAATGTCACTGCGACTGTCCCTGCACCTACATGAAGTCTTCTAAAAGATTTTAGTTTCAGCTGGCAAACAAAAAGGCAGGAAGGGAAAAGACAAATGTTCATCAAAGATCACACTGAGCCAGGGCAAAACTAGAAAGGGAACTTCTTCCCAAACAAATAACAGGCACCAAGGACATTGGATGAATTAGTGCTGAAAAACCAGGAAGCAGGAACATCATTTCCAAACTTGGTGTTCCAAAACTTGGTGACACCTCATGACCAGCCAGGCTGCAGGAAGGCTGAAGCTGCTCTGCATGCACAGGCATTGCTAAACACCTTAAAATAACCTGCTGCTTTCAGTGAGTTTTAATTTGACTCCATTATCTGTGCAACATATATAAAAATGCGCTTTACCACTACATTCATTTGGCCACTTAGTTCCTGACTAGCTGAAGTTATTAAGGATTCCAATGAACCATTTTTCCCTTTTCTTGATTAGAAAATGAATGCAAAGTTAATCAGAAGGATAATGCGTGTTAATTAGCTAAAACAGGGAGCCACAGCTTAATCAAGCCAAATTGAATTCTCTCCTTTTAGTATGAGGGAAGAGATTAGAGACAGTGATGCATGGAGGGAGACAGACATAACCAAATATAAACTGACTTTGTGACAGCTTCTCAAGACAATCTGTAAATAATCCCACACTATAGACTCCAGGGGGAAAAATATTCTTCCCATTTTTCAGGTCTCTGTAAAAATATTTTCATACACCCGAACTTGCTTCAGAATCAGGAAAAGCTGCAAACCGACCCAAAAGTGCAATCTAAGAGATAAATGCAGACCTGAAAGTCATTACTCCTGTTAAACTGCAAGTTAAATATCCATCCTGTCCCAAAATATGAAAAATTAAATTGAGATGAGAAATCCTTAAAAAATAACTATTGCCACATCTTTATAGTTTCTTTCTGGAATTCTGTGCAATGCACTACATCCCAGATATATCATGAATAACAGCTTGTCTTGCCTGTAGTGCTGCCAGAGTCACAGTTTTCCTCGTAGTTTTGGCATTTTTTGCTCCAGCTGAGCCACTCGATCCTGATAAGGCATCAAATAGTCCATCAATGTCAGACTGCTCCTCAGGAAGAAATCTGGAAAGGTGATTCTGATAGGCATTGCTTTCTGCATTCCCCATCTTTTCAACCTGAAGAAAGAAGAATCAAGAGAAACATTAAACACACAAAGATATCGCAAGGGCCATGAAAGACACATGAAACAGACCAACATACCACTGCAAGTTTTACAACAAGAGCAAATTAGTAGCCTTACAGGAAATTATTAAAACTACTGTTTAGTCTCTGCATTCACCAAGACTTAATGAACTTGGAGAAAATCTGTGAACAGTAACTGTGCTTTAAAAGCTGACAGTCTGACAGCCCTTTGCTAAAACCACCCTAGCCACCAATGCAAGCGTCAGTCAAGTCTCTATCAAATGGAAAAACCAATATGATCTAACGGTTAAATTAGTTTATACAAAGTCACCATGAGTTTGACAGCCAGAATACATCCCCAACATGAAGGGAAAAGCCTGATAATGGATTAGTTATGACAGATTATGCTGCAACTTTCTGGTGCATTAATGGACTGAAGCTAAGTTTGCCAATACAATGCGGCACTAAAACACCATCACTGCAGCCTCTGAAAATGACATGAAAGTGTATTTATGCAAAAATCATTTAAACAAAGTAACAAAAACATTTAGGAACACAGCTCCAGACCCATCAAAAACACACAAATTCATATGAAACCAAGAAAATCAACCACTGAGAGTTGGTACCCACAGAATTAAGGTTGGCAGTGGGGGGTTGGTTTGGGGTTTCTTTGCTTGTTTCACACATTTAATGGTACAGGTATTTCTCTCACTGTCCCAGGAGTCAGACGGATTATGGACCTATTTTTAGTGTCGTCTGGGCCATGTGCTTTGTCTTTCTCCCTGGAGTAGCACAGCACAGACCAAACAGGACCTGAAATCCCAAATTCCACCATGACCACAATGACAGCCACCACTGCCAGCAGCCTCCCCATCAGTCTGGGCGAGACACAAGCCTGGGGTGACAACACGAAAAACATGAGATGGGCGATAAAAAGATCATTTTGTAGGGTTTTTCCCTGCAAATTCCGTGTCCTTCCGGACACCTCTCTTTTCCAGACACACCCATCACGCAGCCCTTCAGCCGCCTCCGAAGGACACACTGTTGAGGCTAAAGCAGTATTTCTGTCCTTAGCTTTGTTTACTGTAGATAAGAGGCCGGGCTGTGGCTGCTTCACCTCCAGGCCTAAAGCCTTGTTTGCCTGAGGAAGATGCCGACCGAGGGGTGAGTGCAAACCGCTGCAACCTAGAAGGCAGACCGTGAAGACATTCATTTAAGCAGCGAACCGCTGGAGAAGGAGGCTCCTTGCAAGGTTTATACCCGGTGTTCCCACCTCAGTTCTGCTCAGCTCAGCCCATCCTTCCACAGCATGCAGCAGCTCCCCGCCCCATCCCGCTGACGAGCGGAGGCGGAGGCTTGAGGCTGAGGCGAATCCCCGCCCGGCCCTCGCTTACCGGCAGGGCAGGCTCAGCCCTTCTCCGGCCCCGATAGCCCCCGAGCAGTGACACTGACCCGAGCCTGGCCCTTCTCCGGCCCCGATGGCCCCCGGGCTGTGACAGTGACCCCAGCCCGGCCGCTCTCCGGCCCCGATGGCCCCCGACAGCAGCCCGGGCCCGGCCGGCGCCATCCGGCACCTCTGCCCGCCCGGCCGGGGCGGAGCGCGGGGCGCGGGGCTGGCCTTCAGCCGCGGGGAGGGACGGACGGGCGGAGGAGGCAGGGAAGGGTTGGAGGAAAGCCGGGAAGGGAGGGAGGAAAGCCGGGAAGGCGAGGAGCAGCGGTGTTGCCCCGCGATCCGGCGGGCAGTGCCCAGCCCGCAGTGCAAGGCGCTGAGGCGGCAGCCTGAGAGCTGCGGAGAGTGCGGCGGCCGCGCCTCGCTGAGGGGCTCCTCAGCCCTGAGGGGAGCCTTCTCTCTAAGGGGACGCTTTTCCCCGGGGAGATCCTCCTTTTCGAGGGAACTCACCACCCTGGGGGAACCCTTCTCCCTGAGGAAATTCCTTTTTGAGGGGACCCTCCTTCCTGAGGAGACCTTTCTCCCTAGAGATTCCTTTAGGGATCCATCCCCGCTGAGGAAACCCTCCTTTTCCAATGAACCCTCCTCCCTGAGGACACCTTCTTCCTGAGGTGCCCCTTTCCCGCCCTGGCCCTGAAACGCGTTTCGAAAAGAAAATAAAAATTCAGAGCTGTAGCTGGGACAGAGCAACCTCTCCCCAGAGCTCCTGCCAGGGCTGAGGTGCTGGGTGCCCTGTGCTGAAGCAGATGTTTTAAAAAGCATCCCAAAAAGTGTCTGGGAGGAGGTGTTGCTGGCCCTGATCTGTGCTGGAAGCAGCTCGTGGCCTTTGGGAAGGGAAAGGCTGTGTGTGATAAATACAAACAAACAGCTCAGTTTCAGGGTGAACACTCAGGCTCTGGTGAATTTCAGTGGCAATAGGGAGTGGAGGGAAAACACAATTTCTCAATGAAATGAGTCAATTTCTGACTCGTGACTGGAAAATCAGGCTGGTCTGAGGCTGAGAGGTAAAAGGGCTGTCCATGGGCTGAGGGACAAATGCAAGGTCACAGGGACTGGCCATGCCTTCTGTCAGACATGTGAATACTTGGGAGAAAAATTACAACCTCAATGGCTGCAAAACTCTGGTCCCAGAACTCACTTTTTTTTTGGTTTGACAACTTTCTGTCTCATTTATATTACTCAGCAGCACTCCCCTTGTCCTTTCAGCCACAGGGTTTGGTTCCCATAACAGACCAAAGCCTTTGCCTTCATAGCAGTGACACCATTTTTGGCCAGGATTTGTCTTACTCTGGTTGGTTTTCTTGCAGCCCGAGCTCAGTGTGAAGCCTCCATCTCCGTTTAGCCAGCAGGAGAATGGGCAGACTCCTACAAAGCTGGTGGTGTGAGGTTCCTGCAGCCAGCTACTATGGAACAGGTTAGCAGCTCCAGCATTTAACTTTTAATTATAGTCTGTTCAGTGTGGTTTCTGCAGAAAGCAGCAATGTTCCTTTATAGCTACAAAAAAAAAAAAAA